>PVJD01001050.1:0-311945 GCA_004026545.1 Mormoops blainvillei
GTCTCCTGACCATTGTGCTCTCTATACTCTAACTGTCCAGCCTCCTAGAAGACCAATGGCAGGCCATTGTCATGTAGCAAAGCTAATGCTTATTGAGAACTCACCAATAGCCAAGCCCTGTACATCTCCTTCTCCTAACAACTCCATGTCTTAGGCACTATTATTACCAACATTCTGCTTATAAGGAAACTGAGGATTAGAGAAGTTAAGTAACCAAGGCCACAGGGCTGTAAAGTGGCTGCTCTCAAATTTGAGCTTGGGTTCTTACACTCCACAGGCCTAGCTCTTAGCCAATATAATATGCTTTATCATTCACTGGCACACGTCCTATGGCTTGCCCATCCCCCCTTGTTTCTTTAACAAAATTGGATAAAAAAATGTACTGGTTTTTTTTTTTACTCCCCCATAAATATATAGTCCCATATGCTAGCACCTGCTGTGCTCCGACACCTATCCAGCTTGCATATGCAAACACCTGCCTTGAGACTAGTTCTTCCTGACCAGCCTTGATCAATAATTTCTGGAGATACCCACCTCTTGGGAATGAAGCAAGAAAGGAGAAGGATAAAAATACAAGTGTGAGGTAATGGGTTTCTCAATTTTATTTTGATTTCTGAAATTACCAATATTATCTAAAAACGACATCTGCCTCCTCTTTTACTGTAAGAAAGTGGGAGTGGCTTCAGAGATGCTTGCATCTGTGGAATTCTCAGGTAGTTGTCCCAATTGTCTATAGTTTAGGCAGAGCTGTACAAAGTCACCTTTGGGATGAAACTTGGAGATTATAGAGCAGGCAGTCACACATCCAACACGCCTGCTGTTTTCTTAAGTCTTTTCAGAGATGGAGAATCTCTGACCAGCAGGAGAGAAGGCCTCTTGGTTGATGATTTGTCCTGCTCCTTGGCACAGGGTGGCATTTATTCAGCCAACATTACATGAATTCCTCCTGTGTTCCAGGCACAATGCTATGTGCCTTTCAGGAAATCACACTCATATGGGAGACCAAGTGGGTGAATAGAAACTCGCAATACCAAGTGGTAATTTCTACATGGGAACACATGCAGGGTGCTAGGGAAACCCAAAATGGGGGCTCAGGCACCCCCAGAAGGCTTCCTCCAAGAGCTGTCATGGAATAGTAATGACACTGAAGCGACCATTTTCCTTCAGAGAAACAGAGGAAATATCATCGGGGGATTTATTAGTTTTTGTTCTTTGGAATAGGCAGAGTCACAATTTGATTATGAATAGACGGGCACTTACAGAGTACACTAGAAGAAGATTGGTGAGGCAAGGTTCTAAATCTGCTCCCCTGGCCTTGTCACAATTAATGAAGTCCCCCTCTTTTGTTCCCTTGCCACTCTGAGGCAGTGCAGGATTGTCTCTGAATTGTTTTAATGACGAGCTGTTTTGTTCCTGTGAGTACTCCATACTTTAGCTGCCAATTCACCTTTTCCTCCCATAAATAAAAGTCAGTGAAAAGAACAAGAAGAATGGCTGAATAATTGAAAATCCAGCATATTGAAAAGGTCATGGTACCATGACATACTATTTTAATTTCTAAATGTTTTAGGTATTGTAAGTCCTTTTTGACACTCTATTCTACTGACAAATACTTAAAAAGGGGTAGGAAGGGCACAAATTATTTCATCTTGTAAAACATGATAGTAAGAGTACAAAATGGTGCCTCATTAATCCATGCTTTTTGTAGCTTTTCGTTTGAAAGCCTGTTTAGGACATGTTTTCCTGTGAAAAAGGTAACAGTCATAACCGGTTGACCACAGTGATACAGTAGAAATTAGGTATCCCTCTAGATAAACTAACACTTTAATTCTCTCCTCTTGTATGTTTTACCAGTTCTTTTCCACCCTGTATTTTGTGACTGATTTACCTCCAGGAAACCTTCAACGAAAACACTAGTAATTAACATTTACCAAGAGTTATCATGTTACAAAATGCCTGCAGCAGACATCGTTGATTATTTCATCTGCCCTCCTTTGCTCCCTGGCTCTTTTCCACCGGAGAAGCTGAAAAGCCCAGTACGTGTTCAGCCTCCCTTGTGGATAGATGTAGCCATGTCATCCAGTTCTGGAGACTGTAAGATATAAGTGAAGGTCTGCTGAAAGAGTTCTGAGAAGAAGGGCACAGACAAAGCTCATGCTTCCTTCTTCCCACTTTCGGCATGAAACCTGGTTGATAGCGAGAGATCCAGCACCCATGTTGTGATGATGAAGCAATTAGCCAACTCTCTAAGGAAGCTAGAAAGGAAAGGAGAAAAAAATCCTGAGATGTTGATGATGTCATGGAACTGCTACGCCTGTCTACCTACCTATAGGTGTCTTATAATGAGTAAAAAAAAAAAAAACCCAATGACTTCTATTTGTTTGAAGCAGAGGTTTTCAACCTTTTTTATCTCATAGCACACATAAACTAATTATATACTAAAATTCAGTGGCATACCAAAAAATATAGTTTTTGCCAATCTGACAAAAAATAGGTATAATTTTGATTCATTACACTGGACAACTATTGTATTGGCTGTTGTCATTTTTTTATTTGACAGTCTAAGGGAAAATAGGTCCATGCCTCTGACCAGCCAGGTATTGCATGTTTTAAAAATTCTTGCAGGACACTGGTTGGAAATCATTGGTTTAAAGTATTGGGATTTTGGTCTTGGCTGGATAGCTTTGTTGGTTATAATGTTGTCCTGATACCACCAAGGTTGTGGGGTTTAATCCCCAGTCAGGGGACATACAAGAATCAACCAATGAATGGATAAAGAAGTGAAACAAAAAAAAAAAACTGATGTTTTTTCTATTTCTCTCTCTTCCTCTCTCTCTAAAGTCAATATAAAAATTTTTAAAGTATTGGAATTCTGTTTTTTTGTTACTTGCAGCTGAAAGTAATCCTAACTAAGTACTCCTATAAACAATATCTCATGTGAGCTTCATGATAAACATGTAGTAGATTTCCATTATTTTTATTTTACTGATGGGGAAAGGAAAATTAATGCTGTGTTAATTAAAAGCACACACCTAGACAAATGTGGGCCAAGACTTAAGTCCCATAAATTCCAAATTTCCTGTGCTTTTTCCATCATTCTCTTGTTTCTACCCGGAATAAGAATTTGAACTTACATGGGAAGGAAGACAGTCCATTAAATAGTTATTGGATCCACCTATTAAGTGGCCAGATTTTTCTCTCCCTCTTCAGTGGCTGAAGTATTAATTGGTGCCTCATGCTCCTGCTACCTCTATTTGAGTGTCATATTTGCATAATATTTTCCCTGCAAAATTAAAGAACTCGGAGTCAAATTACATCTAGGAATATGAAAAATGTCTCTGAATGTAGAAAATATCAATGAAACTTTCTCATAAATGGACAGAAAAATGGACAGTATTATAAACATATCTTTTGAAATTGAAGGTAGTCTCTCTCTTTTTTTAACTTAAAGGTGAAGAGTTACAAAATGAGCAGGTGATTCTTCTGTAGGGCACACTGTTAGTGGCCCATTCACAACCTTTTGCCCTTTTCCTTGCTGGGAGAGTAAGGTGTTTGGGTGTTAACCCTTCTTCCAGGTGACTAAAGAGAAGGAAACTATTCTCAGTCCCGGGAGCTGTCAGTGAGTCATAGCAGCTCTGTTCGCCTTGCCAGTGTTCGCTTAGTAATTAAACATAAGAAAAGCTCTTTTAGAAGAGATGGTTTTTTTCTTCCTCTGGACATCATCAGACTGGTTGTAACTCCTATCTTATAACAAATCCAATTCACTGTGGATGACAAGGGTGACAAAATGGAAGGAATCTGCATCCTTAATGATAATGTTGAACCACTAAATTACTTGTTGTGCCAAAAAATAGTATTTTTATTTAAGTAAAATTGAATCAGCTGAAGGCCTAGTAACTGGCTGCATAATTTTGTGATCTTACTGAAGATTTAGCCCAATTTGGAAGCATAGCAGAATAGTTGCCATCGGGGACCACTTGGTACCAGACAAGATGGGGCGATTCCTTCTAGGCAAAGCCTGAAAATTTCCCCGCATATTGGTTCTTCCAGGTGGTCTGAACATTTATTACTGTTCCACACAATAGCCATGGTGTGGCCCCAGGCTGGAGACACTCAGCATAGACAAATTGCAAAACCAAATCTAATTAATGTGAACCAGGATTTCTTAAAATAGAATTGTTAATGCTGTTAACTGAGTAGAGTATGTTATAGAAAATGTTACATGTTGTGCAGTGATGTCTAAACATTTATCTTTTTCAAACTGAACAGCACTTCGGAGTTTTGTTCTCTGGAAAAGAGTGCACTGTAGAATTTAAGAGTGTCGACTCTGAGTGAAGGCTGCCCGAACTAAAATCCCATATCTGTCATTAACCAGATATGTGACATTAAGCAAATTATAGTACTTTTCTTTGCCTCGGTTTTCCTATCTGTAAAATGCACATGATAATAGCATCTCTCTTTCCCCTGTCCTTTTGGGTGACAAGGAATTCTTTTCCATGATTTGGGGGGTTTCCCATGACCCTATCTGGAAAATCTTTACTATGTATGCCTTATATTTATCTACTTCATGACAGGAGCAAATAACATTTTGAAAACTAATCATGCTATGTTCTATGTTTTAATAATTAATATAGTTACTACTAATAATAATTACTATACTGAAAAATGCTTTCGATTATAGTATCCTTACCATTGGAAATCTGGTAAATAAATTCTGGATTAGGTTAAATTTAAAGGTTGTATGAGCACATTGATTTCAGCAAATGTCTCCAGTAAATTACCTCTCTTTAGCTCATATTTCTCACTATTTTTATGGCAGCTATCATCCAGCTGTAACGGAACGTGTGTTTAGCTGTGACTCCAGTCTGGGCCGTCTGGGCACTCCAGGCTTTACGGGGGTCCTTACTGTCCTGACTGAGTCACCAAAAACTGTAACTGAATGCAGGTCCGGCTGCCTTCTCCTTTAAAAGACAATACTTGGGAGGCATGTTCTGATAAAGGAAAGCAGTTTATTTGCAGATGACAGCTTCCTGGAAAATGGGGGACATTCAGGAAAATGGGAGAACCTCAGTAAGGGGACGTTCAGAACACACAACAGGCCTCCGGATGTAGGGGCTGCCTGTGCAATAAACAGATAGGTCCCGACTCCCATCGAAGCAGTATTTACACAAAATCGTTGCATTTACCAAAAAGAACCAATATTATTTAAGGGCTAATTACCCAGTCGGTGGACTGAAGGTTGATCCTAAAACTATCAACAATATTACTTTGAATTCACAGAGAACCTTTCATCTGAAAGGGATTTGTAGTTAGGAGATGAGTGTCCAGATTTTTAGCAGAGTCTGTGCTGGAGTTGAGAAGACAAATTACAGTTATGACTTTCCATATTATATTTTATGTGCAGTGTATTTGCAATAATTCCTATTTTTCAGCCTGTACCTTTTTAATTAAATGATGACGTTGAAAGCACTGCAGCCATTGCTTTAGTTTTTAGTTTGTCAACAGAGTTTGCGTGTGTTAAGTTTCTATTATTTAATAAAAATAACTAATGTTGGTATGGCACTTTCAATTTGTAGTTCTTTTTTTTCAGACAGATAAGAACATTGTTTCATTTTTCTGACAAGCAAACTAAGGTGGAAGAGTTTGGTGACACACCCGGGTTAACCCACTTAAGGAGAGTTAAGCTCGGTCCTTGCAGCTGCGCAGCACGACAGTGTTTGCCTGCCCCGCACGCCCGCACACCGCTCTGAGTCCTGCGCGTGTGGTCCATTCCTTAGCTCATGAGTGAGTTCCTCAAGTCGAGGAGGTTTTAGAAATGGATAGGTGTTCCAACTGCTTGTGTAATACCTAAGTACATGAAAAAGGAAGTATTTTTATTTAAATTATCTCCATATAACTTATTTCCATACTTCATATCAAAAGCACCTTTCTGTCAATCGTTGAAGCTTACCTGTATTGACAGAAAATGAGATGTAGAGAGGTTAATTAAGTGCCTGGAGACATGTGATTTACTGACAAAAAGAAACACTGAGCCACAGTTTTATCTCGTCTGAGCTGATCTTTGCCTTTCTCAGTGTAAAATGTCAGGCTCCTTCCAGCCTGCTCTGTTTTTCAGTACATGCACTTCTGTGGTCATAAATGTCTTCTTTCTAGTAGGCCTGGTCAAAAGCACATTTAATGAAAGACCATGACACGTGCTGTATAAAAAGGTAGTATTTGCTGCTGAGTGTTTCTCATTTGAATCTCAGCATTTCGGTCTCACTGGGTATCATCAGTAAGGATTGTTAATGGTCGAGTTTCAGGCAGGCGACTCCATTTTAAACATTGCCCATGTGAAGAAATTGATTTAGGAAAAAGAACCAGATACAATTTTTTAAAAATAAAGCTAAATAATTTCATGTGATTGCATACAGATAGTGGAAACATACTTTTAAGTGTGAAACATCATTTGGCTTTGTATAAAACATAGGGAAAACATGGATAATGGGTATTCCTAGTTTAAAAAAAATCTAGTTCTATGAGACATAAAGATTCACATGTTAATAACAATAAGAAAATATGTATCTTTTTCATAAGCAGATAATAAAATTTTATCTGAATGGAGTAGGTAGCAATAGATATGATCCAAAATAATTATCTATAAAAGGAATTTATACTAATATTTAAAACACTTAATGATTAAGTATAACTTTACTGTTCCTCTTTTTTATTAATGAATTAGAATTTACACATAGAATTGAAATTACATGTTCATTTATTGCTTTTGTGTCAGTCACTTTTATTTTTATTTGACTGATGGTGTCCTTTATAAATGAAATTTTATTTTTTTATCAAAGGAAGGCAATTTCATTTTCTGCCTCGGAGAGAATCCAATGCAAAATAAGGCCAGCATAATTACATACGTTCTTTTATAACTTCAATATCATAATATTTTGATTTTGCTTTACATCACAAACTTTCCCAGCTGGTGGGCAAATTCTGTTTCAGCTTTGTGGATTATATTAGTAACGGGAAGGAAATATCATACGCATTGTGAAACTAATGAGACCAACATTCTGGTGTCATCTGAGGATACGATAATACATCTATTCGATAGTCTTCAGCTCGCTTCGTTGTAATTCACCGTGCTCCAGGGGCGGGGGCACTCATCACTGTTTACAGCACGCTGGAGCTGCAGCAGCAGCAGCAGAATCTAAGTGCGACGTGGGTAGCCAGGAAAGAAGACTTAGGAAGGACTAATGAGAAAGGTGAATACCAAGACATGAGTCAAGCCAGATGATAAAAACAGGGGTCCACACAGTGAGGACAGGCCACAGGAGCAGCTGGCAAGAAAACAGGAAGGCAACAAGGGAGAACACCTGAAGAGCCAGGTCCCTTTCCTGAGGGTCAAATAAGGTTTGAAGGAAGGGGCGATTTCCTGCTTCAGCCTTAGAAGTCCTTGATCTCTCTGACCTCTCGGGAGCCAATTCTTCAACATTGTACTTCTAAAACTTTATGTGCATATGACATCCCTCAAGATCTTTTAAAATGCAAATTCTGATTCAAGAGCTCCAAGATAAGGCCTAAGGGTCTCCGTTTTTATAAAGCTTCTAGATAATACCTACGCTGCTGGTCCTGGAACTGTATGTTGTGCAACAGCCCTAGGCCAGCCCAGAGATAGGCAGAGCAGACAAGTGGAAAGCTGGCTAGAGTGAAGGGCATAGGGTTGGGGGTTCTTCCTTCACAGTTCCTACAAAAGGAAGAATCTGCAAATTTAATGTATTTCAAATGAAAAAGCAAAGTTGTTGATGGCTGCTTGTTATACATTGAATTGTCACCCCTCAAAAGCTATAGTTGAAGTCCTAAATTCCAGAAATTCAGAATGTGATCTTATTTGGAATTAGGGTCTTTAACACAGGTGATCAAGTTAAAATGAGGTCATGAGGATCAGACCTAATCCAGTATGAATGATGTCTTTATGTAAGGGAAAATTTGGGCATGAAGGCAAACAGTCACAGTGGGATGACAATCTGAAGACACACAGAGAGAAGATGGCCAAGAGACCGAAGTGATGCATCTGTAACACCGAGGATTGCCAGAGCACAGCAGGAACTCGAAGAGGCAGGGAAAGATTCTTCCCTAGAGCTCTCAGGGAGCATGGCTCTGCTGTTACTTTGATTTCAGATTTCTAGCCTTTACTGTGAGACAATACATGTCTGTTTTAGACCACTGAGTTTTGGCTGCTCTATCACAGCAGCCCAGTATACGGCTAAACAAGAATATTGACTTGCCACATTTTTGAGCAAATAGTCAACAAGAAGAAAGCTAGACCTAGAAAGATTTAGTTCATTGCCCAAGATATAAAACCAGGTCTGCTAGTTGTCAGTCAGTACCTTTCCACTTCACTACCCAGCTTCCCAGAAGCACACACAATTGGACTAATCCATAAAGCAGTATTTCCCAAACCTCTGTTCTGCAAAACATTTTTCAGGGTTTTGATAACAACTGCGGCAAAGGATTTATGGTTAAATTTTTAAAACTTCAAATTCATATACAAAATAACTTAAAGAGATCTAGGTAAAACCTACCAAAAAACTAACCATTGGAAAAACTGACAAAACATATTAAATGTGACAAACCATTGGTTCCCTAATTTTTACAGCATAGAATAGTTTCCCGCCATATTCCTCTTAGCATCCTACAGAATACCACTTAGGGAAATGCTGGATGAGAGAATAAAATTCATTGCCACTGAGAAATTCATGCCAACAAAGCAGCTACTTTAAAATTTAATTGCATTTTACTCTGAAGTTCTCCAGGAGACCACCTGAGTTGTTTGTTGTTGTTTCCTCAAGGCAGGAAAGATGATGCCCTCTGGGATGAATTTAAAGGTCTATCATAAAAGTAAAGTAAGAGATCAGTTAGAGTGACATGGGATAAAATGGAATTGAGCAAAACTGATGGGGTTTAAGAAGAAATAAGAAGAGGAAAATGAAATATTTAAGGCCTATCAATGAGGTTATAGTCTTTCTTCAAAAAAATCCCAGTGAGCATAAAAAAAGATTCGTTGACATTTACTGTGCTTTGTATCACTTGTGAAGAAAAACCGCCGCACAAGTACGCAATGGATGACATGTTTTCAGTGTCATATAGTCCACATTTGGTGCACCGCCCAAGACTACCACGGACATTTGGGCAGGTACAATGGCGCCACCCAGAGGCACCATTCACATTGTAGATGTTACCAAATTGTGCAATGATTAGAATAATTTTGGCAATAAGAACTTCAACAAAATCAGTAGTACATTACAACAACTGCAAAAAAGGAAAGTCAAGTCTCATGAGGAAGTGGGGCCCTTTCCTAAGCCACAGATGAATTACATGAGTTAACAGCAGCCCTGGGACCCCATCTCACTACCTAAAATGTTCAGAATTCCATTTTAACCAGGAAAATTGTTTGGTACCACCATTTGACATCAGGATGACAAGAGAATATTATAAGCAAAACAATTTTTCTTCATTCAGCATAATTTCACTTTCTGTGGAGACCTTGGCTGTGTGTCTCCACCTCTTACCCCCAGGAGCCAAGAATCTAACTAAACATGAAGAATAAGCTTCACATTATAGGACATTCATGAATTCTTCAAAAATGTTTATTCTACGTCTATTAATAAGAGTTGCTGTGCTAGGAAATAGAAGCAGTTAGTACATAGGCTTGGGTTTTAAATGCCATGTTCTAATGCAAGGCACATTTTTGAAATGTTAAAGGTAAGAATATTAAAGACATAAGTCAAACTACTTACTCAAAAGAGGGGCACTAAAATTAAGTCAGTGTATTCCAGACATTATTTTAGCTGTTGGAAACAGCAGGAAGAATATAGGCATAGCTCTACTTCCATGGAGTTTACAGTCTAGTGGGGAAGGCAGGCTACACAAATGGTCACAGAAATAGAGATATAACTACAGTTGTAAAAACCTGAAGTAAAATTACAAAGTGCTCTGAAAGCTGATGACAGCGGGTCCCAATCAAGAGCTGGGGAGTCAGGGAAGCCATTCCTGAAGAAGGAACCTCTAGGCTGAAATGGGAAGACTGACTGAGTAGAAGTTAAATAGGGAAAAAATGGGGCTGAAAGGTCCAGGTAGTAGGGACCTGTGGATGTCTTCAGGTAGGAAAGAGGTCAGGGTCCTCAAGAAACAGACAAAGCCAAAGGAGCCGCCAGAGATGTGTTAAGTCTAAGAAAAGGGCGGGTGAATGAGATTATGCTGGTCCTTCTAGGTTAGGCTAAAGGCGTTAAAGTATTTCATGAGAGCAAATGGAAGCCTTTGAAGCTTTTTAAGCATAAAAATGCCTGCACTGGCTGCTGTGGGTGGAAAGATTGAAAGAGGCAAGAATAGATCAGGGACACCAGTTGGTTACTGTTTTGTCCAATTGCAAGGTCCTGAATGATGTCAGTAGAGGTGGAGAGAACTGGACAGGTTAGAGATATCTGTTGGAAGTAGAATCTGTAGGAAATACAATTAGATATAAAATGAGTTATCTGTCCTATAAAAGCACATGAGTGAAAATGAGATAATCCAAAAACATGTGTGCATTCACGCAGTATTATAATGATGATATTTCATGTTTCTGTAGTACATGACAGTTTACTAAGCATTTTCTCAAAGATGAAAGATGTTATTTGAGCACCTACTGTGAACCAGACACTGTTCTAGGCAGTGAAAAAGGAGATGCACATGTGATAGACACAAATCCGTGCCCTCATGACCAGAGACAATTGGTGGATAAATACGCAAACTAAGGTGCCGTTTCAGGTGTCAATACGAATTTTAAGGTAAAATAAAGCATGATAAGGAGTTCAGGGAAGCAGGACAGCTCTGTTCTGTTTACTTTACATATCAGGAAAATCCTCTCTGAGGAGGTAACTTTTGGACACACCTCTGACTGAAGGGAATACCGTATGAGAAGAGACAGAAGGAGAGAGTGGTAGAAGATGAGGTTGGTGAGTGTAGATGAGGTCCTAACAGGCCCTTGTTGCCAGGGAATTTATTCCCTAGCGTCTACTCCACGAAGTTGCTATGGACTGGTTGCTATGGACTGGGTTCTTTCACCAAATATCACTGACCTCTCAGGGTGGCTTGCCCTACGCAACTAATGCTGTGGACAGGGGATGAGCAGCCCTGCTCAGGATGGCCTGATTCCTGTGCTCTCCCTATACTGTTCCTTTTCACCATACCTGTGTCTTTGCAATGAGCCGTTTGTAATAAATGCTCCTCAAATTATGCTAATGAGCATATACTGTCTGTTTCCTGTTGGAAGTTCAGCTGATGCAGCGTTCAATAAATGTTTAGATGGGAAATGAGATTAAATGATGGTCCAGGTATGCATTTGGGTTTTAAGATTTTTTTAATGGATAATTCACAAAGTGAGTTTCTAGACGTTAATTTAAAATTAATTATACTAAGAAGATATAAAAGCCAACCCATTTTTCCTTGAGTGTTTTAATTTTCATTGTCTATTAACTTTAATTTAAAGCAAATATATAAGATAACTCCAGATGTCACAATAAAAACTTCAAATTTTGCTTTGGTTCATGATTTGGAATATTGAACACCAAGTCATATTCATTTCTAGTCTAAAATTTTAGGCTTTTCCTTGATCTTATTTTATATAAGAGCAATTTATCCAATATAAAAGCAACAGTGTGGTGATAGCTGGGTCGGGGTGGGAGGGGTGATGTATAAGGGAACTAAGTGGTAATGGAAAAAAAATACACTAAAGGTTAAATTTTAAAAAGAAGTAATTCACTGATTTAAAATTGTTCGGCCTGATAATTAAAAATGCTTACGTAAAAATAATAAAATTGGCCAAAATATTTTAAAATTATAATACTCTTTATTATTACTTGGTGATGGTGCAGAGAAGCAGGAGCTCCTGTACTAGCCTGCTGCTAGAATACTTTGACAAAACATTCTAGAGAACAATTTGGCAATCAAAAGCCTTCGGTTAAATTGAACCAGCAATTTTACCTCTAAGAATTTAATCTTCGGAAATAATCAAATATGTATACACAGATATTCACTACAGGGCTATTTCTAATAACCTTCCAAAGGGAACATAGATGACTAATAATATTGGGAACCATTAAATAAGTTCTGGTACATCATATAATAGAATCCTATTCATCTATTAAAAGAAAAAGAAAGTCAAAGAATAGTTTCAACACTGGCTTTGCATTGAGATCAGCTGTGAAACTTTTTAAATATGCCTCTGCCTGGTCCTCTCCAAGGAGATTCAAATCAGTAGGCTGGGAGTAAATATAGCACAATAAATAACAACATGGGAACATGTTCTAGACATACCAGGCGTACTGGTAAGGATGGAAAGCTTGTTACAATACAGTGCAGCCTACTTAAATACAGACCCAGAAAATACATTGCAAAAATAGGCCCAGACTGGTAGGGGTTTTTTTTTCTTCTTTATCTCTGGGTTAGTAGGACCACTGTTGGTGATTTTTTTCTTTTGTTTTTTATCCCTCTGTGTACTTACTAAATTTCCTATAATACAAATATATTATTTTTTATTTTTTAGAAAGCAATGAAGTAAAGCATTTCTTCCAAATTCCTATTGTCTTTTATGTTTGTTCAAGACCTTCTTTCATTAACCTCATTTGTATTTTTGTATCCAAATCTCGTTATCTATTTTTAACCAGTTACAGAAAATTCCTACTGGTTTTAAGGCATTTAGAGCTTAATTCTAAAACCTGACAATACATGTTTTTTGTTTTGCAACAAAACAAACACTTTCATCTCTGTTGGACACTATAAATTTTTATCTGTCGGACCCTCTTCAGTAGTAGCACAGATGTGATTGAACAAGACATACTTTTTTTAAGAACATAATGTTCCCAAAGAAAATAGCTGCTACTTCCTTAAATATACATTTAAGAGACATAATAAAGAACAAAGAAAATATAATCATTATAAATGTTAAAAAGTTTTTCTCTGTAAGGTGCTATTAACTTATAATTTGCCTTTCCTATAAGAGAAAGTGAAAACTACCATATATAGCTGTCCACATAAATTAATTCTGTCTAGATGATGCTACTTATCATTTGGATTTAAAAATTCCATTTAAAAACGAAAGTAACCTCCCTGTTCCGCAATCCCTTTAATTGGGAAGTGCCCCTACCTAAGTCTCACCATTAGCTTTATTCAAACAAAACTTTATGGAATTAATGCACACATATATAAACACATAAAAATCATGAATGTTTAGCTTGTTTAATTTCTATAATATGAACACACCCTGGTAATTACCACAAAATCAAGAAACAGAACCTTCTCTGCACAGCAAAAACAACCCTTGGGCTCGTTTCCAGACACCAACCCTTTCACACCCCAAAGGTACCACTCTGTAGGGTTCTAATACCACAGTTTTAACTGCTGGAATATTATAAAAATGGAATTATACTTACTCTTTTTTTCCCCTTACCATTATGTTTGTATGATTAATCGGTTTTGTTACACAGAGCAGTTATTTGTTCTTTTTTATTGCTGCATAGTATTTCATTATATAAATATACTACAAAGCATTTATATATTCTACTATAGACAGACATTGAAGTTATCTGCAAGTTGGGGCTATTATGAATAATGCTGCTATTAACTTCCTTCATGCACTTCAGCATACATATTTATGCATTTCTGTTAGGCTTATATCTAGGAGTTGAATTTCTGAGTCAGCATATGCAATTGTTTAGCTTTAATGTATGCTGCAAAACAGTTTTCCAAAGTGGTTGTATGAGGAGAATATGAAAGTTTCAGTTGCTCTACATCCTTGCTAACTTGCCATATTGTGAGTCTTTTTAAAATTAGCTAATCCAGGGGGGCATATGTGCAATGGTATATCATCGTTATTTAAATTTGTATTTCCCTAGTGATTACTGATGTTAGGTACTTTCTCATAAATTTATTATTTCGATATACCTGTTTTGGGGTTTCGATATACTGTTTTGAATTACCCATTTCAGATCCTGCCTATTTTTTCAATTGTTTTGTCTGTTTTTTTTTTAATTTTGAAATATAGGACCTCTTTATATATCCTCTTGCAAGTCTTTCTTTGTTTTATCTACTGCAAATGTATTCTCCCACTCTGTGAGCTCATTTTACTCTCCTAATGATCTACTTTGATGAACAGAAGTTCATGTTAATGTGGTCAAATTTATCAATCATTTTTTAAAACAGATGTGACTCCTTCTGTCCTGTTTTAGTAGTCTTTGCCTCTCTCAAAGTCATGCTTTTTTTTCTATATTATCATCTTAAAATTTTATTTTACCTTTCTCATTTAAACCAAAACCTATCTTGAGTTCATTATTTGTAAGGTCCAAGGTAGAGGTAAAGATTCATTTTTTTTCTGCGTTATCCATCGGCTCACCGGTATTTATTGAAAGAGTATTTCCCCCTCTTACTTTATATTGGCAACTTTGTAATAAATCAGGTATTCTTATTATGTGCAGTTGTTCTGAACCATATTTTGTTTCACTTGCCTTTTTGTCTATCCCTGCACTGATATTATACTGTCCTAATTACCAGACTGACATAAATCCTCCAATTTTGACCCTTTTCAAGATTAGGTTCTACTGAGTCTTTTTATTTTATATTTTATAATATGCTTGTCAAATCCCCTAACCCAAATCACACACACACACAAATAGATTTTGGTGGGGATTGCACTGAATCTGTAGATAAGGTGGAAAATATTTACACCTTTATAATATTATGGCTTCAATGTTATATATCCTTTTATTTATTTACATTATATTTATTTTCTTTAAAAAATGTGTGTGTGCATGCACATGTGTATAATGGTCTGGTATATCTGTGGTTAAAATTGTTTTTAGATATTTAAATTTTAAGCTATTTTAAATAACATTTAAAGTTTTATTTTCTAATTGTTTGCTGCCTGTGTATAGAAATACAAATCATTTTTTATACTGCTCTAGTATCAAGAAACTACCATATTCACTTATTAACTCTACTAGTGTATCTATAGATTCTTTTGGATTTTCATCAACATAGTCATAGTATCTGTAAATAATGACAGTTTTTTTCCAGTCCTGACAACTTTTACTTATTATTCTTTATTTGTTGCCCAGTTTAGGACCTTCAAGACAATGCTGAATAAAAGTATTGGTAGCAGGTGCTTTTCTTTTATTCCCAACCTCAAGTGAATACTTTTATGCTTTCACTATTTTCAGCGCAATGTTGGTGGTAGGCTTTTTTGATAGACTTTGACAGATTAAGGAAGTTCCCTTCTATTCCTATTTTGCTAAGAGTTTTTGTTACAAATGGATATTGAATTTCATCAACTGCTTTTAACTCTTGTACTGAGATATGATTTTTCTCCTTTGTTCTCTTAATTCAGTGAATTATCCTGATTAATTCTTATAGAACTAAACCAAACTTACATTTTTAGCCATGCTGGATGGCTCCTTTTAAATATCACTTGATTTGCCCTGGCTGGTGTGGCTCAGTAGGTTGAGCACCGGCCTGCAAACGGAAAGGTCACTGGTTTGATCCCCAGTCAGTGCACATGCCTGGGTTGTGGGCCAGGACCGCGGTTGAGGGCCTGCGAGAGGCAACTGATTGATGTTCCTTTCCTTCTCTTTCTCCCTCCCTTCTCCTCTCTCTGAAAATAAATAAATAAATCTTTAAATATCACTGGATTTATTTCGTTTAGGCTTATTTTGCATCTATGTTTATGGAAGAGATGGACTGTAATTTTTCTTTTTTGTAATATTCTTATAGGATTTTGCTCTCAAGATTATGCTGGCTTCAAAAGCTAAGCTGAATATTGTTTTCTGTTCTCTGGGAGTGTTTGTTTATGATTAATTTTTTTTCCTTTAATGTTTAGAAGAATTCATTAGTGGAGACTTCTGGGCCTGGTGTTTTCTTGTAGGATGGTTTGTAAATAGAAATTTGATTACTTAAATAGAGAATATTTATATATTCCATTTCTTACATCATTGTTTTGAAAACTTGTGATTTTCTGTTTGCCCATGTTATTTGGTTTTTCAGTTCATGGCAAAAAGTTATTAATCCTGTCTTAAGTGTTTGTAACAAATAAAAGCTCTGTAGTGATTTACCACTTGTAGTGAAATGGTGATTTCTACAAGTGGTATTAAAATTATCTTTCTTTTTCTCTCTCTCATCATTCTTGTCAGGGATTTGACTGACTTTTCCACTTGCTTATTCTCAGCACTGCATTTGTTGTATTCCACTTTATTCACTTTTATATATTATTCCCTCCCTTCTACTTTTTGAGTTTCTATTTAGTGATTTCTTTATCTTTTGAAGTAAATACATAAATCATTGATTTTCAGCCTTATTTGAAATACACAGGGGTGGATAAAAGCAGGTTAAATTACCAGCCCTCACTACCTAAAACAGAATTCATAAGTGAGGATACAAAATAATAACAATAATAATAAGACAAATAATACAAATAAATAGTGTAATAATTAATTAATAATACAAGGATACACTGTTACAGACTTACAACTGTAAACCTACTCTGTAAGCCTGTATGCATTAGAAGTTATAAAATTCATTTAAAAATAACTTTTACCTGCATTCTACAAGATTGGATATGTTTTATTTTATTATACTTCCATGCAAAATATTTTTAAATTTATATTGTGATCTCTTTAACTAATGGATTATATATAAACATATTTTAAGTGCCTGGGTATTTGGTGATTTTATAATTTTATATATATATTTAGCTTAATTTCACTGTGGTCAGAGAATATGCTCACTATTATGTTTTTTGAAATTGTAGAGACATGTTTTATGGTCCAGTGTAGCTCAGTTTGTAAATAATTCAAAAGCACTCGAACATAATTTATATTCTGCAGTTTTGGGGTAGAGTTTCCTAGATATATCAGTAAGTTCCATTTTGTAAATCATGTTGTGAAAATGTCTATATTGTTGCTAAATTTTGTAAGTTTCTTCAATTTGTTATAGAGAGACATGTGATAAAATCTCCCTCTGTGATTGTGGTTTTTCCTACATCTCTTTTTACTTCTATTAATATTTACTTTAAAAATATGTTAGAGTGCTTATAAATTAAGAGCTGTATGTGATATAGCATTGGAGGTCCTAGCCACAGTGATCAGATAAGAAAAAGAAATAAAAGGCATCCAAATAGGAAAGGAGGAAATAAAACTGTCATTGTTTGCAGATGATATGATTGTATACATAGATAATGTCATAAACTCCACCAAAAAACTACTCAACCTAGTAAGTGAATTTGGAAAAACAGTGGGATACAAAGTTTCAATTCAGAAATTGAAGGCATTCTTGTACACCAACAATGAAATATCAGAATCAGAAATCAGGGGGAAAAATCCCATTCACTATTGCAACAAGAAAAATAAAGTACCTAGGAATAAACCTTACCAAGGAGGTAAAACACCTGTACTCAGAAAACTACACAACACTGAAGAAAGAAATTAAGGAAGATATAAAGGGAAGCATATACCATGTTCATGGATAAGAAGAATTAACATCATCAAAATGTCCATACTACCCAAAGCAATTTACAGTTTCAATGCAATGCCTATTAAAATACCAATGACATATTTCACAGATACAGAACAAACAATTCAAAAATTTATATGGAATCATAAATGACCCTGAATAGCTCCAGCAATTTTGAGAAAGAGGAACAAAGTAGGAGAATCACAATACCCGATACCAAGCTATACTACAAGGCTACTGTAATCAAAATAGTCTGGTACCAACATAAGAACAGGCACATATATAAATGGAACAGAATAGAAAGCCCAGAAATAAACCCATGTCTCTATGGTCAATTAATATTTGACTGGGGAGGCAAAAGCATAAAATGGAATAAATATAGCCTTTTCAACAAATGGTGTTGAAACATCTGGACACCTACATGCAAAAAAATGAAACTCGACTACCAACTTACACCATATACAAACATAAACTCAAGATGGATAAAAGACTTAAATATAAGTCACGACACTTTAAAAGTCCTAGAGGAGTGCATTGGCATGAAAATCTCAGATATTCCACACAGCAATATTTTCACTGGTGTGTCCCCTAGAGCAAGGACATAAAGAAACAATAAACAAATGGGACTTCATCAAATTAAAAAGCTTCTGCACAGCTAAAGAAAACATCAGCAAAATGAAAAGGGAACCAACAGTATGGGAAAATATATTTGCCAATGATACATCAGCCAAGGGTTTGATCTCTAAAATATATAAAGAACTCACACAAGTCCACTCTAGGAAGACAAACAACCCAATTAAAAAATGGGCAAAGGACCTGAACAGACACTTCTCCAAGGAGGATATACACAGGGCCCAGAGACATATGAAAGGATGCTCAGCATCACTAGCCATCAGAGAGATGCAAATTAAAACTTCAGTGAGATACAACTTCACACCAGACAGAATGGCCATCATGAACAAATCAACAAACAACAAGTGCTGGCGAGGTTGTGGAGAAAAGGGAACTCTAGTGCACTGTTGGTGGGAATGCAGACTGGTGCAGCCACTGTGGAAAGCAGTATGAAATTTCCTCAGAAAAATAAAAATGGAACTGCCTTTAGACCCGGCAATTCCACTGCTTGGATGATACCTTAAAAATCCCAAAACATCAATTCAAAAGAACCTATGTACCCCTATGTTCATAGCAGCACAATTTACAATAGCTAAGAATTGGAAGCAACCTAGGTGCCTGTCAGTAAATGAGTGGATCAAAAACCTGGTACATTTACACAATGGAATACTACGCAGCAGAAAGAAAGAAGGAGCTCCTACCATTCGCAACAGCATGGATGGAGCTGGAGAGCATTATGCTAAGTAAAATAAGCCTGGTAGTAAAAGAGAAATACCATATGATTTCACATATAAGTGGAGACTAATCAACAGAACAAACAATCAAGTTAAATGTAACCGGAGACATCGAAATGAGAACAAACTGAGAGTGAACAGAGGAGAGGGGGGAGGGGAAGATGTGGAAAACAGGGGAAGGGTGGTCAAGGAACACATGTGGGGAACTCACAGACAAAGTCAAGGAGGGGTGGGGTCGAGGGTAGGGGGCGGGGGGAGTGGTGGGGGAAAATGGACAAAACTGTACTTAAAAACAATAAAAAAATTTTTAAAAAGAGCTGTATGTGAGACATTGAACTCTTCAACTATAATTATTTATTTTTATTTCAGAATATATGCTTCAGATATTATGAGCCTGTAGTATTAGGTGTATATACATTTATAATTGTTAAATCTCCCTAAAATATGTACCATATCTTTTATATTAAACGCCTCCCTTATTTCTAAAAACAGTCCTGTCTTAGAATATATCTTTTCTGATGTTAATGTAGTTATTTCAACTTTCTTTTTTAATTATTTCAGACTTATATGATAATTAACAAATGGAAGGCATTTCTGAAAAATTGTCTTAAAGCTCCACACCTACCACCACATCCACATTGTAATACAAAACTACTTCAGCCTTCTTCTGGTTACTTTTGCATGGCTTTCTTGCATTTACTATTTGATGATATCTGATGCTATCATTCCATTGTCTTTTGATTTCCATCATTTCCAATATAAAGTCAGGCTGAGGTCTGTGTTGCCCCTTTCATTGTTTTTTTGTCACTGGTAGCTTTTTAAATTTCCTTTTTGTTTTTGGTTTTCAACAGTCTTATAGTGATGTGTCTAGGTGTGCTTTTCTTTGCATTTTTCCTGTTTTCAGTTTTTGTTTGTTTGGTTCTGTTTTTTATAGCACTTGCTGAATCTGTTGCTTCATATATTTCACCAATATTGGAAAATTCATGGTCATTTTCTTTTCAATTATTCCTTTTGTTTCATTCTCTCTCTGCCAAACTGTTTCCCAAAGTGATAGCATACCATTCAATGTTCATACTGGCAATGTATGAATGATCAGTTTCTCTGTATCCTTACTAACATTTATATGTTGTCAATATTGTTTTTGTTGTTTTAGCCATTCTACTAGGTGTGTAATGTCTCATTGTGATTATAATGTGTATCCCTAATGGCTAATAACATTGAAAAATTTTTATGTACTTATTTGTCATCTCAATGTCCTCTTTGGTGAAATATCTCTTCATATTATTTAGGATTGCTATGTCTTCTTGGTGGATTGATCTTTTTATCATTATATAATGTCCCTCTATATCTCTGTTAATGTTTTCTGCTCTGAAGTCTACTTTAGGTGTTATTAACATAGCTATTTCTACTTTCTTTTTTTAAAAGATTTTATTTATTTATTTGTTTAGTTAGTTAGTTAGTTAGAGAAAGTAGAATGAGGGAGAAAGAGAGGGAGAAAAACATCAATGTGAGAGAGAAACATCGATCAGCTGCCTCTTGTTCATGTTCCGGTCGGAGACTCAACCCAGGCATGTGCCCTGACTGGGAATTGAACCAGTGACCCTTGGCTTTGTGGAACAATGCCCAACCAAATGAACCATAGTGGTCAAGGCTATTCCTACTTTCTTGATTAATGTTTGCACAATATATCGTTCATCCATTTACTTTTAACCTGCCTATATTACTCTATTTTAACTGAGTTTCTTATAGATGGCAAATAATGAGTTATGTTTTTCAGTCTACTCTGATAACCTCTGTATTTTAGTGGATTTATCTAGACCATTTATACTTAATGTAATTATTGATATATTAGGAGTTAAGTTTGCCATTTTAATTTTTGTTTTCTTTTTATTGATTCTCTTTTTTGTTTCTCTTTTTTCTGTCTCCCTCTGGGTTAACTTGAGCATTCTTTAGAATTCCATTTTGAATTATCTACAATATTTTTTAGTATATACCTAAGTATAGTTTTTTGAGCAGTTGCTCTAGGTATTACATGATAATATACATAATTTATCACAAGCTACTGGTGTTATTCCTTGGGACCTGAGGCACCAAGCTGGTCTGCCTGCTTTGTTTAACCTTTCAGTGTCTTCTTATGGTTGTTTTATGTATAAAGTCCAGAGTTTTTCATTGTTCTTGGTGAAAGGTATGTCTGCTCCATGCTCCCAAAAGTGGAAGTACAGTTCTGAGAGTTTTGACAAACACACATGATTGTGTAACTACCATCATATTTATATTTAGCTCCATTCTATCATCCCCCCAAAATCCCCCCTGTCTCTTTTTAGTCAATCCCTTTTTTCATTCCAAATGATCTGTTTTCTGTCCCTACAATTTTGCCTGTTCCAGGATGTCATATAAATAGAATCGCATAGCCTTGGCTGATGTGGCTCAGTGGATTGAGTGCTGGCTTGGGAAGGTCAGAGGTTTGATTCCCAGTCAGGACCGCGTCCCAGTTGGGGGCATGCAAGTGACAACCGATCTATGTATCACTCACACATTGATGTTTCTCTCCCTCTCTTTCTCCCTCCTTTCCCCTCTCTCTAAAAATAAATAAATAAAATCTAAAAAAAAATTTAAAAATAGAATCACACAGTGTGTAGCTTTTCTGAGACTGGTTTCTTTACCTTAACATAGTGCATTTGAGAGTCATCCATGTTCTGTATATCAGTAGATTGTTCTTTTCTGTCACTGAATGGTATTCCATTGTAATATAGTTGTTTATCTATTCCAGAGTTGAAGAATATTGGGGTTGTTTCTAGCTTTGAGTGATAAAGTGGCTTTGAGTAAAGCCACTATAAACATTTATATACAGGTTTTTGAGTAAATATAAAATTTTTATTTGACTTGGGAAAGTAAATGCTAGGTCTTATTTTAAGTGCATGTGCAATTTTATAAGAAATTGCACACATTTTATTTCCTCAAGTGGCTTCCACATTTTTCATTCCCACCAGCAATATATGAGAGTACCAGTAGCTTCATGTCCTTACAAGTATTTGCTTTTGTCTTTTTTTTTTCCATTATAGCTAGAGTGGGTGGTATTTAATTGTGATTTTAATTTACATTTCCTTAATGACTAATGATGTTGAACATTTTTCTTGTACTTAGTTGTCATTTGTATATTGTGTTTGGTGGTCTCCTTTAAAATCTTTTGCCCATTTTTAATTGAACAGTTTGTTTCTTATTAATGAGTTTTGAGGGCTGTGTACATATTCTAGTTATAAGTTCTTTATCAAAAAATGTGATTTACAAATATTTGCCCTCATTCTATAACTTCTCTTTTCATTCTCTTAACAGTTTCTTTCAAAGAACAGGTCTCACCTTTGAAAAACCCCAATATACCAATTTGTTCTTGATGGATTGTGCTTTTGATATCATAGCTAAGAAATCTTTGCCTAAATTATGCTCACAAAAACTTACTTCTATATTTTTGTGGCAAATTTTAAATTAAATCCAAGACATTGTTTTTAAAAGATTCCAGAGATAACCTGAGGCTCTGGGTGACTCCTGGAGAGAATACACTTCAACTTCGGGCCGTTAGGCCAGAGGCAGGCAATTTTAATCTCAATGGGGATGGAGGTGACTCCAATCTTGATGCCAGTTTTTTTGAGGCTAGATATATTTCTTGTTTGCCCTAAAGTTTAAGGCTTCTTGGGGCCCGTTGAAAGCCTTGAGTTTTTAATCAGCCCCCCTCTTGGGTGGGTTTTAAACACAATTTTTTTGTCTCATCAGCCTTGTGAGCCTGCCAGAAGCTCTGCTTAGCTTCTCTTCATTTCAGCCACTGCTTATAAATCAGCAAATGGCTCAGGGGAAATGCTCAGCCAAATGTCAGGATATCTCTGCACTTCCTTCTTCTTCAACATCATAGCCCCTTAAGCACAAAGGGAAAGTTCTTGGAAGCCCTTGGACACCTTTAAACATTTTCTTTATCCAGCTCCCATAATTTCATTCAGTCAGGGAGTTGGTCCGATATAAGCTAGTCTGACATAGCCAAAGGTAGAAGTCCTCCCCATCAGTTTTTCACATTGACCTCTGGAAGCGTGTTATTAACTCAGAATATCAGAGATTAACTTTCCTTTGGAGCAATTAGCCTATATTGAGAGCTGAGGTAGCCTATAGGCTCACATATATGTAAGAAATGACTTTATTTCCCTGCAGAAGCTAAGGTAAAGAAGAATGATTCTCTCTCTTTAATATTTCGGGAAGAACGTATTTTACCAGCTTAGAATGAGAGGAGCTGATAGTTAACCACCTGTACCAGCTTAATAGAACAATTTTCTCTGCCTAAGAAGCATCAAAAATTTAATTACTTTCTCCTTCAGTCATTTTATGTGTTTATCTCCCCACCCCCTTACACACACAAAAGGTCTACGACTAGCAAGCAAATCTGTCAAGTAATATCTAGCATTCATTCCATCTAGAACTTAATACTGTGGTTTCCTAGGATGATCCAGGATGAAGAAATTTGTCTTCAAAATGTCAAATGAGAGAGATAAAGTTTCCACAATCAACATTAAATCTTTGGTAACAGCTCAAAAATAATTAGAATAAGAAATACCAAATATGAATGCACATGAGCCAACTTTTGAAATTGAAAGCAAAATCCTTCTAAGAATCCTGAATGGAGAAGCTAGAGAGCTCATCAGGGTTGCAACAACGCTTGGACCAAGTCCAGTGAGATGATAAGTAAAGTGACTGAAAGTAAGTTTTATACAAGATACAGAAATAGAAATAAAGTAAAAAGGGGGGATTCTTAAGAGTAAAATAAATGTTTAGATTTATAAGAAGAAATGAAATGTTTAGTTTAATAATGAGCACCTCGACTAAGAGAAATGGTTATAACAAAGAGTCATAATGTATGGTGTGCTGAGCTTTCTAAACTGAATATCTTCTAAAAGATGGTTACAGGTATGGCCACTGCCCATTTGCTTCATACACAGAGTACAAAATTTTGGGGATAGATGAGCAAAAAGGAGGGTTAGAATACCAGCTCTGCTAATTCATGGAGTGACCTTGGGAAGTTCACTTATTTTCTCTAGGCTTCCGCAAGATAGATTTTCGTAATGAATCGTCTTTTAGGTTCTTAGGTCTAACTGGGCATAACCCAACTTTATTGATTTAAGGAAGTTCTAGACCTGTAATGTACTTTCCTTGACATTTTTGCATTCAATAAAATTTACTGTGGTGGGATTCAGTCTGTTTTCTTTTTTAATCATAGAAACATGGAATGTACAATATATCCTTTTTTTCTCCATCATCAGTCGTTTACTTTTTTATTTATCTTTTTGTGGACTTACCATTTTATTTATTATTATTAGTTTTATCACTGTTATATTTCTAACAGTTTGTGTTTTACATATTTTATTTATTTACTAAAAATTTTTCAGCTTTAGTGAGGTGTAATTGATATATAACATTGTATAAATTTAAGAAGTGTACACGATGATTTCATGTACATACATATATTTTACAAGATGATTACCACAGTAAGGTTTGTTAACATATGCATCACCTCACATAGTTACATTTTTGTGTGTGTGTGAGAGTTGAGGATATTTAAGATCATCTCTTTTAGCAACTTTCAAACATACAGTACAGTATTGTTAATTATGCTGTATATTACATTGCCAGAACTTACATTCATCTTAAAACTGGAAGTTTGTGTCCTCTGACCATTTTATTTTCATATTCTTTGATATATTTTATTGAGTATGCTATTACAGTTGTCTTATTTTCCCCCCATATCCCCTCAACCCTGCACCCCATTTCATCATCCCCACACCTCTTAGTCCATGTCCATGGTCTGCACACACCAGTTCTTTGGCTTCTTAATTTCCTGCCTACTCCCAGCCTCCTCCTATTCACTTTTTTGTTTGTTTTTGTCAACAGTTTCCCGCCACCACCTTCCCCAGCCCCACCCACCCCCACCTCCCACCCCCAGTCCTTCCCCCATTTGGCTTTGTCCGTGGGTCTTTTATGCAAGTTCCTTGATGCCCCTTCTCCTTCCTTTCCCTTGTCATCACCCTCCCACTCATCAGTCATTTAATACACACAAATTGAACTGTAAATAGAAGTATGTAGAGAACCTGGATTCATAAGCCCAATTGCCCGTGGAAGTCATTACTTCAGACTCATACTGAGCTAAGTTTTGTGGATAATATCACCTCCTGTGTAGTCATTTTTGGATGAGTGGCATATTTACCTCACCCAAGAAGAAAAGAGACTTTGTCACCAAATATTTATGGAGAAACTAAAATTTCACATCAGCAGCTTTAAAAGACACCATATAAATTCCATCTTTTATCTGGTGTTCTTTTAACTCTTTCCTCATTAATATATTCCTAATTTTGATACAAAAACCTAAACACTGAAGTTATAATAACTCAAAAGTAATCTATAAAACTGATCCTGGAAACGTTCGTGTTTCTTTCAGAGCTGCTATGGCAGCTTATATTAATTTTAAAGTCCCAGCCCTCACTTAAAAGACATCTAATAAATACTAGCATACCTGCCCACATTAATCTTCAAATTTCACAAACACTAATTTAGTGATATTTAGATGTGGCGGGGACCTTTGAAGATTGTACGGCCTCATAGGCCTGCCCTACCATCGCACAGGTAAGGAATCAGAAACCCACCACATGCAGTCACTTAACCAACAGGACACAGTCTAGTTACCAGAAGTCCTATTCTGACTCCCTGTTAACTGATCTTTGAGTTTAACAAGTTTATCAAATATTAATTTAAGCATAAACCATTTCACCAGCTATTTAGAGGAAGTTACAAAACAAAGAAAGCACAGTTCCTATTCTAAAATTGAAAGCTCCAGGACCACCGAGTCCACGTGCATTTTGTTTGTTGGTGTAGCCCAATACCTGGCTTAGTGCCTGGCACGTGGCAAGTGCTCCATCAGCATAGTAAGTGAAAGGAGCTTAGAAGAAGAGATGAACTAAATAGGAGAGTGTTCACAGGCCACAAAGGTCAAGGAAGGTGGCATGGCAGAGGGGACCTGAGCAGGGGGCCTTGAGGAACAGTGATTACTGACAGAAGGCATTCTTCAGAGGGAGACAAGGAAAACAATCGCAGGTCTAAGCATGTATAACCTTTATCATTAAGATCATGCATCTGAACAATAAAGGTTATACGTGCTTAGGGATAAGTAGCATCTCTATTTTGAAGACCTTTTTAAAAAAATGTATGTACAAAGGGCTGGCATTGTTTCTTTCCTGAGGTAGGTGTCTTGGGTAAAATTAATTCAAGGAAGATCATTTAGTCTAACCGGATCAGTGCCTTTTTTAACAGACATTACAAGAGTAGAACCTGCAGAATTTTTGCAAGTGGCCCCAGTTGAACTTCCTGGGACAGAGTGAACCAAAAGGAGTAAGCTAGTGCACGTATGAGCTCCTCAAATTTGGGGTTCAGGATTTCAGTACTTAGTATTTTAAAATGTGTCCTATTTTAAAAACACTTAATTTGTGTTACTATGTCCCAGGTCACTGTTCTAAGTAGCTCACAGATCTGGACACACTGACTCTCAGAACAACTCTATAAGGTAGATACTAACCTTGTGTTATAGATGAGGAAACTGAGATATGAAGTTAAATAGCTCACTCGAACTCATCAGCTATTAAGTGGCAGAATGAGGATTTGAACCCAGGCAGCCTGGCCCTGGTACCCCTGGCAGGCTTCAAACACAATGTCATGCTTGCTCCCCGCTGTGAGCAACAGATGGGGAGCCAAAGGAAATAAAGCCGATGTTTTCTCACCGCTTGACCTTTTTCAGCAGGCTCTTGAGGAGTAAGAGAACTTGGCCTGAGCTAAGCCTTTTATCCCCGTGCTCATCATCCTTTCATTTGAACCATCAGAAAGCGACTCATGAGCTTGTCTTGGGAACCACTTTATTTCCTGGCCACTACTTTGGTAACGAAAATGTCCTTCTTCCCTGACTGGCAGTAGGCAAGGGACCTTGGGCTCTCCATGGAGGACCAGGGGAAGCTGGCTGACAATTGTGGTACATGAGCGTTCAGGAGCTGGGCTGGTAAATTGTTCAGGTGCACGAGTGCAGAGATTGGCTAATTAAAGTGAGGCTGTAGAAGAGAAGTGCATGCTAGCTTTTGCATTTAGCATAATTATGTGCTGAACATTTTGCCTACATTAGCTCATTTAATCCTCGTAACGATCAGATGAAATTAAAAACTATTATTCCCTTTAAAGTGGAGATCTTAGAGGTTGGAAGGGTTAACTATTTTGTCCAAAGTTGCACAGCTTTAGTAAACTGCAAAGGAGAGGTCAACCTCTTATCCGAGGCCCAAACCACGCCCTTCTTACCCCAACTGCTTATACCAACGGTTGCATCAGGACGGCTTGAAAGAGCTTAGCAGACGCGCTGGGGACTGCAATATAATGAATACAGAACCTAGCACATGCTCTTTGCCAGGGCCAGATAGGGCCAGAAAGGAAGCAAGAAGCAAGATGATGTGGCTCACAAACTGTGGCTGAGCGCAGAGGAGTCAGGAAGCCTGTGAACGGGCACGTGGCCAAAGCTAGAGGCCAAGGCCATGGCTAGGATTTCTGCCAGAGAGACTAACTGGACTGACTGGGCTTCACAGAGACTGAAGGCTGCTTTTAAAAAGGCAGCAGAGCTCCTCTTGAGCAGGTCCCTGGTGGACACCAGCAGGTCAGGCCCACTGTGGAGGGAGACCTGGTAAACAGTACCGAGCTGGAAGGGCCCCAGTAAAACCATAATGAGAAGCACTGCCAGACCTGCAGCGGCTTTTACCACCGGGGCCACACGTAAACAGAGAGGGCGAGGTAGGGAGTTAGTGATCTGGTGCTTAGTTTATGGACTAACACTGTCTGTTTGTGCATGATTTCTACATACTAAGTAATTGCTATACAGCTTAGGCAGTGGTGTCCAACCTTTTGGCATCTCTGGGTCACACTGGAAGAAGAAGAGTTGTCTTGGGCCACACATTAAACACGCAAACACTAAAGAAAACAAAAAAGATCGCATAATGTTTTAAGTAAAGTTATGATTTTGCATTGGGCCACATAGCCATCCTGGGCTGCATATGGCCCATGGGCTGCAGGTTAGACACCCCTGACCTAGGGGGTAGGGATTGAGACTCATTCCTGCTCCCATGCCCTTACTTCAGTGCTTTTCTTATAGTAGGAGTTTAATAAGTGTGAGATAAGTGAATAAATATTCCTTTATGTATTGCATGCATTAGATTTAATTATACAACCAATAGCAAATCAAACCGGGTCTATATGGCATCAGTTCTGGTTTCTGCCTTTTCTTCCATGTTTTACAGAGACCGGAAGCACTGAGTTCACATTTGATATTTGTTCATGGATGAATGAGGTACCAAATTTAGTTGTATTTACGTGTTCACCATTCATGGTGAACCCCATAAAAGAAGTTGCAGTTTCTTATCAGGCTTGTGGCATTAGACATAGGCACAACTTTACAGTAAATGGAGCCCTTCTCTAGATTACACAAAAACAAACGGAATTTGAGATGCTCTGGGTCTTATAAAAGGACTTACTTTTGTTACATATTTAAGAAGCCAAACGGCTTGTTTTTTAAAGAAAACTTCTCAAAACAGTTGTTAGGCCAAGGCCAAAATAATTTATGGCAAGCTATGGAGTATGAGATGGCTTCCCGAATTCCTTTCAAGGCAAAATTCATCAGGGAAAACCAGCAAGCACACCCCGGCAGCCCCCCAGCCCCCCTGGGATTCACCAAGGAAGTCTTTCCTTCGGCTGCATCGCTTCCTGCCCTGAATAAAACTGGATTTTAATTTACTTCTAAGAGTTATAGAAATTGAGCAAGGCTAACAAACATCTCCCATTAAAACTTAATGGTGAAAGAAATGATTGCCCAACCGAATGTTCAGTCTGTTGGCACCATTGTTTCTAATTCCAGTGGTAAGCAGCCTACTTCTCAGGTTCACATGCTAGAGGTTGGACACAGTGACTGTAACAGGAAAAGGGGTTTTCCACTCTGAGATTGTAGGAGCTACTTCCTTAATAAACAGACTGAATCCGTTTTCATTGACGTTTTAACTAACAAATTATTCAAGATCTTCCTTCTAGCAAGTTATTGAAAACCTACATGTTATAAATGTTTGTACGATTTTCTCCCCTAATGTAAATTTATGATTTAGTGATTAATGAAACATTAATCTTATTTTACTAATATAACCTTATAGTCAGTGTTGTCAAAGCTTCTTCTAATATACCAACAAGCTAAAAAGAGAGAAAATGTAAAACATAAAGACAATATATTTTTCTTAGTGTAACTACATAAGAAAACTATTATAAGAGCATTCATAGGTTGTCCCCTCAAAGATTTCATGGTTTGTTACTGAAACCTATGCAACAAATTTCAATTATTTTCTAACTTTTTAAAAAGTTGATGTCTATGGAAAAAACAAATAAAAAGCATATGCCTTCATGCAGAACTAATCCATGACATTGAAAACTGGCCAGACTAAAATTAAAAAGAAAGAATTATAATAAGCATGTAAAATGTAGTTTTCACTGGGGACAATTTAGTAACTTGGGATTAGCAGTATTAGAGACCCAGAAACTGCTATGGCCTAATTTTGTGCTCGCTAAAGAGTGGTTGCTGGGCCTAATAACCTGTGGGTGACCAGCCTTGGGGCAAATAGGCAATTCTCGCCTTTAGAGTTAAAGCTGCTTTTATCTTTAAACCGCCTATTCATTTATTCAAAAATATATATTTCAGCATGAACCATATAGTGGGGACTGACGATTCAGTGGTGAATGGGGGGGAGGGACTCTCACCTTAGGGAGCTCACGGTGTAGGTGCCCATTAACTCAGATTGACATTTGCAGCCCCACACCAGGGCTTTCCATACGGAGCTTGGAACTGGCTCCATTATCAGCCCTGCATGGACTCAACAGCAATAATAGCACAATTTTACTGGCGAGGGAAGCACAGGGACATTCCCAGAGTCACGCAACTCTTAGTCATGATGAGATATGTCTCTGTGTGCTGGCTTTTGACCTTGGGTAATATCTGGTAATGTTATCGCTCTTCGATCCATCACACTGGGAGGAAGGCTCAGGATTATCCAAAGGTTTTGAGTTTAGACTAAAAAATGGAGACACCACTGTCAGAAGTATGGTAGTTGAGAAAAGGTCCTGAGATCAGTTGAGGTGGAGACATAGACATCAGAGCTGTGAAAAATAATACTGTGATACTGAAATTTGTGAGTATAAAGTGCAAATACTAACAAGATGGCCCAGTGTTATCTGACAAGGATAAAAATGTCATCCACATGCCTGGCACTGTTGCATTTTGAATGCATTAATTCCTTTAAAAAAAAACAAAACCCTATGTAATAGCTTTAATCTCCACTCACAGATGAGGAAACTAAGGCACAGAGGAATTAAATAACTTATTCGAGATCACACAGCTGTTATATGACTGAGGTGGGGTTTAGAATTAGGCAATTTGATCCTGGAGTGTATGACTTTAACCATTACACTGTACTACTTCTCTTAAGAGTTAAAAACTCTAGAAGGTTATTTGTCTACCACTCAATGTTCTTTTTCTCCTTCAGTGATTATAGTGTACAAAGTGACAATAGCTATTGCTCTCTATTTCACAACACGGCTGTGTGCTTTTTTTCTTTCTCTTAGGAAAATCTCCCTGGCTGTCTGTGAGGAAAAACAAAAGTTGTTCTTATATTCTATTCACTTACTACTTACCCTGCCCTAACTGCATAACTCTTGGTATTCCTTTCCAAGCTTTAGCCTTTTGACCTTCAGAATCAATACTGTCTTATCCTGAGGGGAGCTTAGAAAATCAAAGCAGTAGGAAAGTATGAGACTGTCATTGTCTATGAAAAACGCCATGAACCTAGTGGCACTGTTCCACAAAATGGAAATTGCCTGTGTAGAAAGCAAAGAACTTCTCTCTAAAATAAGAGGGCTACAACGCTTTCACTATTAAGAAACGGATTTTATAAAATCACATTATCAGTGAGTCCAAGGGTACATGAGCTCCATGTATGATGAGGTAAGAATCATTGTGTTTGTACGTGCTGCTTAGTCAGGCATCAGCCACCTAAATTTCATAGGCTGACAGTCAGAGAAGAGTGGATCCCAAAAGGAAAATCAAAGCCCTATTAAAATAATCAAATAAAATAAGGGTGGAGGTGGGGCAGTTATAAGCCAGCAGCAGGACAATGCAGGAGCCCAGTCTCCACCATTCAGCTAACTGAGATAAACTTCCCCTGCTGAGGAGCACTATGGAGAATTATGGATTTAGCCCATGATTTTCCCTGAATAAACTAGACAATACAGAGGAGGGAAGCGAAATATCATTTTTGAGCATTCTAGTGCCAAGTAAAATGTTAGTATTAGCATTTGTTCACCTCCCCAGTTCTACTTCTGGCCTTTCCACTATTTTCTTTGAAAGTTATCACATAAGACTGCTTTCTCATTCAACTTGAATTACTATGTTGGTATTTAGAGTTGCATAATTGTGTTCAGGAAAAAAACAACCATATGTGTTTTTTAAAATGAGTATTTTGAGAGAAAAAGGCGAAAGGGTTAAGCAAAAACAAGCAAACGAACAAACTCATAGACACAAACAACAGCGCGGGGATCACCAGAGAGAAAGAGAGGTAGGGTTAGGCAGAAGAGGGTAAAGCGGGGGATAAATGGTGATGGAAGGAAGCTTGACTTTGGGTGGTGGACACCCAATACAATATGGGGATGATGTATTATAGAATTGTGCACTTGAATACTATATAATTTTATTAACCAATGTCACCCCAATAAATTCAATAAAAAATTTTAAATAAAAAATAATTTTTTATCAATTCAACATTGAATGTGAATATGGAAAATTGTATTCTGAATTTCATATTGCTGCTGTTGTCAAGACACCAGAGATTGTATCTAGTTGTAAATTAAATCAATGCCATGGGATTTGGTGACTCAGAAGTTCCATTTTTTAAATGTCCTCAGAAGACTACATGTAAATATTTATGTCTACATGTTTTAACTATTCTGGTTGTGAGTCTGATTTTATTAGTCACAAAATCCAAGTGTTAACAATGTTAGGGGGCTACGAGAATTTACAAATGAGAGATCAGTGAAAGCTAGGGATAAAATTCAGGTCAGTTCTTCTCAGGGGCAAAATTAAATGTAAACAAACAAATTGGAGCATTCAGCCATAGTCTAGCACTAGGTCTACCATAATGGTAAAATGTGGGATCATCTTCCTCATAGGTAGTTTTTGAGCCCCTTACCTTTGAGAAAAGTGGGTTTCTCATCAAACTCTAGGCTTTCGTTGACTCATAACCTTACACTGAATTAAAGGAGAAAGGAAGTGTCCATTCCACCCTACCTGCTGGACTGCGTGCCCAATAATACAGTCTCCATGTATAGAGGCCAATGAACAAACACATCCCATGGCTTATGCTCCATCCTCATGGCCTCTGGACTGTAGGCTGGGCCAGCCGAAGTCAAACCATCTTCTCTGATGAATGCCTGCATGGGGTGAATGTTCTTTCCATTGTAATCCATTAGTCTACCCACTCAGGCTAACCCTACAGAGAGGGACTGTTCTTGCAAAACTTTCAGTATAATTTGAACACAATAACAACTGCTTATGGCACCTGGACAATTAGTGCTGTGCATGCTCAAAGTCACCCTTAAGCCATGTCCATTCTTGCAAAATTAAGTGACAGAACAATCATGCAACTCTGCTTTTTTGCCCCCTTTAAATTTCATTTGCTACTTATCCTGCCATTAGTCTTACAATAAAAAGAGAAACAAGGATTCTTGAAGAGAAATTAGACTTCAGAGTTTCATTCCTACATCTTTGCTGTTTTGACTGATGACACAGCTGCTAATAAGATTAGTGCTTTCCCTTCTGTTCATTTTCTAGCAGAATTAGTTGCTGCTTTTATACCCTCTGCTGCTAATTTTGGTGGCAAATCTCTAGAGACTTCCAGCCTAATTTTCTGCTACCAGAAGCAGAACTGTCATTCTAGTAGGTCACCTAACGTTATTTTTCTTTAGGGGGTCTCAAAAAATAAAATCTGTAGGGTTAATTCAGGCACAAACATCAAATATAAATTAGGGGCCGATTTTTCAGATTAGCAAATTTCTTCAAACCAGATAGTTCCCATTCTCCATATATTTACACCCTAGGGTTGTTGTAAGAAGCAAATATATAAATTTGTGTGTGTTTACATATTATTAGTAATGTTATATATAATTATTATATTACATTGCAATATATTACATTATTATATTCAAATGTGAATGGTAACACTGTGCATTGAAATATAAAAAATTTTTAAACTTTTAAAGCAAACAGGAACAATTTAAGCTTCATAACTATGCATCTAAGTCCTTTATTTATTTATGACTTGAAAGATGTACCCTAAAAAAATTATACAAGCAGCTTTCAATTTCTTCTCTTCTGTTGATTCCCCCTTTTTCTTTCATATGCTTTGGACACATTGTCAAAAGGAAGATGAGAAAAGATAGAGGCGATGCATTTCAAATTTCTTCAAAACAGCACTATCCATGGAGTGAGAGATGTCTTGTCATGTAAGTCTCTCAACAGGTATAATGAAAACTGGGGAACAGGTAGAGTCCAGGGATGCTCTAGGACAGTAGCAGAAATGCTCCATTTGGTGCCCATTTCATCCATAACCCAAGTCAGAGTCATGAGAAAGGAGGGGACTGGTAATAGGGATGCAGAATGAGGTACCAAGAACCATTCCAGCAAGAAAGAAAAAAATTAAACTATATCAAGAAATATGGTCAAAAACGGGAGGAAACTGGCCCAGATTGGAGATAGGAGCACTCATGGGACATGTAAACTAAATTTAGACAGATGTCTTTATTTCTCTGGAGGTGAGGGCCAATGGCAAATACAGTGGAATTTCCTCCAGAGCATTCAAGGCATCAATCAGTGTGTAAGAGACATTACACACACATACACATAAATACACTGGTAAGGCATGGAGCCACAGCTAATTTATATTGGATGATGTGACGATGGTGGCAGCAGGGTCATTAACAGAATAAAAGCTCAATAAGGTGACAGGACAACTCACAAATCAGCACTAGCAGACACCACAGAATGATTGGTAATTGACATAATAGGCTAGAATTTAAAACACTGTATATTATCAGCCTATGGACGCAATCATTTGGGAAGCATTGCAGTTGAGGAAAGCAGCAATTAATGTTGGATGGTTACAAAGTTGTATTTAAATTTGTAATTATTTAGAACTGATTGCAGATTATGTGGAAAGATACTGGAAGTTTAAATGGACACCACAGCAAAGTAGTATTAGTAACAGCATAACCTGCTATACTCAACAGGAAGTCACGCAGGGAAGAAGGGCGCAGCCAAATGCAGGGGAGTCTTGGTTAAGTGTTGATGTTGTTCACAGGACATTAGTTTGGAATAATTTTTCCAGGTTATGGGGACTCCATGCCTATTTTTCAAGCTTTCGTGGAGAATTTGTGATCTTCCCAATATCCTTTGCTTAAATAATTTTTTGCTTAAATCAGAGTAGGTTCTGTTGCTTGTGATTGTAAAACTTGACATAAATAAATGACCTCAGAAAACACAGCTCTGTGTTATTTTTAAAAATAGTGATAGAAAATGAGTTCTTACTGACTATGGAAGAAAGATTAATTTTTTTTTCATGGGAGAAAACAAAGATGTGTGTGACTAGTAACTGGCACTGTGACTTATGTTTTATATAGACAATTATTACTGGTCCAACTTTACAAGTGGAAAAACCAAGACTCAGAGGAGAAGTCTGCCTGAAGTCAGGAAGCAGGAGTCAGAATTCAAATTCAGCTCTAATTCTTTTGCCTATACCAAGAAAACAGGATAAATAACATTAGTAACTTAAATTAAAATATGCAAATGTAAAGAGTCTCACCAGGTTAATCAGGACATATGGCTTATGGTAATCACGTGTCCTTGTAGCAAATGTGGCAAAACATAAGCCATGGAAGGTGAAAAGAGAAGGCTCTTGAACTGGCTCAGTAACTGTGTGTAACTCTACTATGCACACACAACAGATGAGCCATAGGGTACAGGAGTTCCCAGTCTTCCCCTTGTTCTCCTCCCGTTATCGCATCACAAAATGAATATAATAATTAAGAGCAATTAGTGCTCAGAGAGACAGAGCAACGTGTTAAGGAGGTAATTAACCCCTGTGCAAAAATCAACCTGCTAAGAATTATTTAGGTTTATTATCCAGAGCTGGGGTTGGAGGGGAGTGCCTGGGGTACGCTGTGGGTGTCAGAGGGAATGATTATAAACTCTCAGTTGACAGATTAGAAATAAAATGTTTCGGTTGGTGCTTAAAATTGATTTTGCTTTTAATTATTGTTCTAAATGGGGTATTCATTACTATAAGATTTAAAAATCCAGACAAAGAACTACAAGTTGTTTTATAAATGAAAAAATAGAGTTGTTGTGAAAAGCACAAAAGTAAGGAATGAGTATGGTATCTCTGCTGGCCTCTTGTGTCCAAACCTGAAGAAAACTTGGCTGTTGGCTTCATGTTATGCTAAACCTACTGGCAATCCATAGGTTCCAAGAGTCAGAGCTATACCTAAAAGTATATTCAGGAAAGTACCGCTTTCTTCTTATCCTCAGTATTCCATTTTCATTTCTCCATTCTCTCTTCTCCTTTCCATACCACCTCCCATAGGTAACCACTTTTTAAACATTATGGTTATACTTTTTGTGCACGAATTAATGGATGTATGTATATTTTTTCACAAAACGCAGCTCACTGTATATGTATGTATATGTATGTATATATATGATCATTTTGGGAAAGTATTGCTCAATTACTATTTTGGATTGTCTTTATTGTAAATGAGTTTGAGTTTTTAATTTTTGATACTTTTAAAAATATCAGTGGAGATAACCACTTTTTTTTTAGCACAATTGAAATATGATATTAATGGATGACTTAATATTGAACAAACCTTGCACTCCTATAATAAATCTTACTTGGCCATGACATATTTTTAATGTGGTATTGTAGTCTGTTTGCCAATATATATTTTGCATCAATATTAAAAAAATTGTTTAGAGTTTGTTTTTTTACTGTCCTTCCATGCGTTTCTTCAATTTCCATTACTTTCTCTCTGACCACTTTTTCTTTATTTTTACTTTATTACCTATCTATTTTCCTGCTTTCCTTCTATGGCTATTAATTTTTTATGAGTCTTTTTTCCCTTAGACACCTTATAATTTATTTTTTTATTTCTTAGATATTTTTGTCTTTTAAATTCATATATCTTGAATTTAATCAACTGTACTTCTTCCAATTTTTATCCTTTTCTGTTCTTAGTTTTTAAATTTCTAATTCAGTGGGTTTTTTTATATATTCAAACACTTGAATGAGTATATATGACCCTGATTGAAGGGTTGACTTACTGATTTTTTCTGCTTCAGGGTTTTTCTCATAGGAGGTAGAGTGTTGCTCAGTTGATATATGCAAAATTTTCTTTCCTGACTTTTTTGCAATGGCTCTGTATGGATTTATTATTATTTCTTTTCATTTTTATGGTATTATAGTGATTAATAAGATTCCTAGCTTAATGGATACATCTAGCGATATAGGATGGTCAGTGAGCTTTGGGGGGTATTTGTTCATTTGTTTCGGTAGTGGAAGGAAGAGTTTTAAGTCCTCCAATGTTGTATTTCTCTTTGATCTTGCAAGACCCTAAATTTTCTACCTTTTGTTTCTTTTTCCCTTCACCACCCAATTACAAAGGGTGCTTCTTCTTTCCTTTTTGCCTTTTTATTTCTCCCCTTTAACAATATGTTTTGAATTATGCCTTTGAAATAACTCTCGACCCTTTTAATCACACATACTCTGAAATCTTTTCTGTGTAGTCTAAGTTAGGTACTGCCAGGATACTGACATCTTATTTTCATATGGCGGGTGAACTTAATCTCTTTGGTGGTGGTTTTTGATGAACCTTAAAGCCCCTTTGCTCGTTTCCTTTTTTTGTCTTTCCTGGAGTTGTTCAGAGTCTGTGTTTGCCCGCTGCAAAGCCTTGCAGCAGTACCTGGGTCAAACCAGAGCATGAGAGGTCATGAACTGGGATGTGGTGATTTTCTCTTTTTAGTCAGTCATTTGAAAGTTTGAGCATTCTCTGCTTTCAAGTTATGCTGATGGCATGGTTTTATGTAAATTTATACATTCTATCTTGTAGTTTTGAATCATTTGAAGAGAAAATACTGAGAGGTAAGTAGTTAGGCAACTGTCACAGTCTTTAGCTACCCAGAAGTCCTCAATTACAATTGTTTTGAACTTTTTGTCTGCTAATTTCAATTATGTGAATCATCTGTTTTTTTATTGGTTATTTTTCCTCTTGATAATTGGTCATATGAACTTGCCTCATCACATGTCCAGTAACTCTTGATTGTAGGTAGGGCATTGTATATAAAAGACCCTCACAGGTTCCAGGTATTTTTATATTCCATAACAAAAAATTCCCTTTCTCCTTTTGCTATAGATGAATTAGGTCCTCCCAAATTCATGTATTGAAGCTCTAACTCCTGATGTGACTACTTGGAACTGGGGCCCCAAAAGAAGTAATTAAGATTAAATGAGATCTTGAGAGATCCAAGATGGTGGCAGAGTAGGTGGAAGTTACATTTACCTCCTCCCAGGACCATAGCAAAATTACAACTGAATATAGAGCAATAACCATCTGAAGACTAGTTGAATAGAAGTCTTATAAATAAGAATACACAGATGAAGCCAGAGGGATATCTAAGCTGCGAGGTCTCCTCAAAGCAAAAGGGGTCTCAACCCCACCCGATTCCCCAGCTCAGGGCATCAGTGCTGGGAAGAAGAGCCCACAAAGCATCAGGCTATGAAAATCAACAGGGATTCCACCTGCCTGTTTAAGGTGGGAGAATTCAGGAAACCCAGGCACCCTCTTAAAGGGCCAACACACAAAATGTTATGGGCACTCACCCTGTATTTCCAGTGATGATATCAATGTATAGATATTTCAGATAGTAAATTAACAGGAAATTAGTGGCCTTAAATGAAAATTAGCAAGATGGATTAAATTGATATTTTCAGAACATTTCACCCTGAAACAGCATAATATACATTGTTTTCGAATGCACATGGAAAATTTTCCAAGATGGAGCACATGTTAGGACACAAAACAAGTCTCAATAAATTAAAGAAGACTGAAAATATATGAAGCATCTTCTCCAACCGCAATGGAACTAGAAATCAACTACGGGGAGAAAAAAAGAATCTGAAACACAAACAAACACATGTAAGCTAAATAACATGTTACTAAACAATAAATGAGTTAACAATAAAACAAAGGAGAAATCAAAAACTAGTTTAAGACAAATAAAAATGAAAAAACAACAAAAAATGTATGGGAAAGCAGTCCTAAGGAGAAAATTTATAGCAATACAGACCTACTTCAAGAAACAAGAAAAGCCTCAATTAAACAATGTAATATTATACCTAAAGTAACTAGAAAAAGAACACAAAGCCCAAAGTGAGAAATTGAGCCTAAAGAAACAATACAAAAGATGAATGAAACCAACACCTGGTCCTTTGAAAAGGTAAGCAAGATTGATAAACCTTTAACAAGACTCATCAAGAAAAAGAGAAAAGACTGAAATAAATAAAATCAGAAATGAAAGAGGTGAAATAACAACTGTCTAAAATTAAGCAATCTGGAAGAAATGGATAAATTCCTAGAGACATACAATCTTCCAAGGCTGAATCAAAAAGAAAGAGAAAATCTGAACAGACCATTTACAACAAAATTGAAGCAGTAATCAAAAACAAACAAACAAAAACACCTTATATTCAAGCAAACATCTTGGACTGGATGGCTTCATGGGTGAATTTTACCAAATATTCAAAGTTGAACTAATACCTATTCCTCTCAAATTATTCCAGAAAATTCAAGAAGGAAGAATCCCAAACTCATTTTCTAAGTCCAGCATTATCCTTATTCCAAAACCAGACAAAGACATTACAAGGAAAGAAAATAATCAGCCAGAATACCTCATGCACATAGATGAAAAATTTCTCAACAAAATATTAGCAAACCTAATCCAGCAAAACTCTAAGATCATTCACCATAATCAAATGGGATGGATTTATTCCTGGAATGCAGGATGATTCAATATCTGCAAATCAATTAACACAATATACCATGTAAACAAAATAAAGCATAAAAATCAGATGATCACATCAATAGATGCAAAAAGCACATTTGACAAAATCCAGCACCATTTATGATTTTTAAAAAAAACTCTCAGCAAAGTGGGACTAGAGGGACTATAACTCAACATGATAAAGGCCATATATGACAAACCCACGGCTAAAATCATTCTCAATGTGGAATTTCTAAAAGTGTTTCTCTTAATGTCAGGAACAAGATGGAGATGTCACCTTCACCACTTTTATTCAATGTAGTACTGAAAGTTCTCATCAGAGCATTCAGACAAGAAGAAGAAACAAAACTAATCCAAATTTGAAATGAAGAAGTAAAACTCTCATTATTGCACATGACATGATAATATAGAGAGAGAGCCCTAAAGATTCCTCCCCAAAACTACTAAAACTAATAAATGAATTCAGTAAAGGAGCAGGATACAAAATAAATTCTGAAATTGGTTGGATTTTTATACAATAATGAACTATCAGAAAGAGAAATGAAGAAAACAATCCCATTTACCATTCCATCAAAAAATAATATATACCTATGAATAAATTTAACCAAGGAGGTAAAAGGCCTGTATTTGGAAAATTACAAGACATTTTAGAAAGAAATTGAAGAAAATACATATAAATAGAAGCATATACCATGCTCATGGATAGGAATAATTAACATTATTAATATGTCCATACTACCCAAAGCAATCTATAGATTCAATACAAGTCCTATCAAAATATCAATGGCATTTTTCACAAAACAAATAATGCAAAAATTTACATGGAACCACATAAGACCATAGCAATTTTAAAAGATGAACACAGTTGGATGTATCCTGCTACCTGATTTCAAACTATACTGCAAGGCCATAGTAATCAGAACAGCATGGTACAGCCATAAAAACAGTCACATAAATCAATGGAACAAAATAGAGAGCTCAAAAATACATACACTTATATGATCATTTAATATATGACAAAGAAAGCAAGGACATCCCATGGAGCAAAGACATTCAAAAAATGATGTTGGAAAAATAAGACAGATGCATGCAAAAAAAATTAAACTAGACCACTTTTTTACACCATATACAAGAATAAATTCAAAATGAATTAACAACTTAAATATGACTCAAGATCATAAAGCTCCTAGGAGAAAACATAGGCAGTAAAATCTCTGACATTTCTCTTAACAATATGTTTTTCTGACATATTTCCTCAAGCAAGGGAAACAAGAAAAATATACAAATGGGACTACATCAAACTAAAAAGTTTTTCACAGCAAAGGAAATCATCAACAAAATAAAAAGACAACCTACTAAATTGAAGAAGATATATACCAACGATACAGCCTGCAAAGGGTTAACATCCAAAATTTATAAAGAACTCATATAACTCAACACCAAAAAGAAAAAACCCAAACAATCCAATTAAAAAGTGGGAGGAGGACCCAAATGGACTCCACAGTGGACATCCAGATGGTCTACAGACATATGAAAAGATGCTCAACATCGCTAAACATCAAAGAAATGCAAATTACAACCACAATGAGATATCACCTCATACCTGTCAGAATGGCAATCATCAATATATTAACAAAGAACAAGTGTTGCTGAGAATGAAAAGGACACAAAAGTGTCCTTTTCTCTGACACAAAAGTGTCCTTTTCTCTGCACGGTTAGTGGGGATGCAGATTGGTGCAGCCATGATGGAAAACAGTATCAAGGTTCCTCAAAAAATTAACAATGGAACTGCCTTATGACCCAGCAATTCTACTTCTGGGTATATATCTGAAAAAACACAAAGTGTTAATTTGAATATATGTGCCCTATCATCATTGCAGCATTACCTACAACAATCAAGATATGGAAGTAACCCAAGTGTCCATCAATAGCCCAGTAGATTTTAAAAAATAGTGGCACATATATAAAATGGAATATTACTCAGCTATAAAAAAGAATGAAATCATACCATTGGCAACAGCATGGTTGTACCTAAGGGATATTATGCTCACTGAAATAAGTCAGACAGAGAAAGACAAATAACATTATGACTTCACTTCTATGTAGAATCTAAAAAGAAGAAAATAAACAAACAAAATAAAAACAGACACTTAGATACAGAGAATACACTGATAGTTGCCAGAGGGGAGGGGTTTTGGAGACCTAGGTGATAAAGGTGACAGGATAGAGGAGTACAGATTGGTAGTCACAAAATGGTCATGGGGATGGATGTAAAGTACAGCACAGGGAATATAGTCAACAATATCGTTATGACTATGTGTGGTGCCAAGTGGGTTCTTGAAATACCAGATCACTTTATAAGGTGAATATCTAACCACTATTCTGTACACCAGAAACTAATATAAAATGATATTGAGTTGTAAACTTTCATTGAAAACTAAAATATAGAGGTATTCAGAAGATTGTGGCCAAATAGATGGAAGCATGGCTTTTTGGCTGATCTTCCGACAAGTGACCTGAGCAGTCAACGGAATCTCAGCTGATAAGAATTTTTGAAGCCAAGGACAACAGAGGATGCTTTGCACCATCCGATAAGAGATTTTATAAGTTAAGGGGGACATGCCCTGTGCAAGGCTCCTTCAGCAGAGGAGAGATCAGACAGAAAACACAGATTAGTGGCTCCCTCCCCTCCCAGAGTGGACCCTGGTCCCACACGGGGAAACTGCCAGCCCTAATCGGGAGAGGCTTGGAAGGATATACAAAGTCTGGGAGACTTAGGCTGCACACACACAGCGAGTACCACATCCATAGCTGCAGTGGCAACCAGGAGCATTCCAGAGAGAAACTCTATCTCCCAAAACTGTCAGAGGCACTGGTAGGCTGTGGATAGCCCTGACCAAGAGAGACTTTGTGCTTTTTGGGAGGTGGAACCCATGGAGAACCAGCCCAGGTCTCGGTGATGCAGTGCGGGAGCCACATAGAGACTTTTAAAAGAGGAGCTGAACTGAGACTCAGCAGGGGCCCTGTGCCTGCACACACATGCAGCATCTCTGCCAACAAAGAAATCAGAATGAAAGTGCAGTTCAGTCCTGCTGCGTACAGCTGCACAGGAAGAACAGAAAGTGTTACACTGAAGGGACTGTGGGACCCAACCCAGCACAACTGACGAGCAGGAGGGCCCAAGGCTCCTGTAAGAGAGCGGCAGGCTGGGGACTGGATGGCCAGGAGCTGAATGCCTGAGATTTGTTGCAGCCAGGCAGGTCCCCTCACAGGCAGGTGTACCCAACTCCTACCTGTGGAATTGCAGGCTCTGTACCTTGGTGAGGCTATGATCAGGAGCCCCTTGCTCGGCACATATCCACAGGGGAAAGAAGGAGATACTCTGAAAGGACCCTTTCTGAACTTCTATCAGACACTACAAGCTGGCTTCTCAGGCCCTGATCTGAAACCAGCAGAGCAGAGAGACTGGAGACAGGTGCAACAACGGGTGTTCAGGGCCCCACCCAGGCTCGGCTTTTACACAGAGCTACTGTCAGCACCAAGTAAGAAAGAGCTGCCCCTCTTATACGAACTGGTCCCTCACAGGAAACAGGCAGCTAATTCATCAGAAACTATACATTATTGGAAATAATCTGAGATAGACAAAGATGTGTAGATGGGGGACAGGAAAAGACTCCCACCATCTTCCCTGAAGACTGAATAGTGCTCCCCAGGGGTGACCCAAGGATTCCACTCTCCCAATCACACTGAGTCCTCCTCTGCTGACAGGTGGAGGTGGTACTTGCTCTCAGACATTAGATGAACCACTCCTGGGCCTTGCATTGATGGAAAGCTGGCAGGACATAACAGTGAGGACCGGCCAAGCCTGAAAGAGACGGCCACAGACTGTGGATTGCTTGCAGTCTCAAACACGCTGCCCAGGGCTAAACTAGGACACCATCTTACATTACCTGGGGTGGGTCCAGAAAGAGAAGACATTGGCAAAAAATAGACCCTGTTGAGATGAATTCCACTGTGGTCTTGTCATTATTTGCATTATTTTTTCTCCTGCATAGCTTTTTAACATTTTTTCTTTTTTTTTCAAGTTTGTTTCTATTATTTCACTATTTTTTTTATTTTAGTTTATTTCAAATCTCATGTTTTACTTCTCCCTTCTCTTACTCCATTTTGCCTTTTTCCTTCCTCTTCTTATTTTTGTTTTAAATTTTATTTTTTCCTTTTCTATGCCTTGTTCCTATTCCACACTCTCGCTATTTCTCCTCCCTCCAGCCTCTCAAAAAACCATTTTTCTTGCCATTAGTCACATCACATTTTTTTTTTTGAGGCAACAAGCATTTATTGAGATCGAAATAGCAGCTACTTGGGCAGAAACCCAAATCATTTCCTGGTTAGGAGGTGAAGGCAAGAGGTATTTATGATCAAAGAAAGGAGAACAATGATATCGATAGAAGGAAAGTATTTCTATAAGTGTAGACAAGCTAACATAGTGATGCTAATTCTAATGTTTTCAATTTTCAGCCTGATAGTCATTTGTCTAGAGTCAATCTTGCTATCTTTCCAAACACTTGTTTGAAAGTCAAGTTGCTTAGACTCAATCCAAGTGTTGCTTTGCCCTATTTTAACATTCCAAAGCTTTGAGGAGTAAGACGTGCAAGGCAGTTCATCTGGGATGGCATCTCCAACTCCATTTTAAAGTGACTCTGTTTATATTATTTTTATATCTGTCTATCACTTATCTCTCTATCATGTCTGTCATTTAACCTTTCCATCTACCTATTACCTATCTCTATCTAGATATTTATCTATATCAACTATTAAAAAAACAAAATTCAACTGAGTAAATTTTAAAGATCTTAATGCCTTTGTTCAGAGATTCATGAATCAGGCAGCATCCAGTCTATCACAGAGGCTCTTGGAGGATCTGTGCAAAATGAAAGACTTTTATAGGCTGAAGGGAGCAGGAACGAGGAAGTCCTACTAGCGAAACGCAGATTGGTTGTGGCAAGATCACTTTCCTTTAGGGGATTGTAAGTTTCCATCAGGTAAAAGACCTCACTAATGCTCATCAGGTGATTCCTGATTGACTAGTTTAGTATTTCTTTTAAGGGAGAGCCAAAACTGTAATTAAGTCTTGATTTTGGTGATGTGGGGTTCAGCATGAATGACTCCATTTTGGGTTTGTTTGTTGTTTTTGGTGTATTTTATTGAGTATGCTATTACAGTTGTCCCATCCCCCCCCATATCCCTTATGCCCTGCACCCCATTTCATCATCCCCACACCTCTTAGTCCATGTCCATGGGCTGCACACACCAGTTCTTTGGCTCCTTAATTTCCCACAATTCTTCCCCCATTTGGCTTTGTCGACGGGTCCTTTATGCATGTTCCTTGATTATCTTACATTCTTTTTCCATTTCTTATAATATCATTATTCTCTCTCCTACTTTATTAATCTTTGCTCATTGGTTGTTGATATGGTGGTGGTCATTGCATTTCCCAATTTTATTCCTAGACGTTCATTATTTTTGTATTTCAAATCTCAAATTTTACTGCTCCCCCTCTACCCTATTTTGCCTTCCTCCTGCCCTTTCCTGTTTTTCATTTGAAATTTTACTTTTTCCCTCTTTTAGACTGGTTTTCATTCCTCACTCTTCTCATTTCTTCCCCTTCTATCCTCTCAAAATCACTTTTCTTTCCTTTAGACATCTCACAATCTTTTTCTCTTTATTTTTTCCTTCTTATTCCCTTTCCACGTGTATTAATCTTTGCTCATTTGTCATTATTATTGCTGTGGTGGATGTTTTTCTTCAATTTTGTTCCTATTTTTTTCACTATGTTTTTAAACCTCATATTATACTCTTCCCTTTCCTTACTCCATTTTGCCTTCTTCCCCCCCCTTTTTTATTTATGATGTAAATTTTATTTGCTTTCCTTCTCCACCCTGTTTCTGTTCCCTACTCTTATTATTTCTCCTCCCTTTACACCCTCAAAATCATTTTTCCTTCTGTTAGTCATCTAATATTCATTTTTCCTTTCTTATAACAATCTTAATCTCTTTCCACCTTTATTAATGTTGTTCATTTGTTGCTAATAATGTGGTTGTGGGTGGGGGTTATTTTTGCAGGTGTAGGTTTTGTTTCCTGGGTTGTTTTTTTCTGGCAGCACCTGTACGACAGCATGCAAGATGAGGCAGGCAGTGTGACTCTCAGTCAGCCAGCCGGAGGGAAGGACCAACTAAGGAATGGCTCAGAAAGAACAAAAACCCAATTACAACAAGAGAGCCCACATAAAGTGCATAAAGGGCATCCCAAAGCATCTAGCTCAGGAGATCAAGGGGTTTGTACCACTGGTCCCAAAGATCTCCTACCACAGAAGTCCACCCCATGAAGACAGGGAGTCAAAGTAGATCCATTTAATATGCAAAAGCAGACAAAACAAGTCACCAAAAATAGGGATACAAAGAAACAACACTCAATAAAAAAGAAAGGAGGAACCCCAAGAAAGAGTACTAAGTGAAATTGAGGCAAACAATCTATCAGACATAAAGTTTAAAGTAATGGTTTTAAGGATGCTCAAGGAGGTTAGTGAGAACTCCAAGGAATTCTGTAGAAGCTACAAAGAACTTACTGGAAAACTATAGAACACTGAAGAAGGAAATTAAGGAAGACAAATAAATGGAAGCATATCCTGTGTTCATGGATTTGAGTTAACATCATTAAAATGTCCATACTACCCGAAACAATGTATAGATTCAACACATTCTTATTAAAATACCAATGGCATATTTCACATATCTAGAATAAATACTTCAAAAATTTTTATGAAACCAACAAAGATCCCAAATAGCCTCAGCAATCTTGAGAAAGAAGAACAAAGTAGCTGGGATCACAATACCTGATATCAAACTATACTACAAGTCCACTGTAATCAAAACAGTCTGATACTGGCATAAAAACAGACACAAAGATCAATGGAACAGAATAGAGAACCTATGCAAAAAATTAAACTAGACCACCAACTTACACCATGCACCAGAATAAACTCAAATTAGATAAAACAAATATAAGCCATTACACCATAAAAGCCCTAGCAGAAAACATAGACAGTAAAATTCCAGATATCCCATGTAGCAATATTTTTGCTGATATATATCCTAGGGCAAGGGAAATAAAAGAAAAAATAAACAAATAGGGCTACATCAAATTAAAAAGGTTCTACACAGCTAAAAAAACTATCAACAGAATGAAAAGGGAACCAACCATATGGGAGAACATATTTGCCAATGATACATTGACAAGGGTTTAATCTCCAAAATATATACAGAGCTCATACAACTCAACACCAGGAAGACAAACAACCCAATTAAAAAATGGACAAAGGACCTGAATAGACACTTTTCCAAGAAGGACATACAGATGGCTCATAGACATATGAAAAGATATTCAACATCACTAGCCATTAAGAGAAATGCAAATTAAAACCACAATGAAAAATCACCTCACACTGTCAGAATGGCCATCATGAACAAATCAAGAAACAACAAGTGCTGATGAAGTTATGGAGAAAAGGGAACCCTAGTGCACTATTGGTGGGAATGCAGACTGATGCATCCACAGGGGAAAACAGTATGGAATTACCTCAGAAAGCTAAAAATGGAACTGCCTTTTGACCTAGCAATTCCACTGCTGGGAATATACTCTTAAGAATCCTGAATTACCAATTTAGAACTTATGCACTCTTATGTTCGTATCAGTGCTATTTACAATAGCCAAGTGCTGTAAACAGCCTAAGTGCCCATCAGTAAATGAGTGGATCAAAAAAGTGTGGCACATTTATGCAATGGAATACTATGCAGAAGAAAGAAAGAAGGAACTCCTACCTTTTGTGACAGCATGGATGGAACTGGAGAGCATTATGCTAAGTGAAATAAGCCAGTCGGTAAAAGAAAAATACCATATGATATCACCTGTAAGAGGAATCTAATGAACAAGTAAACTAATGAGCAAAACAGAACCAAAGGAATGGAAATATGGAGCACACTGACAATGACCAGATCAGGCGCGGGGGGATAATGGTGGAAAAAAGAGGAAGGGACCAGTCAAAGAACATGTATAAATGATCCATGTACGTGGATAACAAAGCATGGATTGACTGTGGGAGCAGTCGGTGTTGGCTGGGCAGAAGAGGGCAAAGGGAGAAAAATTGGGATAACTGTAAGAAAATAACAATAAAAATTTTAAAAAGAAAACTAAAATTTTTTTAAATTTTTAAAAGTTCCACCAATTTACATAAATTATAGGAAACATGCCATAAGTTGAAACCTCAAAGAAGATTTCTTATTGACTTGAAACATAGTTGGTGTCTTTCCACTTTATCTACATTAATATAAACAATAAATCTTCTCTTGGACAAACAAACAAAAAAGATTAAATGTGATCTTTAGAGTGGGACCATAATTTGATAGGATCAGTGTCCTTATAAGAAGAGAACATACCCTCTCTTTATCACCCTTTCTCTTTCTGTCTTTCTCTTTTTCTCTCTTTGTACTTATGCACTGAAGCTTTGTGTGGACAGTGATATAGCAAGGAGGCAACCATCAGCCAGCCATTAAGAACTCTTCAACCAGAAATAAAATTGGCCAGAAACTTCGTCTTCTTCATCTTAGATTCTGCAGCCTCCAGAGCTGTAAGAAGTAAATTTCTGTTGTTTAAACCACCCAGTCTAGAGTATTTTGTTATGACAACACAATTTGACTAATACACTTCTGTTAGGCAGAGAATGGGGCTTAATCACTAAGTGCAATCAGGAACTGGGATGGGGTAGAGTTTTAGTAAGATTCAATCTACTTCTGGTTTAATCATGTTCCTTGTTCAAGACTGTCCCACACTTCTGATTTTAAATATGGTGCTTCTTTGCTTCTTTGGTACTGAAAGGCTGCAGGAGATACATTTCTGCCCTTCCGAAGTTTTCAGCTTAGTTTTAGGCCTCCTGTCCCATGCAATCTCAAGGTTTGACAAATGTTCCCAGGAGATTGGCCATGTGTTTGAGACAGACCTATTCCCTGATGAGAATTTTTCAAAGTTCTGTGAGACATGAGACTATGAGAAATTTCAATGGGAATTGTATGTATTCAGGGCATGCATTTGAGGCTCTTCAAGTTTCCAGTGCCCCACAAAATTATAAAAATTTGGCTTGTTCCTCTTTCTCCAGCAGAGTCATTTCACTTGGGTCAAACCCAAGTGTCACTGAATCTCCGGAACTGACAAATACCCTGAGAGAAAAATAGCTGGTAATCATCAGATCACCTAGAATTGCTCTCTAGAAATTTAGTTCATTTAGTCTCCATTGCTTTCATAGCTCTCTCATGTTTTGAAAATGCCTTTTGTAATATTTTTCATTTGCTCAAGTAAGAATATTAGCCTATTACATCTTGCTCAGAAGCAGAAGCCCTTCTCCATGTAATTTCTAATCTTTACAACAACTCTGACCTTCCAAAAGGATTGAACAGAACTAATCCATTTTTGTTGGAATGAGCAAATAAATAATGCCATTTTGCCTACTTCTTGATCTTAACTGGGCCAACTTTGCCGCTCCGCCGGGAAAAGCAAAGTAGACAGTGTTATTCTGATGATACGGCAAAAGTGCTGCAGCCAAAATTGAGGAATATGTGGGAAAGGGCATATTTTTGAAATAATCAGTACTGGACAGTCTAGATTTCTGGATTCTCAGTCTTTATTTTCACCAGTTTTTGCTGGTCACATTCTCTACAGCCTCAAGATGGGAGATACTGGGTGAGATATTCGCTTACTAGCTTATCGTCTGTCTTTCCAACCAGACTCCTGAGGGCAGAGACCTTGTCTTGCATGCTGTTTTACCTTCAGCATCTAGCACAGAGCCCTACGCATAGTTGGTGCTCAAATAATTTAGATTGAGGAATGAATGAGTGAATGAATATCACTAAACCATTTCCCGGCCTGGCTTGTTAATTAACATAATTAAATGCATAAAATAGAAGTAAAAACAAAATGGTGGAAGTTATTGATGATCACTAACATTGATACACAATATAACTTATAGAAACTTGAGAAGAAGTACATTAATAATAACTTTGATCTAAAAAAACAGAAGTTCCAGGGCATATTCTATACCATGGTCCAAAATAATAATCACTTTTGAGATTAGATTGTCCTAAAACCCCTCAAATAAAATAAAATCCCACTCATCAAATTCAAAAGAATTTTGCAGAAAATAAACCACAAACGAAACTTCAAAATATAGATAACCTCATAAATATTTTCTATATTCACTACTAGCTAGCTATAATTATTGGCCACTTGGAACCTGGCATAGAAACTTTGTCAATAATTATATTTATACATACCAATACCAGTAAGATCATACAGACTAAACCAAAGGCAGAAGTTACTTTGAGGAAAGTAGTGTAAAATTTGTGTATTATTTATCACTTCATTTTTCTCCCCTAGAGAATATTATTCCACAAGATGTTTATGTAAAAGCAACATAATTTTCTTAAACATTGCAAAGCTATATGAAATGATTGATTCTTGCTAAAAATATGGAGAAAAAACAAATCAATTTTAGGATGTCTGTAGGTGAAATAATAATGATGAAAAAACATTAAAATGTGTGAACATATACATTTTATTTATATGTTGTTGAAAATGTTCAACAGCAGCATAATTGGTCATAGGGGGTGATTCATGTTAAATAAGCCAAAATACCCATTCCCTTACCACTTAATTTTCTAAATCAATCACAAGTGAAGCAATCACAAGAGGAATCACAGAGTATGGAGGAAAGCACATGGGTTTTGGAATAAAACAATGTTGAATTCAAGTCTTCTCCTAGTGTTACTAGTGGTGCAGCTAACTTATCAGAACATCATTGTCTTCATTTCTTAAACAGGAATTATTGAGAGAGCTCAGGGGAGTCATTTGTAGTGCAGGAGGTGGCGAGGACTAACCAGTAGCAATGGCAGGAACTGACCTAATGAAGGATATAGGAGCCGAGTGGATCAACCGGAGCACAAAGAGAAACAAAGACAAAGGAGAGGAAGAGGCAGAACTATGATGTGGTTTTCATTCTTCTAACCGCAACAGTGGGGAATCTCAGGAGCGAAGTGGCACTCTAGCCAGAAATAAAGATCTTAGTCAAAAGTACACAGTTTGCCCTGGCTGGTGTGGTTCAGTTGGTTGGAGCGTCCTCTTGTGGACCGAAAAGTAGCGGGTTTGATCCCTGGTAGGGTCGCTTAGGAGAAGGCAACGGACCTGTGTTTCTCTCTCAGCAATGAAAAAATGTCAGGCAAAAATAAAAGAAAAAAAAAGTACGCAATTATATTCTATATCAGGTTGCCCTCACAATAGGATCCTTGCTTTAACGTAGTAGCATTACAAAGAAAACAATTCCTTGTCACTGAATTATGTTGCCTTAATAGTTATCTGGGAGGGAGTTTGGAAGGGGGTCAGATTACAAATCAAAATTTATATAAAAACGGAGAATATGATTTGCAGGAAAGGGTTTCCTTGTGCCTGAGTCCTAGGAGAGCAACTGGTACTGAAGCCATGCTGCACCTTGGGGCTGACTTTGCTTAGAGTCCGAGGAAAGTAGTGAATCAGGCAGTTGCACATCCACGCTTTGCCACTTCATCCAATCAGACTGCTGCTTGGAAGGAAATCCCAGGAATGAGGAGCCCTGAACTGGGAAATGGTAGTGCTCACTCTCCTGATGCCTAGTTCTAAGAGGTTTGGAGCATCCAGGTCTCCACGGAGCACTCCTTGTGCCCTTACAAGTACCTTGGAGGATGGAGCCAACTACCTCTGAGTCCCCAGGGATAATAGTGTCAACTCAGCAGACTATTCTGAGAATTACCATTGAGAAAAGTTACCATAAAAGTACTTAGCACATTAGTGCATAACAGGTGTTGGTTTCCTTACCATCTCTTTTAGCCTGTACCACAGGTTTCATATTTACTTTATCTTAAAATATTTAAGTGTTTTCATGTTTTATTTTAAACATTGGCCTATCCATCAAGGCAATAATAGGTAAGTGTTCATATGTTACCAAAACCAGACAAACCAACATACTTGCATTACAAACTAGTTTTGAGTCTAAACTGCGAACCCAAAATTCAGTCTATAATTAAGGGCAGGGGAAGCTAGGAGTTTTTTAAATTAAAGCATTAAAAATATCACTGAGATTTTTAGAGTAAAACAAACAAAAAACACTCTAGTAATTGACTAGCTCATTGCTCTCTGCCACTGGACTGTGTACCAAAACTATAGTTCCTCAAAAAAAAAAAATCAGTTTGTTGTTGTTGTTGTTGTTGTTGTTAAATGAAGGAATGAATAAATAAGAAGAAAAGAACCCAGCTTAAGAAGTATTTCTCTCTTGGGAATTTTCCAGAGATATCTACTTTTAGAAACCACTCTTTCCCTTTCAGTTCTAAATATTAAGTAAACTATATAAAACTATATACTCACTGGAACCTCACTGAAACTGAAGATGTTTTTTCAGGGGAAACTGGCAGGATTAAAGAGATTATGAGGAAGAATCTAGAGCATTGCAGAGAAATCAGTGTACCATATTAATTGGATTATTTTAAATGGCTGTGATCTTTAAAATACTAGATTGCATTTTGTTATAGCAACTCAAAATGCCATTAACTTTGCAAGCATTTAACAGTTTCTGGTCTCAGGATTTCATAATAGAATTTACTTTTCATTAAGAAAATTTTTAATCATTCTAGGCTATGTTTTCTTCAAAAAGTATCTTAGTTGTTCACTAAACACCAAGAAAAGGGGTAGGCTGAATCTTGTGGATTGCACAGCTGAGGTTTGTTACTAAATGGTCACTGTCTCTAATAATCTATTCTTTTGCAGGCAAAGATACAAGTCACTGGGGTAAAAAAAGTTCATTGCTCTTTTTCTGTATTAAAACTCTTAGTAGAAAGTGATAGAAACACCTATCAAACTGATATAAGAAGAAAGAGAAAAAGAGAGAGAGAAAAAAAAGTCAAAAGGAATTTATTGGCTTAATTATCTGAATGTTACAAAGGTAGCTCTCACTTCAGGCATGGCCAGTTCCAAGATTTGAGATAATTTTAGGGTTCAGTTTTCCTCTATTTCTTTATTCAGGCTTTTTTTTTTTTTTCCCTGTATTGGCTTAACCCTCAGAAAGGCTTTTTCTATGTTGTGGACCTTCTAAGCTCTCTAGAGACATACCCGCCCACCTTCAAATCAATCAAGCAAAAAGGGAGGGACGTTGGAAGGGAAGGAGAAGAGGAGGGAGGGAGAGAGAGGAGGAAGGAAGGAGGGAAGGAAGGAAGGAAGGAAGGAAGGATTTTTTTTTCTTCTCGTCCCAACAAACATCCCCAAATTGAGTCTCATTGGTCTACCTGGGGTAGTGTAATCAATGACACCTAGGATATAGAGGGCTTTTATTTTTAGCCAGTTCTAGATCATATCTGTATCATACCAGAGGTCAGAAATTTACAGAAGAGGTGGTAAATTTCTACCCAAACATGATGTTATTTATTTAAAATTACTCTGTGTGTGTTTATTCTAGGCCATGCCTTGCTCCTCACCATTGATGTTTAAATTCTGCTTTTGGGTAAATCATTTCTAAGTAGTCAGTCAGCTTGTATTGTTATGCCAGTGATCCACACCTAGCTTTATCTCTTGCTCGGGCTTATCACAACTTGGCTTGCTGTATATTAAAATTTGGCTCTGCAGGGAACACCATGATAATTTGGTTTGTTGCAGGGAAAGGAAAATATGTGGTGGAGATAACATCATTGGGAAGATGTGTTAGTTTGCTTTGAGGAGAGTCTGATTCCTCCACACATGGGGCTTAATTGGATTTTAAAGTTTGCTATTGCTAAAACACAACTATTGAAAACTTTGGGGCATGGTACAAGCTCATATCTCTGGTATTAAGAGATAAAGAGAATGAAATATTATTCTATTTAGTGAATTTATCTGTTAATGAACATACTTCATGGTTCATGACACAGACAGCGAGAACCAGTAAAGTAGTCACATCAGCAATGTTGCCTCCAGGAGCTTCTCAAGGAAGGACATTAGCACCATGTAGCATGGCAATGGGAAGGATACAGACTTGGAATTTTCATACTGGGTTTGTGTCTTGGTCCTACACTTGTTATAGCTGTTAGGCCTTGGACAATTTACCTAACCATCATATAAGCCTCCATTTCTTTACCTATAACGTGAGAATACCACGTTATATGTCCTACCTATTTTAGTCCATTCAGATTCTACAACAAAATCCCACAGACTGGGTGGCGTATAAACAACAGAAATTTATTTTCACAGTTTTGGAGCCTGGAAGTCTAAGATCACGGTGCCAGCATGGATAGGTGAGGGCCTTCTTCCATGCCTCAGACTTCCCGTTGTATCTCCACATGGAGGAAAGGCTAAGGAGCTCCGCGGGGCCTCTTTTACTAATCCCACGCATGAGGTGTCTCCACTCATACACAACCATCACTCGAAAGCTTGGCCTCCTACTAGAATCATCGTTGGCATCAGAATTTCAACATACAAATGGGGAGGTACACATTCAGACCATAGCAATAACTTACAAGGCCAGGTTCAGGCTCAAATGGAATAACGCACTTATGTTCCATTTATTCATGCCCATGTCTCTCCTGTAAATGAAATGTCTCACAGGTTGTGTCCTGTTTGTCTTTGTGAGTTTCTGCACCTAATCCTGTACCTGGAAGTCAAAGTACATTTGACAACTGTTTGCTGGCCAAACAGATAAATAAATAAACAACTGATTAAACAGATGAATGAATGGATGAATGAATGACAGATGGTATAGGAGAAAGTATAGTATATTGTTCAGCACTGATTTAGGGAAGTTCTGAGATTGAACAGTATGTTAACAGTATTTCAGAGCTTAGAAGCCCTGTATGTTTCTGTGCTTCTCTCCGTAGAAAAGATTTAAAGATCAAGATTTTAAAAGAACAGCAAATCTCTTAGTCTTAGTAAAAAAACAGCAAAGAAAATTACTGCTTCTTCTAGCTTAAAGAAAACGTTAATTAAAGGTAAGACACGGGCAAGAAATAAAATGGAGAACTTATAAGGGTAAATTATATTATCAATATAATTAACACTTAGTAATTCCTCTAAGTTTTAGAGCATGGCAGTCCTATGGTACAAACCTTTGAATTATTCAAAGTATTTCTGAAAAAAGCCTTTGAAATCCCTGGAGATGACTTTTTTACCTTTCTGTACAGGTTTGTTTTTTTTTTTCACCCCACTCAGATTCTCTGCACAAGTTAATGTGATTGAGATATACAATCTATAGTCTGGGAAAATGGGAATGGATTTTTCTGCAGTTAAACCTCAGACCCTCCTGCTTATTTCTAGTCACACCTATTGGGGGCCTCCACTGTGGAAAAACATTCCGTATGCGTGATTATGTGGTCTCCAGAATTATGCATCTTTGTTTAATCATTTCTAGTGAGAAAAATAGCTCTCTGATTACCGTTTTTACTTTCTGTTTTTTCAAGTATATTTTATTGATTATGCTATTATAGTTGTCCCATTTTTTTTCTCCACTTTATTCCTCTCTTCCCTGCACCCCACCTCCCATCAAAACCCTCCCCCACTTTGCTTCATGTCCACGGGTTGTACATATAAGTTCTTTGGTTTCTCCATTTCCTATACTATTCTTAACCTCCCGCTATTTTGTACCTACCAATTATGCTTCATATTCCCTGTACCTTTTCCCTCATTCTCTCCTTTCCCCCTCCCCACTCATAACCCTCCAGGTGATCTCCATTTCTGTGATTCTCTTCCTGTCCTAGTTGTTTGCTTAGTTTGTTTTTGCTTTTAGGTTCAGTCGTTGATAGTTGTGAGTTTGTCATCATTTTACTGCTTTGATCTTCTTTTGCTTAGGTAAGTTCTTTAAATCTTTCATATAATAAGGGCTTGGTAATGATGAACTCCTTTAACTTGACCTTATCTGGGAAGCACTTTATCTGCCCTTTCATTCTAAATGATAGCTTTGCTGGATAGAGTAATCTTGGATGTAGGTCCTTGGCTTTCATGACTTCGAATACTTCTTTCTAGCCCTTTCTTGCCTCTAAGGTTTCTTTCAAGAAATCAGCTGAGAGTCTTATGAGAACTCCTTTGTAGCTAACTCTTTCCTTTTCTCTTGCTGCTTTTAAGATTCTCTCCCTATCTTGAACCTTGGGTAATGTAATGATGATGTGCCTTGGTGTGCTCCCTTGGGTCCAATTTCTCTGGGACTCTCTGAGCTTCCTGGACTTCTTGGAAGTCTATTTCCTTTGCCAGATTGGGGAAGTTCTCCTTCATTATTTTTTCAAATAAGTTTCAATGTCTTGCTCTTCCCCTTCTCCTTCTGGCACCCCTGTGATTTGGGTGTTGGGATGTTTAAAGTTGTCCCAGAAGTTTCTCAGCCTCTCCTCATTTTTTTTGAATTCTTATTTCTTCATTCTGTTCTGGCTGAATGTTTATTTGTTCCTTCTGCTCCAAATCATTGATTTGAGTTCTGATTTCCTTCCCTTCACTTTTGATTCCCAGTATATTTTTCTTTATTTCACTTTGCATAGCCTTCATTATTTCCTCTATTTGGTGACCAAACTCAGCCATTTCTGTGAGTATCCTGATTACCAGTGGTTTGAACTCTGCATCTGATAGGTTGACTATCTCTTCATCACTTAGTTGCATTTTTTCTGGAGTTTTGATCTGTTCTTTCATTTGGGTCATATTTCTTTGTCTCAGCACTCCTGTTACATTGTAATGGGCAGAGCCTTAGGTCTTTGCCAGGGCAGGGCAACCGACATTGCTGCGTTGTGGTGCTATATGTGGGGGAGGGGCCAGAGAGAGAACAATGCCACTTGCTCAGCTGTCACCCCACTTTCAGTCACTTCCCCCACTACCCACAAGCAAATTTGCCCCTTCTGGTGCTGATTTCTGGGAGAGTGGGTTTGTGTACATTCTGGGACCCTGTGACTCTCTCCAACAAACTCTCCTGTGAGGTCAGGAATTTCTGCTGCAGCAACCCCCACAGATTTTTACAGCCAGGGATTTTGAGGCTTTCTTTTCCTGAGCTAGAACCCTGGGTTGCTGTGGTCTGTCTCACTCCCCAGTTGCTCCTCCTAGCTTGTATGTACGCAAATGTGGGAGTGCCCAGTCAGCCAGCTGCCACCTTGCCCGGTCCTACAGACGCTTCCTTGCTGAGCGTCCTCTCTGCCCTGGCTGCCTGTCTCCGCCCCTCCTACCGGTCTGGATGAATGCTTCTTCTTTAACCCCTTGGTTGTCAGACTTCCATACAGTTCAATTTTCTAGCAGTTCTGGTTATTTTTTGTTTTTAAATTTGTTGTTGTCCTTCTCTTGGTTGTGTGAGGAGGCAAAGTGTATCTACCTATGCCTCCATCTTGGCCAGAAGTCTGTTTTTGTTTTTTTAAATATTTAATTAATTAATTTATTTTTAGACGGGGGGCAGAGAGAGAAAGAGAGGGAGAGCAACATCAATGCGTGGTTGCCTCTTTTGCCTGCTACTGGGGACCTGGCCTGCAACCCAGGCACGTACCCTGATTGATAGTCAAACTGGTGACCCTTTGGTTCACAGGCTGGCGCTAAATCCACTGAGCCACATCAGCCTGGGCAGAAGTCTGTTTTTGATGATTATTGTTTTTAAATCATGGTAAACATAGATTCTAATATCCATACAAAATTATGTATGTGTGTTTGAATGGGAGAGTAAGTATTCCGGGGGAGGGGAGTGATGCAGAAGGATCCTGAGACAGATATAATAACATATTATACTCTTCTTGCTTCTCCTGATTAAACACATTTGTGTTCTATTATTCATGGCTGTAATTACACAGAATGAATAATAGAAACATTCTCACATGTTCATCCAGCCACAAGTACAAGCGTGAAACAAATTTCCATGAATAACCTCTGCAGTTTGTGGCAGAGAAATACATGGAAGTAAGAAGAAGTCTCCAACTATGATCACATTTGGATTTTTATCAGAATACCTTGTAAGAGGGGGATGTTTCTCAGCTCTATGCTGATGATTTAGGACCTGGAGTTGGTGGGAGAACAGAGAGGCCGAATCTGGGTTTCACCTCCACAGGAGTATTCTGTTTCAGCTTCCAAGAACAGAGTACAGAGAGGAAAACAGAGTTACCAGGACAATTTCTAGACTGGTAGCAAAGTCAGTCGTCTGCTGGAGGGTTGGTGGAGGGTGAGGGTCTTCGTTACCCCTCCCCGCCCACGGGCACCCGCACTAGGGTTGCTGCAGGAGCCAACCAGCATGAATTCACTACAGAAATAAACTTAGAAATCTAATGGAAATGGGCAAAATACATGAAGAGTTCACAAACACACAAGAGCAAATGGTTTTAAACACTTGGAAATAAATTAGCTCTCTCCAATAAAGAAAATAAGGCAAAATAAAACTACAGTGAGATATTACTTTCATGTGGCACATTGGACAAAACCCAAATGCTTTATGGTTCACTGGATGGATGAGGTTGAAGGCACTATTGTTGGTAGGGATGGAAACTGGTAAAATTCTTTAGAAGTCTATTTGGAAATATCTATCAAACTGTAAAGTGAACATAATGAAATTCATAATGAATACACTTCTCTAGGATTTTTCTTGTAGATATATAGTAATCACTCTAATGTGGAAAACCTTATGTACAATGATATTTATTAGAGCACTGAATACTGTTTGTAAGAGCAAAAGGATGCAGACAATCTAAACACCTGACAATAGAAAAATGCTTAAATAAACCAAACACTTCTACAATAGAATATCACGAAGTCACTAAGAAAAGAAAGGTTCTAATAGGGACTGATTTCCAAGGTATTTTGTTAAATGAAATAGAGTAAATGCATGACTGTGTGCAAATACACCTTCCCCCATTCACTGTCCTCCGCCCATGCTGGCCTTCCTCCCTTTCGGATATGTCAAGTTCATTTCACAGCCTTCGTACTTGCTGTCCCTTCTGTCAGGAATGCCTACCCAATTTTCACATAGCTGACTTATGCTCATCTTTTAGGTCTGAGTGCAAATTTCTCCTCCTTAAGGAGAGGTTCTAGCTGCAACAATCAGATATTGAAGGAATCGGCTCATTTTGCTTGAAACCGTGTGATATTACTAACATGTCTGTGAAATAGGACCCATAACAGCCAGTGTTCCACCCCTGTTTCTTGCATTGTCACCCTGTTTATTTTTCTTCCTAGCCTTTAGCACTACTTGAAAAATATTCTAAAAATTATTTTATATGTTTGTTAGTTACCCTTCCCTTTTGCACACATCAGCTTATTAGGATTTAATGTCCATAAGGGCAGGAATTTTGTCATGTTTATCCCTATGCCTCCAACGTTGAGAGCTGTGCCAAATGCGGAATAGGCTCTCAGCAAATGTGTAATAAGTGAATGAGTGAGTTAATGAGTGAACGAATGAATGAGTGAATGAGTTACCTGCACCTACAAATGTGCAAAAAGTATATATGGAAAATATCCAGGAAAAACTTTAGACTAGTTCTTCCAGGGAAGGCATAGGAAGGGAACTCATGTTCTGGAATCGGCGTGAGAGCGAAACTTCATGACTTACCACGCCTGACCTGGGTCCGTTCCCAGACGAGGAGGTGTTACTTTGCCTTTTCAGGGCCATCAGTATAATGCCACTGTAATACCCTGCATTTTGTATGCATTCATATGAGAATTGCATATCTGCTGTGAAAGCAGAGTTGTTCCCTCACATCAAAAATCGGGGAACATTCATCATTTCTCAGCTCCAAGCCCACCTTCTATATTGAGGGACTGAGATTGCTGAAACTACATTTCCAAGGCTCCCTTGCTAGCAAGCTTTCTAATAAGTTCTACGGAAGAGAATCACCAGAGGAACAGTGAAAGTAACAAGAAGGGTAGGAGAGTTTATTTCCACAGGATGTGTTTTTCACATCCTGTCAGCAACCTTCAATAACTAGCCACCGTTAGCTACAGCTTCCACCTTCTTCCAGCACCCAGAGTTCCTTCCATTCTTACCCAGTGGCCTGGTGGCAGCCAAGCTGAGACCCTTGGCAGCCCTAGCAGGAGGCACACTGTGCTACTTACTCCTCTTAAGCCCCAGGAGAGTCCACTGGGCCATGATCTCCTTTAGAGGTTCAAGCACCAATTTGCATGGAGTCTTCTCCCAGAGGCCCAAGCACTAGTTCTGCAGGGTCCCTCCTCCCAGCTCACAAGCTCTGATTAAAGGCCTCTTCCTTATGTTCTCCAGGCTTGAAAGCGATAGCTGGCTCTTACCACCCTGGGCACCTCAGCATTCCCCTTTGGCTCTTTTTGCTTCTGACTTCTGCATAATCAATTACTTACAATTCTGACTATTACGGTTTCTGCTTTCCTTCCTGGAACATCATCAATACAGTACTTGTTCTGGGTTTCCTCCTCTTGGTTTACGCTCTTCCCCCGGGAGATCTTCATTTATCTTAACCTATTTATATACCTTAACATACATAACCACCTTCCTATTTCCTATTTCCATCTTAAAGTCTAATAGACATCTAAAATTTATTTTGTCAAAAAATGAACTCCAGTGCACCAATCTATTTCTCTGCCAGAATTCCCCATCTCAGTAAATGGCACCCAAATTCCTACAAGTCACCCTTGCTTTCTATCCTTCCCTGATTATTCATATCTGGCGTGTGAATGTCATCTTTGCTCCATCTCCAAAACCACACACGTATCTATTCCCTTCTGTCTGTTATGGCATTACCCCCATCTAGATCATCGTTACCTATCACTGAAATCCAGGCTCCTTATCATGGCCCTGCAGCACCTGGTGCCTGCCAGCACTTCCAGACTCACCCCCCATCACAGTCTGTTTGTAATAACTGTGCTTAGAATCAGGGACCTCTTTTCTGTCTCTTGGAAGACCAAGCTCTTTGTAGACTGAGATCCTTTGAACTCTTTGCCTCTTCTACTGGTTCTTCTGCTGGTTCACATGGTCTCAGTTCTCATATCATACCTTCAGGGAAGGGAGGCTTTCCAGTTTACCACCTTCAAACTCTTATCTTAATTATTTGTCCTTTCCTTTGTTTGTTGTCCAAATAAATGGGGCAGAAGCCTCACTCTTTACTGCTGTGTCCCAAGCATCGCCAGCACCTGTCTCTATTCCCTAAGAAGTGCTCAGCATGTATTTCCTGATTAAATTAATGAATGAATGCTTCAAATATCTTCTTATTTAAAGGACTTAAGCCCTGGCTGGCGTGGCTCAGTTGGTTGGGCATCGTCCAGCAAAGAGAAAGGTCACTGGTTAGATTCCCGGCCGGGGCATGACTAGGTTGCAGTGGCAACCAATCAATAGTTCTCTCTCACATCACTGTTTCTCTCCCTTTCTTTCTCCCTCCCTTTCTCTCTCCCTAAAAAAATTTTTAAAATAAGTAAAATAAAGTACTTTAAAAGCCAGGTGTTTATGGACTTTCGAGTATATAAAATTTTCCACTACATTGGAGCAGAAATCTATAGAATTAGATTTGTCTCCCATTTATTCTCTTTTTCTATCACACATCCTAGTAAATTTCTTGAGGATCAAGACTTGGCGACATGGATAGTATCTTCTCTGGATAAATAATATATGAATATAAGTCAGAGACGAAGGAACACCAGAATCTATAAGATTTTCACAACAGCAAGATCCATGGCCTTTAAAAATATGTAGAACAAGATGAAACAAATGTTTTCAGTAGATGTTCAGGTGCTCCTTTGTAAAAATAGCATACATAACCACAAATCAATGTTTAAAGCCAGATGGTTAACGAAGGCCAGCCAGGAAACTCCTATAATTCACAGTAATGAGTATGATAATGAGCTCCCATTATAAACCAAACTTCAGCGTAACACACTGTATCTATTTCAAATAACAGTAATTTGATTGTTTCATTTTTTTCAAAGCTCCAGAGCTTAATTTATGGGGGGAAATGTTAGAAAGCCTGATTGATGGAGCTAATCACGCCCAGTTAGTCAAATGGAAAGTGGTCTAAATTTTATTTAAAAAGACCTGTTTAAATGTCAGACATTATCAAAAAGGAAACAATATTGAAACACAAATGAAAGTTAGGATCTTTCAAAACATGAAAGAAGTACCATTCCTATGGTGGAAAAGAAATATTTTCTTTTTTCCTCAACTCTTTAATGTCTTTATAAATAAAACCATAAGAAAGGTACATTTTATTAAACAAAATGCTTTAGGGACTTTGCCACTATAGAAAAATGCCAGGGATTGAATTTTGTTTTAGAATCAAAAGCACATGTTTACATTTACACTTAAAGTTCACCTTGGTCTCAGGGAGCTAGTCTGAGAAGGCATCCTCAGTCACCCAAAGCGACATGGGCAGGGGCACATTGACATCTTTTGAATGTGATTACTGCTCTTGGGAAACCTGTCACACTGGACCACCTTCTCGTAAAAGGTTAGAGTTCTTGGGGATGAGTATGGAGAAAAGTAGGACTTTAATACCCATCATCATTTCCATTTAATGGGAAGTCAGCTGCTCACACATTGTATGTTTGGAATACAAGCCATTACACTTCATGTATATGTTTGCCGTTCCATATTTTCATGTTATTTTTATTAAACAAGTATTTGCTCTTAGGAATTCTAAAGCACACTTTCCTCCAAATGTGATAAAACTATAGATAGATAAGCTTGGACAAATTCTGGTCTTTTATAAGATTACTGAATAGAACTCAGTTATAATTACTGAGGACTGGGGCTTTATTTTCTGAAGCCTAGAATACAAAGGGTGTCTGGCGTGAGAGAAAAAGACAAAACTGAAGGTGTGACTATTGTATTAAAATTGGAGAATTAAGTAAATGTAACCGCCTTTGCCCACTCAGCTTCCTATATGCTGGTAGCCAGTTTTTCACCATCCAGGATAGAGATTAAAGGTCTCTGGAAAATAGTAACTCAAGAGGAAGATGTAAAGATGCTGACATAAGAAATTTCTCAAGTAAATAGCTCTATCTGATCACACTACAATGAAATTCACAAACTACAAAGCACACTAATGCGTTCAAAGTGGCCAGCGAGGTATTTAGAATCTAGAAAATATGAAAAGACAAAAGTCAAATATGAGAAGTCAATAATAATATTGTATGTATATGCATATGTAATTATTTATAAAATATGAGAGAACAGTACTATAAAATATGAGAAAATAACCAATGGTTATCAGACTTTGGAAACCAGCATATAATTTAAAAGATAAAGACTGATACAAATATATTTAAAGCAACTTGGAGATAACAAACTATGCAGGAAAAAGAAAACTTAAAAATAAAAACAAAACAACATTAATATTACAGAGCTGAGAGATTATGCAACCAAAAACAAGAACAAGATACTATAATAAAGATTCAATCCATTCATATTACAAATAAGAGCTTTTACAAATGAAAAATGTTATAGTTAAATATAAAATCTCGATAGAGTTTTCGGGAAGACTTTTCAGAAAAGATTTAAACAATTGCTGAAGAGTGAGCTTGAATAGTGATTAAACACATAAAAAATGAAGCAAATGAAAACATAACTACAGGAATAACAAAATGTGTGCAGGGAAGGAATAATGCTCATAGTTTACGACATATCTCAGCTAAAAATAGAATTACATAGTCATCATAATGTATTAATATGTAATATTAATTTAATCAAAATTACAATATAACTCTACTGGAGGAAAGGGAATGAGAAAACTATGTATATGTGGAGGGAGTAGAGGAGGGAAAAGAGACATACATAGTCTCACAGTGGAAGTCAGTGAACAAGGCCAGAAGGTGAAAGCTAAAGAAGTAGCGAGGGAGGATGCGACTTAGAGTCGTGAAACTAAATGGCAACATAATCAAGTAAGAGCAAGGAGAGTGATCAATGCTGGGGAGGACAAAAAGTTCAGAACGGGTGGAGCGATGCTGTCATAGCAGACCTGGTAAACTATTGGAGTCTTTAGATATTGCATCTGATTAACCTTAATAAAAATAAAAACTAAAAGGAGAAGGAGGATGAGGCAAGGCTAGAGGCAGTGACAGGCCTCAGTGAACAGTGAATCCAGGGGAAAGACCTGGGTTCGTGAAGAGCACTGCACCTCCATGTCTCTCCAAGACTGGTAACACGTGGGAAGAGAGGAGGCCAACGCCCACATAGTGAGCAGAGGCACATGGCCCGGTACAAGAGTCATTGATGGGACTTGAAGACCCTGGGCCTGCAGACATCTCTTGTTTGTTAACTCCTGGCCCTGCTTGTGCATAGATGGGCAACCTCAGACAAGTTCGCTACTTTGCACACCCTGATGGCCCAACTGTTCTCCCCATTCATTTTGTTTTCTCCCCAGTTTGTGGCAAAGATCTTTGTAGAGTGTAAACACCCAGATGCTTCTTTATAGATTATTTGGGTTGCTATGTTCTTTGAGAAAATGTTCCTTATATTTAAACAAATACATAAAATACTTTTTTGTAGAATAACCTGTTTGGAAACTGACAAGACATATAGTCCCAAGTAAACCTCACACGAGCTTTTCACATAATAAACCTAACATGACCAAAACATTTTTGAAGTTTCCCTATTGTAATCATCTTTGAAATCTAAATCACTATTAAAGGTTTGTGAATTTTTTGAATTATAAAACATGCATACTTTTTACTGAATATGAGGTCTGTCCAGAACATATCCAACCATGTAATATGAAAAATAGAGACATTTCTTGAAGAAGATACAAAATACAAAAAACATTGTACATAGGACAATGAAACCTCGGTCCCCTTCAAAGCAGGCACCTTGGGACCTCACACAGTTCTCCCAGTCACCATCAGCTGCCCCATCGTATTTTCCTGAATCTCACCGACAGTCTGAAATCCCTTCCCTTTCAAGGTGATTTTAGTTTTGGGGAAAGGCAGAAGTTATAGGGTGCCAGATCTGGGCTTAGGGGGACTGAGTGACCTGGGTGATTTGATTTTTTGCCAAAAAACTCTGCATGAGACGTGATGCACGAGCAGACACATTGTTGTGGTGAAGCTGCCAATGACCAGTTGCCCGTAGCCGCAAGCTTCTGAATCATCTGAATACTTTCCGCAAAGGAATGTTCAAGCATAACATAAAATTTGATGCAGCTTTGTTGCTCTACTCACTCAGTCATTTTGAATGTGACGGCCACAGCGTACACATGCGCACTCAGTGGCATCTATGGCCCCCACTGACTAGTACACCGAGGTTGTCATTGTTCGCACATGCACATTCCAGTCCGCTCTCCTTGGCTGCCAGGTTACATTGATGTCCCACAAACCATTCTCATTATATTAACAATGGCTGGACTTTTTCCAGACAGACCTTGTATTGTGAGAAACATAGGAACACAGACAGAAGCAATGTTAGTCCCACCACACAGAAATAATCATAACACAGAAATAATCATAAGAGTTTGGGCATATACTCCAGTTATTTTTTTATTTACCTACCTATGAGTATATATAAATTTACAAATTTGAAAATACACTGCACACTTTGTAACCTAAATTTTTCAATTGATATAAATATTTCCTCTTATTATTAAATATTATTGTTACTATTATATTAATGGCTTCATAGTGTTCAACGGATGTATGATCATTTATCACCAGATGTGATAAATTTATCAACAGGTGATAAATTATCTAATTTTTTCATGGTTTGTTTTTATAAATAACACTGTAATGAATAACTTGCACATAAGTTTTTTACACATCTATTTCATTGGAGATAGCATTTCAATTCCTAGAAGATATTCTAATTCCTAGAGGTAGAGTTCCTGGAAAAAAAGAGGGTGCATATCTTCTAAAACTCTTTTTAAAAAAGATTTTATTTATTTACTTTTAGAGAGAGCGGACAGAAGAGAGAAAGAGGTAGAGAAACACCCACCAGTTGCCTCCCATATGTGCCCTGACTGGGGATCAAACCCACAGCCCAGATGTGTGCCCTGACCAGGAATCAAACTGGCAGGCAGCCTTTCACTCTGTGGAAAAACATCCAGGGGAAAATGAGCATTGCTTTTGTTGTTTTTAATTGTCCTTTACTAGAAACTAGAAATTGTCCTTTACTAGAAACTAGAAAGTAATTGTACTTTACTAGAAAAGAACACAGTGGGATTCTAAAAGTGGCTTGTGAGTAAAGCTTCCTTCAGCTGCTCTTCAGAGGTTGTTCTCAACACTGAGATGTGTATTCACAGTGTTTGCAATGAGGCAGGACAAACAGAGCCTGACTTACACCTCTCCAGGTCAAGAAAGAGGTGGTTAGAAGTCAGAAACAGTTGTTACAGATAACCTGTATCAGGTCCATGTGAAAGGCCAATTACCTCCCGTGCAACGGAAATAAGGCTCCAGCCCACCATTCATCTGCTTACCCTCCAGAAAGCTCTGGAGTTTCACGTTGCCCAGCCTTTCCAACTGAAGTCATTGTTAGTGATTCACCTCAGTCTTCTCCCTCAGCGCTTGGTTACACAGACACTTTTCTTCCGTCATTGGTAACTTCTTCCCTTCATCCAACTTGACTGCCTCCCAGCTCTAGCCAGCCTGGGGTGCTGGAGAAGAAACGGAACTTCCACCTTGGTCAAAAGGACAGAGCGGCTGTTTTTCTTGCCTTCTGCACAGAGTAATGGCTGGCTGCATGCACACCCATAGCTCGGTTTCTAAATTGCAAACTTGTGAAGAGATCTCACTGAAGGATGCCTCTTGCACTATATTTAGACCTCTGTAGATAGTGTTGAGGTCTCCGAATTAGTAAAATTCTGTCCTGCAATCAAAACTGTGGAGAAAACCCAGTTTGTCTCCAATTTTTAAAAAAATTAGAGATCCTTTAACAGTCACTCCAGTTTAGGTCTCATACTAGGTGTTTTCACGTTTTTCTACTCATTTAAATCTGACAGCATTCCAGGGAGGTAAGTAAGCTGCTTCCACTTTTTAAAAAAGATTTTATTTATTTTTAGAGAAGGGGGAAGGGAGGGAGAACGAGAGGGAGAAACATCAATGTGAGAAACATCAATTGCTTCTCGCATGCCCCCAACAGGGGATGTGGCCCGCAACCCAGGCATGTGCCCTGACCAGGAATCAAACCAGCGACCTACTGCTTTGTGTGTCGATGCCCAGCCCACTGAGCCGTGCCAGGCAGGGCTAACTGTTTCCATTTTAACGAATTAAGGAACAGAGCTAAAAAAAAGGAACATATTCAAAGTTAACCCGTTAATAAATGGAAAAGCCAAAATATAACCTTAGGCCTCAGGAATTCTAAATTCCTGTTAATGTACACTCCTCATTTCCTATTGGCTTCTTGATATCCCCTTTTCTGAGCTCTTCCTTTTCAAATTGACTTTCAGTCACCTACCCTATTAGAAGGACTTTAATAATTCACAAGTGTGTGTTATCTTTTTAAGTTTTGGTTGCATTTGAATAGGAAGCAACCATGACATGAAATTTCAATTGTGAAGTTTAGATATAACTGACAGTTTGATACAGGAGATATTTCACAATTATAGTATCAGAAGAGGAGGTTGTGGCTTCTAGTGGGACCCTAAAAGTCTCAATTCTAGAAGATGGTGAAGTCAAAGACACATGCCTTTGTCCATCTCTGTTGCAGTGACATTGATAGAACATGCTTAAAAAATATCTTCTGAAGAGAACAATGAGAAATTGTACCAAGGCTTCAAGGGGAAAATACATCTAAAGGAGGAGATTGTAGCAGACTAAGAATTCTTTTGTATGAACATCAATATCATTTGCATTTTTTTATCCAGTCTCTCAAAAATATCACTGTAAACATCAAGCCTCACCTACCTCATTCAATCCTAATTTATTAACATGAACACTCAACATAACTGAACACTAGTGGAAATGAAATATTTTTCTTGTCACTAAATAAAGAAAATGTGTTATGCAATCCTTTTTCACTGTGTTCTGCTAATGCTGAAAGAAATTATGAATTAGAAGTAAAAGAAAAGAATTTTTTCCTGAGTTTACATAAAAAAGTGTTAGCCCAGACCTTATATTGAATATGCAATTGAAAAGTTTATAGAGCACATATTTAGCACCCAGAAAAAAAAATGCATAAGATCTGAGCTAGCAGAGAGCACTTGGTTATCATCTTTCACACCAAAAAAATCAAAACAAAACAAAAAAACACTTAATATGTATAAAAATCTGAGATAGACAGTGGACAAGTAAAAGGTAGATGGTCTTAAGCTTAACTTTGGGACATAAACTATACCTATGCACATACCTACATGTTAAAAGAGAACAAAGCAAAGCGGATGCCATTTTGCTGAATGTCTTCCTTAAAATACCTCAGTTTACACAGTGTCTTCATTATGTTACATAATTATCCTTGCTTAGGAAAAATAAGCTGTTGTATTTTTTCATCTTTAACTTTATTCCCTAGAATGGAAAATAAAGCCAAGGCTTTATCACAATGATTAATAAATAACTCACTTTTATTTTTATTTTATATTCTGTCTTCTTCTTTTTTCTTTTTTTCCTTTTTATTGAATTTAATGGCAGTGACACTAGCTCTATACAGGGCTCAAGTGCACAATTCTGCAACACATCACCTGTGCACTGTGCCGTGCTCCCCACCCCAAGTCTCCGTCCATCACCGTTTACCGCCCATGCCCTTCTCCACCATCCTCCCCCCAACCCCCACAGTCACCACACTGTTGCCTGTGTCCATGAGTGTTTTCTCTCTTTATTTTTTAAAAATTCTTTTTATTTTACAATAACCTGGGGCTTATAGAAGAGCTGGAAATAGTATAGAGAATTCCTGCATACACTTCATTCAGTTTCCCTTAATGTTAACACCTTACATAATCAAAAAGATAAGAGTACTTATCTCTAAACTAAGAAATTACCATTGATACTGCGCTATTAAACTCTAGACTTCATTCAATTACACCAGTTTTTCTACTAATGTCCTTTTTTTAATGTTCCAGGGTCTAATTCAGGATTCCACACTGCATTTGGTTTGTCATGCTTTTTAGCCTGCTCCAATCTTTGACAGTTCCTCAGCCTTTTGCTGTTTTTCATTACTTTGTGACTTTTTAAATATTTATTTTTCAATTATAGTTGATATACAATATTATATTAGTTTCAGATATACAACATAGTGATTAGACATTTATATATTTATATACCTTATGATGTGAAACTGATAAATCCAGTACCCATCTAATTCCATACACAGCTATTATAATATTATTGATTATATTCTATATGTTATACTTTATATCCTTGTGATTATTTTTTATAACTGGCAATTTGTACTTCATAATCCTGTTCACCTTTTTTGCCCATTCCCACAACCTCCCTCCCATCTGGTGACTGTCAGTTTGTTCTTTGTATCTATGAGTTTGTTTCTGTTTTGTTTGTTCATTTTTGTTCATTAGATTCCATATATAAGTGAACTCATGTGGTAGTTGACTTTCTTTGTCTGAGTTATTTCACTTAGCATAATAGCCTCTAATAATACCATCTAGGTCTATCATGTTGCCACAAATGGCAGGATTTTATTTATTTTTATTTTTTTACCATTTATTTTATTTTTAGACAGAGGGAAAGGGAGGGAGAAAGAGGGAGAGAAACATCAATGTGTGGTTGCCTCTCACGCGCCCCCTACTGGGTACCTGACCCGCAACCCAGGCATGTGCCCTGACTGAGGAATCAAACCAATGACCCTTTGGTTCGTAGACTGATGCTCAATCCACTGAGCTACACCAACCAGGGCAAGATTTTATTCTTTTTTATGGCTAAGTGATATTCCATTGTATATACGTACAACTTTTTTATCCATTTATCTATTGATGGCCACATATCTTATAAATGATGGTGCTTTCGTACCTTATAAGTAATGCTACAATGAACATAGGGGTTCATATATTTTTACAAATAAGCACTTTGGATTTCTTTAGATAAGCACCCAGAAATGGAATTACTGGGTCATATGGCATTTCCTTTTTTAATTTTTTTGAGGAACTTCCATACTGTTTTTGACAGTGTCTGCACCAGTCTGCATTCCCATGAACATTGCGTAAGGGTTCCCTTTTCTCCACATTCTTGCCGATACTTGTTCTTTGTTGATCTATTGGTGAGAGCCATTCTTACAGGTGTGAGGTAGTATCTCATCATGGATCTGATTTGCATTTCCCTGATGATTAGTGATGTAGAGTACCTTTCCATGTGTCTGTTGGCCATCTGTATGTCCTCTTGAGAAAAACGTCTATCCGTGTCCTATGCCCATTTTTTCTTATAGAATGGGTTTTTCAATATTCTTTCATACTTAGATTGAGATTATATATTATCAGAAAGAATACGATGCAAGTGCTGTGCCCACCACCACTGTACCGTAGCAGGGAGTACATGATAGGGATATGCCTTTTTAGTAGTGTTGTTGATCTTCATCAGGGCTTTGTCTTTCAGATTTCCCCAGTGCAAATCTCCCTTTGTAATTAATAAGTATTTATTTACTTATAATAAGAGATACTTTAAAATTATTGAAATGTCCTATTTCTCCTTAAATTTGACCCACTAAACAACTCATTTTTGAAGAAAAGGGAAACATAATCCATAGACAGGAATGTTCTACCAGTGACACCACAAGCCAGAGTGATTGGTGGTTGTTATGAGAGTTCTTAAGTAGAAAATATTGGAATTGCTAAGGGCAGAGCACGTGAAACTGAAGCTCTCTCAAAAGGGCATAAGGAGTCAAACAACTTGCCGTTAGAATTAAAAAAAACACCTCTTTTCAAATTCAAGGGCAGAGTTAAAATAAAGATATAAATCATGAAGAGAAACAGAAGGAATTCCAGACGGATTCCATAGTTATCAGAGCTACATTATCATTTGTATTTCTTAACTCGTTTTTGCATCAGTAAGTTATATAGTTCACAGATGGTTTAAAAATCGTATTTCCAGTTTTTCTCAGATCAAGTACATGAAGAACCATAGGCTTTGGTGATTTTGAGTCATAAAATTTTGGCAGAGTATTGAATGCCACTTGTATGATTAGCTTATTAAATTTCTCTTAACACTCAATTATAACATTACAAGACCTACATTTAAGTTACACTGTAAAATATACCTTCCGAATTATTTCTATATTTACTGCCCTAACCATAAGAGGCAAAAAATTCCTAAAGCCTATCTTTACAGACTTGACCCTCTGAGAGTCCCAATTGAATTAACTGTAGCATATACAAAGGAAGGTCATATTAGATAGTTTATCACATGCAAAAAGCAATTTGAAATTAATTCCTGTAAAATGTCAAAATACCTATATTATTAATAACCCAATTACGTATTTTCTGAGACAATAATAGCATCAGTATCCAAAATATATTCAGCATTTTCTACTGTGCCAGTCACTAAATTCTTTATGCAGATTTTCTCATTAATTCTCACAACTAAATGAGATGTCAAGAATTGTGAAGGGCTTGAGATTTTTACCCTACTTATGAGCTAAGATAGCCCGCCACAATTTTATGGATGTGGCAGGGAGACATGAGACTCTTGGGTCAGACACAAAGGACTTTAGTACTCACAGAAATAGCAGGAACCAAAGTATCGGCATTTTCTCCAGCCAGTTTTGCGAGTCCCAGTTCCCCAGAACAACGGGGAGATCAGGTGGCACAGGCACATACACGCAGTGGCTGCGTTCCAAGAGAAGAACTCTGAATTCCTGGAACCCGAACTTTTTTAAATGAACAGTTAGCATGTTGTTCTTTGCTCCAGAGGGATACACTCTTGCCTTATTCCAACGCCACTTATCCTGGAACAAATAGGTCACAGCAAAGGCAATCAGTGTCCCTTCTTATAGGACATGCAGAAATGTAAGACATTCGGGGAGAATTATCTCCTAACATGATGTCCATACTGTAATTATTCCTCTTACAAATGAGAAACTTTAAGCTTAAAGAGAACTTGAGCCATTCAATAAAGGCATATAGTATATGCTTTTTCATGGGAGTGTTTTAGTATTTACATCCTCCCCATAAAGTGTTGTAAATTGTACCTGGGTGAGTTTGCAAACTGTATAGGAGTAAGATTGTGTGTAAAGATGCACCCAAAGGAAACTTTTCATTAAGCGTTTTGAAAAATGGACTGTGCTAACATTAACTTTCATGTTGAACTCAACACCTATTCTGCTCAAGTAGGAAGTATGCCACTGTAGAAAAACACATGCTCTGAAGTCAGACAGCATCAAATCGGAATTTCAGCTCTCTACTCACTAACTTTTCTGATGCTCAGTTTCTTCATCTGTGAAATGGGAATACCTTGTAGGGTCATTGTAAGAATTAAATGAGGCCATGGATGTAAAGCTCCCAGCACAGTATTCTGGCACACAGTAAATGTTCGGCAATAAAGAGCATTAATAAGGAGGGCTCGTAGGATGGTTGTTGCAGAGTCCCTTTAACTTCTGTTGTTCTCACAATGTGGAAAATTCAACAATAAAATCAGAAAAAGATTTTAAAACCCCACTTTTCCATGTAAAAGGGTTTTCAGGCATTGGGGATCTGTCATATTGAATTTAACTTTTGTGTTCAAAGATTAATTTTAAACATGAGTAAAAACTCTTCAAGCTGTCAAAGTATTAGCTTTTAGCATCGGGATGGATGTTGTTCATTTTAAAGGTCTCCTAATAGTTTTTTGGGGTTTTTTTATTGACTTCGAGCAGGAAAGCTTGTCATTTTCCCTAACATGATGTGAATAAAATACAAATATGTGGAGGAAACCGGAGTTGAGAGGAGATCAGTAATCTCCATTTGCCATAATGTGTGTCCTAGTGATCAATTCAAAGGGCCCCGTGACTACATGAGGGAGCTGTGCTGTGTTAGGCACAGCTCTGTTGAACTTTTATCCATTCACATGGAGAGGTGTTGGAAGATGAAATTGCATTTTACATTCACTTAAAAGTTACATCACAGCCATTAGATAAAAGCAAGAATAATTGCCTGCTCTGTGGGCAGGCTGCTACAGAAGAAGAAACACACTCATCAAACAGTTGTGTTTTTCAGCTTCGGCAGATGGAACATCACATTCTTTGGTGAGTTCCTCCACCCTGTAAAATTTAATGATTTGCCCTCCCCACTGATTGCTGAACAAATTATGTCCACAATAGCTTGATGTAGATTTGCTTTCGAAAGCCTCTCAACTTTAACTAATAGTTGCAATCCAAATTAACAATAACCAAGGAAGTATGGAAATTATGGGTGCATTCTGGTAATTCACTCCAAACTAAGCTTGTTATCTGCATGAAATACAGCCATGGCTCTATGAATAATTCTCAAAAACGTTGAATTTAAAATGAGCACTGGGTAGGATAAACAGTAGTTAAATAATACTTAAACTCCACCATCTGGTATTTTAGTATTTTAATGTGAGCTGAATTCCTTTATTAGGTGTTTATTTCTGATTCTTTCTGTATAGATTCTTTTCTTATGCAGAAGGAGCCCCATACATTGGGGAGGAGTAGGAGTTGCCATTCGGTATACTTTTCTTTTGTAGCAATTCTCTTAAAGAGAAACACAAATTTCAGAATCATGGCTATTTTCCCAAGGGGCAATTGAATAATTCCTGAAAGATTTTGTCTTAACTCAGAGCACATATTTGTAAGCCTACATTAGGTTGTTGGGTATAAGAGAAGGAAGGAGTTACTTGGGTGGTCAAATAAAAAAGAGTATATGGTAAAGATTAGTGACAGGAAACAAACAACTAGTAGATTTGATTAATAGTAGGAAACAGGTTAGGACCAAAAAATAACAAATATATGTTAATAGTCTTTGGGATAAAAATAAGAGAATAAGATAAAGAATATTATCTTATGAAAAATGAAACAGCCTCCCTGAAAAGACACATATTTAATGGACACATATCATGCTGAGAAAAAAATCTGTTATTTCCCCCAACATTTTATACTAAGCTATTCTAGTGACTTAATATGAAATTTTTGTAAGAATTTCTTTTCTTCCCCCTGATGTGAAAAAGCAATATAAAGCTACATGGAGGAAGCAAGAGACGACAACAATGACATTGCCATAGCTCCTTACTGTTTCCCAAAACATTTGCACAGGCACTACCTCCTTTGGCAGACACAACACTCTGTGGAAGCCAAGTAGAACTGGTCTCACTGTCCCCATTCTACACATCAGGAAGAAGCTCAGTTGAGGAGTACCTCGAAGTCATTTTTATTTTTTTAAAACTCTCAACTTTAATTGTTCTATTTCAAATTAGCACCAACCAAAGTGGCAAGGATATTCTGAGTATGTGCCAAGCTAAACTATAATCTGCTTAAATGTACCTGCCTTCTGACCCCAGACCCAGTATTTATTTGATTACACTCAGCCATCTAAAGAAATCTAGCTCTATTACCAATGGAAAACTGTGCCCTGGAATAGTCCCTTAATTTCTCTAAGCCCCAGGTTACGGAACTAACACTGGGTAAAGCATTGACATAGCACTTTCACATCCATCATCTCACTTAATGTTCACAGTAACTGTATAAGGTAAATATTTATATTTTTTGATAGAGTAAATTTAAATTCAGAGTTGGTAAATGGCTTGCTCGAGACTATGCTGACAAGGTTAGATCCAGTTCTCCACTCAAGTTCTCTAAACCCCCACCTTATCATGAAATCTGAAATTGGGTTAGATGCTTTTTAATGTCTCTTTCAATTCTATCTTGCCTAACTTCAAAGACTGGGAAAATATATTGTTATTTACATGTGAGTAGTATTTTACTGGTAAAGTATATTTGGAATAAAAAACAAAAAAAATTAAAGTACTTTCTGAAACCTCCTTTCTCTAAGTATGGTGGGAAGAATGAAACATGAACTAAAACCTCTCTCTACCCTTACAGAGCGCATGCTCTGGTTTGCGTCATAATATATAAACATCCACTGGTAGTACAGCACCACAGACAAAGTGCTCCGGCAGTCAGAGCAGGGAGGTGGCCTTAAGGCTTAAATGACAGGATGGGTTTAAACACTCAGAGACACTCAGAGCAAGGGAACAGAAGAATGATAACCCAGAAGAGTCTTGTATACTGTCTTCCTTATTATATTTCTTCTTTACCCAAAAGACATACAACATGTTTTCTTATAAATGATAATATTATGGTCATCTTTATTATTATTTATTGCCAATGTAACCCTCCTAATAAAAGAAAGTTGGGCAGCATTCATTCATTCAGTACCTGAAATATGATTAACATGTATACTTAAATCCAGAGAAAAGCACAAACCAGAGAACATGCAGGTTTTAGACAAGAGCTTCAGCCGTGTCTTCAAAGTAACTTTTTTCATGTTTTCTTGCATCTTTATCAAGATCTGCCAAAAACTCATTCAACTGATCAGTTCAATTTCTTTTTCCTCTGTGTCTAGCTTCTAAAGTCAAACATTGGAGTGAATAAAAGGCAAAAGGACAGAATGGAAAAGAACTGGAACAAAGGACCAAGGCAATTCTCCCTGGACAATTGAGATCTGATTGATAGACTTTTCTATTACCCATAGTCGTTCGGTGTTACTGAGTTGTACTCTGTAGCATTACCCCAAAACCAGCGCAACTTGCCCACTTATACTTAACTTGTAACAATGTACATAGTGCAGATTTTCTCCATGACACAAGTAAGATGGATGGTCAAGCAGGCCTTGGAAGATATTGAAAACCAAGAACTTGCTAATAGATTGTTCTGGCAGCAGATTAAATAAGTAATACACGGGCATCAATTTCAGACACTTTTTCCATTTAAATTTCAGCACTGCATCAAACATCAGGCAACTGTGTAAGATGAAGTAGGACCAAAGCAAGAGGGAAATTATAATAATGTAGCTTGCAATACAGCTTCATTTCAAATAACATCTTTCATAAAAACTGATGCCCAAAGTGCTTTACCGAATAAAATAGTACAAGAAAGTGGACAGCATGTGATAATAAATTACAGGAAACAGTGGTGTAAGGTATTATATGTGGAGCAAATTAAAGCATTCCATCAGAAAACCCGTAGCAGTGGGAAGGGGCATGGAGAGGTGCAGCAAAGTGGTAAAGTGTGTAACTTCAGGTGAGGTGTGAAAAACTTAGACAGTGATAAGAAAGTCATTTTTCTCCCCACTTATGATTTTTAAAATGAAGTACTTATCATTCTCTTTTAGTAGAATGATTTAAGCTGTGGATCTTATAAAGCTGAATTTGGGATGCTTAGCTTGAATATTGCAAATCAATCAGAAAGAATGAGGGGTTCGGTGTGAATAAACATCCCTCCAAATGGGCTGAGAGTCTAGAACTCTTCAGTCAACGGGCGGCAAAATCCTTTTCCAAGCATTTTCAGCTCATAGCTGAGAGCATGGGCATTGTAATCAGGCCAATCAGATCCATGCTTTAACTCCATATGGTTCTGGACAATGTATAACCTCTCTTTGCCTCAGTTTCTTCATTTCTAAAATGAAAATTACTATAATATCTATGCAACAAGGCTGTCATAAAAATTAAAAAACAAAATACATATCAAAAGTTTAGCACAAGGTCAGTAGCACACCCATTTAAAACATTAGATACTTTAAATATTAGGTATGAAGAGGAGTTCTGAGTCCCCATGGGAGCTCCAGAACCACGTGAGGAGCTTTGGATTTATCAAAGCCCAATGGTGTTCAGATAAATTAGTCAAGATAAATTCACTCCAGAGCACTCCCACGAGGAGTGTGCCACTCACACCCGCCCCCGCTCCGAGAGCTCTACTGCAATGTCTGGGTATTCAAGGGTAGGAATCCTTGTGGTCACATGACTTATAGTTTGCAATCAAGAATCCAAAACAACAGGAAACTGGTACTCTTTAAAATTTGGTAGAGGATCCAGAGTATGTCTTTTGTTAAGAGGTTCATGATGAGGGAAGTTAGGGCACATAAACCCATTCACTTAACACGCAATTATTGAGGTTATGGAATCAGATTTCCCAGCCCCACTGCTTCCCCGTGCTCTTACTGACTCCCTAAATTATGGCTTTGCTGTATGGCCTGTCTTGTTCCTCTCTGTCTCAGACGAATTCCCTGAATGTACTCAGTGTCCCACCATGTCCACCATTCCCCCAGCTATTAGTTTAAGTATTACACATAACAAATTATTCCAAAACTTAGCACCTTAAAACAACCAATATTTATTATCACACAGTTTCTGAGCGCCAGGAGTCCAGGAATAACTTAGCTGTGTGGTTCTGGCTCAGGGTCTCTCATGAGGTCTCTGCAAAGCCAAGCTGTTGGTCAAGGCAGCAGGATTTTTCCCAAGTTCATTCATGTTGTTACCAAAGTAGGATTCAGCAGCCTGCCACCGCACACAAGCATAACAAAAATTGGCGGGAAGGGAAAAAGGCTTTTATTAAAAGGTTGCCCAGTTTGGGGGAGCTGTAAATTCCCTGTCTCCAAGTCATTCTCTTCTGCAAAACACAGAAATAAGCCAGCCAACCCCAGGACCAAAATCAGTGTTCAGATACCTCACTCCATTCGTGTCTGTTCTCCTGGAGCCCAAGGCTGTTACGCAAATGGGTCTTTGTCTCTTCAGCTTCAGGATCTCTCTCTGTGGAGCGCATACTCTCCCAGGGCCGGGTCTCCATTGCCCCTCCACAGCTTCCTCCCTCTCCCAGGCTGGGGCACAGCGCCAGATCACTGCGGCCTGTCGTGTGAAGGCCTCCATCCATTGGGCCCAGGCGTCCAAGGCCGCTTGTGCCTCCGGGGCCAGCAGATATGCCTGGCCCACACATCACGGTGCCCACACAACACGGTGTCCTGTGGACTGCCACTAGTGGGCCACATGTCCCATGCAAACCTGTTCCCAACTGGACAAGCAAAAGCAAGACAAGAGTCATGAGCAGGGCCCAGCATCCACCAGGTCCCACGAACACTCTGGCCCCTCCCAACCTAGCAGGCAAGGGGAACACAAAAAGAGGCAAGTCTCTCCGTGCCCTCCATTTAAAATCTTTTGCTCCAAAATCCTACAGGCTGTGGAAGTCTCCAACTTTTCAGCTAGGTCAGGCTAACATCTACCGTGCTCATCAGCCTGCAAAGTGTCTCTGCCCCTCCTCCCGCCACCATAAACTGGAAGTGGGTAGGCGGGTTTTCTAGCCACGCTTAGGGGCACAGCCTCTCTTCCCTGAGCAGGGCGTCACTATGTTTGGCCTCCACGATGCGCATACTCTATGCAAGCTGTGTCACCAGTGCAGCATTAGGTGTTTACCATTCCCCAGGGGTAAGGAGATCTATCATGCCTCAACTGGGGCTTTCGTTTGCCACCTTTGGGTTTCCTGCAACCCCTCCCTCATTTTGGAGAGTGAGACCTCTCTCCTGTTGTGCCACACCTCGTTGCTCCATTGCCAGCTTGTTTACTGTTGTCTCAGGCAGCCTCCTTCTATGGCTCCTCCCTTCTTCTCGTGGGGAAGGCAGGATCTTCTCTGCCTTCTCAGCGCTTTTCCCGGCCCCAGACACCTGGCCATATCCCCCCTCTTGCAATGTGGCTGTTGGCAGGAGATTTCAGTTCCTCACCGTATGGGTCTCTTCGTAGGACTTGTCATGATACGCGAGCTGGTTTTCCCCAGAAGAGGCAACCCAAGAAAGTGAGAGAGACCGGGCAGACGCTGCAATGCCGTCTCTAAACTAATTTCAGAAGTGACGTGATGTTACTTCTGCAGGGTTCTACTGGTCATACAGACTATCCTTGGTACAATGTGGAAAGGGATGAATAGCAGGATGCCAAGAGCCTTGGTTCCACCTTGGAGCCTGGCTCACGGCCAACCATTCTTCAGCCCTGGCTGGACATGCTTAGCCTGTCAATGTCTTTGATCTAGTTCGTCTCTATTTTTCTGCCCCTTCAAAGCTAAACTGTTGTAAACTACTGAGTGATATTGAAGTTTTCCTTTCTCAATATACAAGTCAAAAATTTTACCCTATTACATATAACATAACTTCTTAAGGCTTTTATTCATTCGTTCTTCTCGGTAAATCTCAACACGTTTATTAAAGAGCGTTGGCTACTAGAACTCAACAATCACCTATCTGTAACTGACTATACAGCATTGAACATGTCATCCTCATTTTTGAGACATTAAAAATAACTGGAGTTACCATCAATAAATGAAGCTTCAGAGGAATGCTTGCCTTGAACTGTCTTTCCTCTGGGTCTTTTTTCTCTTCTCATTCAGTAGAGATTTCTAACTCTTTCCCCCAAGTATCATACTCTTTCTCATGGCCTGTCTTCAGTGACGGCACCTTCAGGGAGCTCCTCTGACCCTTTGTAACTCCCCCTCCTTTAGAGCTGTACTTACATTTCCTCTGTATTTCTCTCTTTCCATTGTTGAACCATGAGAGAGGAAGAGGCAAGGATGCTGCTCATATGCTAGAACTTCGTAAAGGGATAGTACTGGAAGCCAGTCTGTTAGACAGTGAGGCATGGTGAGGAACCCCGCTGATAAGGGATGGTCGAATTGCTGATTTAGGGAAAAAAAAACAATTTCTCAAAGGTTATTAGAAAGGTTCATCTCTAGGATCGTAGCATAACATGTTTCTCTTCTTGAAAGGAACGGATGTTTACCTTCCTGCAAGTCCCTGATTGTTAATGAGACAGCTTGACCTTTTAGAACTGTTCACTCAGTGACCTTCCCGACTCTCAATCCAAATTTGTCAGTGGCTGAGGCAGAGCCTAGCAGGTGCCCTGGAGGCAATGGGGTGGGACTGACCTCGGTTTCCTCAGCCTAGACTAGCTCAGCGCTTCTCAGGGGCTCAAATCCTGAACTTTTCTGCTTCTGTGTATGGTATATTTTTATCTCTTTTTATTATAAAATACAAAGTAGCAGCTTTTAGGAATATCTGGAGAAAAATACTGGAAAAGCAAAACTCCAATAATCTTGTATGCAACTGCATAGAAAACAGCCCGTGAGTTCTGAACCTATGTATTCTCTGTGCTATGTGTTTAGTAAATGAGTTCAAGTTCCCTAACTACTTTCCCTGTTCTCTCTCTCTCTCTCTCACACACACACACACGCACATGCACACACGCACATGCACACTCGATCTTTTTTGGGCACAAAAGCCAGTGGCACATGGCATGTACTTCCCTCTAAGCCTTTGATCATATGTGTGTACCGTTTCACATAGTTGCATCATAATCTGATACAATTTTCCACTTTTCTTTCAGCATTTAACATATGTAACCATAAGCAGTATTTCAGTGTTGCTGCATAACCTTCATAATTCAGTGTAGGGAGTGTTGGTGTCTTATAGGCCTCAGGGCAGGTCCCACCCATCGTTTAGTAGTTGTATTATCTTAGGTCAGTAATTATCCTCTCTGGGAATCACTTTGTCTCTAAAATAGGGTTAATGATATCTGCCTCATCCTGTCAGGATTAATAAATGAGTTACAGGATGAAAAGTCTTAATGCTGGCCTATACTAAATGTCCAATAAATTTTAGCTAAATATAACCTTCATAAAATATAAATGTTTATGTAGTTTAGAATTCCAAGTAGAAAATAAAAGTTAATTTTGAGATAGAACCACTCTAACATATGATGAAATGTTTATTATGCACCCACAATCTTTTTAAATTCCAATTTCACATTTTACAATAGAAATGTATATCACATCATCATGTTGCACACCTTAAATTCGCACAGTGTTTTATGTCAAAACATTCTAAATAAAGCTGGAAAGACAATTCAGTTTCAGCCACTTAAGTCTGATGCTCATCTCTTGTCCCTGAGAGCAGTGGCCTCTCTAATTACAGTCCTTTCATGTGGGGATCTATTTCATTTGATTCTCTTGTGTTCTTTCCTTTTGTCATCCTGGCTACACAGTTCTTCTAATAAAAATATTCACCTCCTGGCATTTATGTTTACATCGAAGATATTCATCAGTTGATCCCTGGGTTTTCCTGTGATAGTCAACATTGCATGCAATATGAAGTAGAATTTAAGGATGTTTGTGGAACTGGGAAGCAAGTGGTTAACCACCCAGTAAATGAGTAGAGGTTTTGCAGAGATCAAACATGTGTTAATGAGGAAATTGTCACTTCACATGTTCTGGTTGAATTCTTTCTGAAACCAAGGAAACAGGAAGAATGAATTCTGCTGATCACTATAGAAAGGAGGAGCTTTGTCCAGAAAGTTCTTGTTTTTGTTCTTCTTGTTCTTGTTCTTGTTCTTGTTCTTGTTCTTGTTCTTGTTCTTGTTCTCGTTCTCGCTCTCCTCCACTCTCCCCCTCCCCCTTCCTCTCCTCCTCCTCTTCTTCTAGTTACTAAAGCTCTGTAAATAAATAAATAGCTCTATTTACATTTAAAATTTTCTTGTTAATACCTCTAAATGTGGTAGGTCTTGGCAGTAATTAAGCAAAGAACAGTAAAATTTTACTAGGATTGGGCTTCGTTTTGTTCTGTTTTGTTGTGAGGAAGGAGAGAGTGTTTTGATTGGGATGATATATTGGGCAGAGTGCTTACTTGCAATCTGCAGAATTCACTTTCGCAGATTTAACGAGAAGGGGAATTGATGAAAGATTATTAGACAGTTCAATGACTATCTGGTAGGGCCAAAGGATCTGACAATAAATCTGAACATCCTTGAGCAATAACCAACTTCTCCTTTCCAGCAGAAACACCACTGACCCTAGCACTTAGCACTTAGCACTTATGACGCTCAGGACGAGATTCCAGAAGCACCGCTACCCCTTCCCCCAAGGACGGGATTCTTCCACTCACCTGACCTCTTGAAAGACCAATATTTCTAGGTGCACATGACTCCTCAGGTGCTTTCTCCAGATCTCTCTTCCAAGAATAGTGTGATTAGAGGAAGACAGGTCGCATGCAGGGAGTCTGGGGTTGCTAGATATCTGGCTTCCTCTTTGAGAAAGTGAGACATAGTGTGGGAAAATACCGCAACATAAGAAAAGTGCTCAAAGATGCCAGATAGCTCAGGTGATGAATGTTCATCACAGGGTTAGTCATTTTGAGTGTTCTGTGTACACTAATTGTACAGTTTTGTCCCTGAGGAGAAATTTCCTGCTGCCAAGTATTTCTCAGCTCTCTGGAGATGGACTCCACATTCCTCAGAACCCAGGAATATTCAAGCCCTTTGCTGTGGCAAAGAAAACTTGCCATTTGTAAAGCATGTATCCCTGCTCCCTCCATCCTTCCACTCGCCAGCATACCCAGTGTTAGCTGGGATATTGAGGTGATGAAAATAAAACTGATAAAAATGAGTGTGTGTGCGCACACGTGTGTGGATGTACTAGACATCATGTATTGCCATGGAGGAACTCATGATCTCACCTCTGCTTTATGGTTAGAAATAATTGTAACAAAAGTAAAATGGGTAAACTACTTCTTAGAAAGTTAATGGCATAAAAGGGAAATAAGATGAATGAGTAAGATAATTAGGAAATGTCTAGTAATGCAAGAAAATATATAATTTCCCCATTATTAAGCATGCGATCCTAAGGCAGAATGCTAATTACTCACTCTAATTGGAAATATAATTATTAAAATAGTCAATGTTTCCAAATAATAACCTGTAGAGTAGATGGGAAGAAAAACCTGTTCTTCAATGCTGTACTTAGAAACTTTATCAACCTTTGATCTTCACAATTAAGCAGGACTCAATCTGTTTTTTGTTAAATATAGTTGTAGACCAAATAATTAGCATATGGAGAGAATCAATGAAGATAAGCGAAAGTCATCACAAACCAGGTTTGAAAAACTGATTTTTACTAATGATGAGCTTCTTACTGAATCATCTGTATTTGCTGGAAATTTTCTGTAATACTATTTAAGATATTTTACAATATCTTTTAAAATTACAAGTATAATATGTTTTTTTGGAAAGCATTTAGAAATATAAGTAAGCAAAAAAGGGAGAAAATAAATCTTATCACCTCATGTGTATTCGAACCCTCAGGCTGCTGTAATAAAATACCATAGGCTGGGTGGCTTAAGCAACAGGAATTTATTTTCTCACATCCTGGAGGCTAGAAGTCCCAAACCAAGGTGCTGGGGAGTTTGGTTGCTGGTGAGACCTCTCTTCCTGGCTTGTAGATGACAACCTTCTCACTGTGTGCACACATGGGGAGAGAGGAAGAACAAGTTTCTGGTGACTCTTCTTATAAAGGCACTAATCCCATCAGGAGGGTTTGCCCCCATGACCTCATCTAACCTATGAAGAATATTCCTGTAATCATATCTTTGCTGTATGCCCATAATTACTCTGAGTAGCGGAATTTGTGGGGCAAAGACTATGCATATTTTAAGGCTTTTGATAGTATTGCCTAATTTCCCTTGAGAAAGTTTATTCCACATATATTCTCAACTAGTAATATAAGAAAGCCTGTTCTTGATGTCTTCACCCTTAACCATTATTAACACAGGGAATCAACATTTTAGAACTTTTACCAAAGATACACTCGTATTAACTTTTTATTGTTCTACAGATGTTTTTAATCAACCTTTATTCTTAGAAGTTTTGTCAATCAGTGAAAAGGTCTTCCACACTTCAAAATTAAGTAAGCTTTCATATGTATTTTAATCTTACACTTTTAAAACCAGTTTTGTACACGTGTATTTAAATACATCTTGAGTTTATTTTAGATTTAAATATACTTTTCAAGTGGTTAGCAAGTTGTCGCCATGTTTTTGAAATTCAGTACAACTATGCATAAAATTTTATTTCCTGCACAAAGAAAAATTTTACTTGGTAAAATATAAAAATAGGTCTCATTTTAAAGGATCCTTAGCTACAAAGTAGGCCTTGTTGGGTAGACTCTGAGGATTACGTTATTATAAACGTTATATGGATTGACTCTGGCCAGCTGTTGGTAGTTATTTTTAAAACATTATGTGAACATGACCTATGATAACTCCCTGAATAACAATCCTGAAAATTAAATCTCCACATACCCAATTTGGCTCCAGCATGGGAGATTATACATAATTTTCTCTAAGCATACCTCATTCTAATCTTGAAATCAGCAACAGTTAAGACTAAAAGCATAATTAATTTGATGTGTCAAATTAATCCTTGCTGTTTCTTGACACTTCCAACAAGGATATTGATTGCTATCATGATTTTTTAAACATAAACAGCTATCCAATAAAACTTGGAAGTACATTTTCCCATTCGCTTAGAACTTCAAATTGCCACTAGATGGGGTTGTTAAGTCTTTACCAAATTGGATCTAACATAATGTAATGATCTTAAAGCAAAAGGTCTGTAATGTTTTAGTCAGGACTCCTATGCAAGTAATTTTAACTCATCTCTAGACAACCATGACTTTAGCAGAATTAGAAAGAATGTCAAATTTATTTATGTAATAAAAATTTGTTAGTAAAAGTTTCAGGTTGACATTAAAAGCTTTCTCCTCAAATGAGCATACAAAAATCTGTAGCAGTACTATATAGTTACTCACAAGAACCAATTGGAAAAAATATGAGAATATCCCATTCACAATAGGTACAAAATATAAAGTTCTGAGGAATAACTAACAACAGGAATGAGGGCCTTTATACAGAAGACTGTCAAGTTTTGTTAAATAGCATTAAAAAGTCCTGAAAAAGGTAGCTATACAATGTTCATGAATGGAAAAACTAAATAATATAATGATGTCAGTTTCTTCAGATTAATCTACATATTAGGTACAATTCCAATCAAAATACCAATACCATTGTTTGTATGAGGTAACAAGCTGATACTAAATTCATATATAGAAGAACATGACTTAAAGTAATTTGTTCAACTTGAAGAAGAACAATATGGGGGTAACTTGACTTATCTGACCAATGAAATGAAATATAAATCCAAGAAAAAAATCCATCATGTTACCCCAAAAATCAGAAAAAAGAGAGAATTGGTTATTCATGTGGGAAAATATTAATCTAAATAAAACTAAATTTTTTTGTGACATGAGTGAAAAACATTCCAGGACAACTAAGAACCTAGATATTTTCAACAATGTCTTCAGACTCGGAGAAGAAACTGTAGTGTTTTATTCTTCTCAGGATAGGGAAGAATCTCTTAAATAAGACGCCAAAAACACAAAACAAAAAGTGATAAATTTTTCCATACTAACTTATGTACATCAAAAGATAACACAAACGAAGAAAAAAGACAAGCCCTGGAAAGAGATATTTGCAACACATGTACAAATACATATGTACTCGTTACAGATAAAATTTATTTGAATAAATAACCAATATAAAAAGAATAGTCAATTTATAGAACAGGAAACCAAAATGACAAATAAACCTAGGAAAAGATGTTTAAATTCACTATTATTAAGGAACTATAGTCTAAAACTACAGAGAGCCACCTGTCCCACTATTTTAGGTTTAAAAATCTGTTAAGTCTTAGTTTTGTGATAATGTGTAGACTATGGAACCCCTATACACTACTGATAGAATGTAATTTGGTCATTATTCTCTAGGGCAACTTGCCATCCAGTAAGAGCAAAGATACTCATATTCTAACAAACCAGCAAGTGCACTCCTAGATGCATATCATAGAAACAAAACTTTCAAAACAAATTAAATGTTCTATTAACTGGTAAATGCATAAGTAAGTGTGGTTTTTATAGTATTATATTATTTTACAATTACATAAAACAAAAACATGACAAGTTGCTTATAGATTTTATTTCTCAAATTATAAAGATATTCTTGGAAATAATAAGTATTAAGTTCATGATTATTCTATCTCTGGAGAGGGTAGAACGGGAGACACAGGAAACTTAAAATGTTTTAATTCTTTTATAAAAGAATCAATCTAAAAATATGCAAAATGTTAGTATTTGATAAAGTCGAAAAGCAAGTACCTGGCTTTTTATTATATATTTAAAATATGTCATAAATTAAAGAAAGCTTTTTGCTCCAACATTTGAGTTTTATTTTTAAATAAGAAAAGCATTCTGACATGTCACTTTAGCTATCCCTAATAGCCTCACAGTTGGGTGTTTTATAATCATCTTTACACTACCATCTTATTTTTTTATTTGAGGAACAATATTAATAGAAGATAGTAAAGTGGTTCCTGTTTTTTTTATTTATTTTCACCTACAGTTGACATACCATAGTATATGAGTTTCAGATGTGCAACATAGCGATTAGACACTTACGTGCCTTACAAAGTGATCACTGGTAAGTCTAGAGTCCATCTGACACCATATATAGTTATGACATGGTTAATATTTACTGTATTCCCTATGCTGTACTTTTCATTCCCATGACTATTATTATAACTGGCAATTTGTATTTCTTAATCTTCTTCACCTTTTCTTCCATCCCCACAACCTCCCACCCATCTGTTAATCATCAGTTTGTTCTCTGTATCTATGAGTTTATTTCTGTTTTGTTTGTTTGATTTTTTTTTTTAGATTCCATATAAAAGTGAAATCATATGGTATTTGTCTTTCTCTGTCTTACTTCACTTAGCCTAATACTCTCTAGATCCATCTATGGTGTCACAATGGCAAAATTTCATTCCTTTTATGACTGAGTAATATTCCATTGTATATATGCACCAATTTCTTGTCCCTTTGTCTATCAAAGGACACCTAAGTTGCTTCCATATCTTGGCTATTGTAAACAATGTTGCAATGAACATAGCAGCATATATATCTTTTCAAACTAGTGTTTTATATTTCTTTGGAAAAACACACAGAAGTGGAATCACTGGGTCACATGGTAGTTCTCTTTTTAATTTTTTGAGAAAACCCCGTACTGTCTGTCATCCTGGCTCCACCAATTTGCAATACCACCAACAGTGCACATGTTTCCTTCCCCTTTCTCCACATTCTCACCAACACTTGTTTGTTGATTTATTGATGTTAGTCATCCTGCCAGGTGTGAGGTGTTATCTCATTGTGGTTTTTATTTGCATCTCCCTGATGATTAGTGATGTTGAGCATCTTTTCATATGTCTATGGGCCACCTGTATGTCCTTTTTGGAGAAGTGTCTGTTCAGGTCATCTGCCTATTTTTTAATTGGTTTATTTGTTTTTTGGTGTTAAGTTGTATGAGTTCCTTGTATTTTTTGGATATTAACCCCTTATTGGATGTTTTGTTAGTATCTTCTCTCATTCAGCAGGTTGTATTTTTTTTCCTTTTTTAAAAGATTATACTTACTTATTTTTAGAGAGAGGGGAAGGGAGGGAGAAAGAGAGGGAGAGAAACATCGATTGGTTGCCTATTGCATGTGCCCCAACCAGGACGACCAGCAACCCAGCATGAGCTATGACCAGGTATCGAATCAGCAACCTTTTGTTTTGCAGGACGATGCCCAACAAACTGAGCCACACTGGTCAGGGCTGTCTTTCTGTTTTTTTGATGGTTTCCATCACTGTACAAAAACATTTTAGTTGTTTGGTTTTTTTTTTAACTATACCTCTAGCACTTTCTCACAAGAACTAGAATTTTTACTTTTATTTTTTTTCTTGAAAAGTAGTGATATTTCTTTCTACCTTCAGATGCATAAAGACTATTAAAAAAATGTTTCCAGAGCCCTACACTATAATGGGAAGTTTTTTTAAAGTATATTTGCATTATCTGTTTGGTTATTGGAGCCACTCATCTTGCAGCCACCTTAGGCCAGCCAAGAAAAAGAAATTATAATTGTACTCTTTGTGCAACAAAGATAAAATTCTGCTGTCCAGATTCCCCCAATTCATGCTTCTTTCTCTTTTGTACTCACTACCTGCCATTTTTCAATAATAAAGTTAGGGCTCTAATTTACAAATTATCCTATTAAATTATATACGAAGTAAGCAGGAAAAAAATTTTAGCCATAGCGCTCCTGGAGCCTGGATCAATGGCAAGAGCTACTTCCCTCATGCCGTTACGAGTCTTCACCAAATCAATTTGCAAGAGACGTTTTTACTTTCAGTTTCCCACATATTATACCCTAGTTACCTGAGATAATGGTAGAAAAGTTGTGTGTGTGTTACATGCCATTGAATCACCTCTGAGTCCTGGCGATGAGTGATGACTCTGCGAATGAGTGATGTCCGCAATGTCCTGTCCTCAACAGCCCTGCTCGGCTCCTGCTGACTCGGGCTTCTCGTGTGCAGTCTGTCTATCTCATGTTTGATCTTCCTTTTCTCCTGCTGCCTTCTACTTTTCCCAGCATTATTGTCTTTCCCAAAGAACCCTGCCTTCTCATGATGTGCCTGAAGTGGGACAGCTTAGTTATGTCATTTTTGCCTCCAGCAATGTTTCAAGTTTAATTTGAACTAAGAGCCACTTGTTCATCTTTATGGTGGGCCATGGTATCCGTAGAACTCTCCTCCAACACTATATGTCAAATGAGTCCTTTTTTCCCCCATCAGCCTTCTTCGCTGTCCAACTTTCACAGCTGTCCATAGTAACTGGGAATACAAGGGTGTGGGTGATCTTAGCCCCGGCCTCTAAGGACACATCTTTGCTCTTGGGGACCCTCCCTAATTCTTCCACTGCCACCCCTCTGAGTCTCCGCCGTCTCTTGATTTCCTGGCTGCGGTGTCCATTGAATCGATGACTGAACCATCGTCAGGGAAATCTTCAACAATTTCGATGTCTCCATTGTCTGTGTTCAAGTTGTGTATTTCTTCTGTAGTCATGATTTTTGTCTTCTTGATGTTCAAATGCAGTTCTGCTTTGGCACTTTCTTCTTTCACTTCCATCAAAAGTCATTTCAAATCATTGCTCCTTTCTGTCAATAAGATGCTATCAGCTGTATATCTTAAGTTATTGATATATTCCTTTCACCAATTTTAACTCCTCTTTCTTCTGAGTCTAGCCTAGTTTTTAAAAAAATATGTTCTGCATACAGATTAAACAAATAGGGAGGTAAAATGCACCCTTGTCTGACACATTGGCCTATTGGAAACCATTCAGACTCTGTATTCTGTCCTGACAGTGCTTCCTGTCCACAGCACAGGTTACACATCAGGACAATCAAGTGCTGAGGCACGCCCATTTCTTTCAGAGCAACCCATAGCTTTTCATGATCCATGCAGTAAAGGCTTTACTGTAGTCTAAAACATTGACTTTCTTCTGAAATTCTTTGCAGCACTCCAGTAACCACCAACGCTTGCAATTAGATATCTAATGCCTCTTGCTTTTCTGAATCCAGCTTAAACATCTGGCATTTCTTGTTCCGTATAAGGTAAATCCTGTGTTGCATCACCTGAACACCACTTTACTTGAGTGGGAAGTTAGAACAATGATTTTACAGTTATTGTACTTCTTGGCATCTCCTTTTCTGAATTGGGATGTATAATGAATGTTTCCTGTCTGTAGACCATTGTTTTGTTTTCCATTTTTGTTAACATATTCTTACTAGGATTTTTACAGACTCAGTCTCTATGGCTTGAAATAATTGTCAGTATCCCGTCCACTCCTGGTGATTTGTTTCTTTCCAATACTTTCAGAGCAGGTTTCACTTCTCTTTCAAGAATTACAGGTTCTTTCACATAGGAATCTTCTTCAAAGGTATCTGTCATCCTTTGGTCTCTTTTTGCAGAGATTTTCAGAACATTGCTTCTACCTTCCCTATATTTTCTTCTGGTCAGATAATGCGCTTCCTTGTTGGTCAGTCAGCATTCCCAATCTAAGCTTGAATTTCCCTTTTGTTTCTTTAATCTTCTGGTAAAAAAAAAATCTTGTTTTTCCTTTTTTGCTGTTCTATCTCTTTACATTGAGTATTGTGGTGTTCTCTTTATCTCTACATGATCATCATTGAAAACCTGCATTCGGGGTTCTAACCCTGCTTTTTCATCTTTTACTTTTGCCTCTCACCTGCCCTTAACAATTTTTAGTGTTTTCTTCTGTCAAGAATTTTAACTTTTCTTTCTTTTTTACTTCCAGTGTTGTCTTTTTCACATTCTTCTCTAATAATATTTCTAGTTTCAGTTCATAGTTCTTTTGGTTCTTGGTCAGTTAAGTTTAATAGTGTGAATCCATTTTTTATGTGGACTTTAAATACCTCAGGAATATTACAGGTATTACAGGAATATTACAGGTTTTAGTGATTCATTTACATTTTTTGAGAAACAAGACTGATGTTTACATCCCTTCCTAATATCTTCACCCTAAATCAACTATCCTTTGTCATCATTTCTCAAAACCATGAGAGTTCATATGCCTTTTAATCTGATCCAGGGAAAATTTCAAAGTATAAATGCTAAGTTTTCTCCTCATCTTAGGTTTGTAAGAAAAGGAGGATAATATGAGAATCAACAAAGGGAGAAAGTACTTGTATAAAAAAGATATTTTCATTTACTCTGAAAAATTGCTTTTAGGGAATATTCACTTGCTAAAGAAGTATTGGATGTCAGCAGTTCATGGTGGCAGTGGTTTAGGAGACTGTGAGACGGGTCTCCCAGTTTCTGGTTTACGTGGCCTGTATTCTAAGTTAGGATTAAGTATGGATTAATCCTAAATTAGTATTAAGAATTTGCCAGTTGGAATACTGTAAAAGTTGTCCACAGAATTAATTACTTACAATTTTTTTCTGATTATTATAGAAAGTTTGGAAAATATCATGTAGTTGTAATGTTTTCACTTAGCATTGCTTTGTAAAAACAGCATTTGTGGTAAATGTTTAAAAGTTTTAAAGTTTTCAGATTTGAAAATGGACCCAAATAGAAATAAAATTTTAAGTAAAATGGATACGTATGCTCCAGTTATATTTTACTGGTATAGTTGGATATACGTTGAACAGTCTAAGAAATTATCTACCCAATTCAGGCTTGAAAATTCTTCTCAAAAATCCCTTGTCTAAATAACGTTGCATTAAGTTTAAAAGTATCAAATTGGTCTCAGTGCCATTCAACAATCACTTACTGAGAATTCACTGAGAGCCAAGTTGTTGTTGCTCTTCCTGTCCCTCCAATTCTTTTTGTCACAGGATTGAGGAAAACAATTATCGCCCATAGAATCATAAACAACGATAAGTTAGGGAATGCAATATTAAATTGTATTCAGTGTCTTCCCCAAGTTCCATTAGAACAGTTATTTGTCTTGTACCTGATCCAGTGGTTGGTTGCCAGGTACGTTTCAGTGCTCACTCAGACACTGGTTTGTGTACTTCCCACTTCCTGAAGCAGTGCAGGTAGTCCTTGTTTATGCCCACAGTGCATTCCTGGAAACCATCTCATCTAGGGATCTGTGGTAACGAAGCCCCATTTCCCCTTTAAGACTAGTGTCTTAACTGAAGGCCATGGTCCTAAATAAGGGACACCCAAACGAATAAACTGGAGCTCTGTCCAGCTAACTTGCCATAAAAACAAAGATCCAACAATGAGATATATCCATATTTAAACAGTGAAAGTCATACACCACATCATAGAAAGTAGGCATGAGTCTTCCCTCTGCATTGATCACGTAGTGGGCAAATCTACCTATAGCATATAAAAAAAATCAAATTCAGCTGTAATACATTGACCATAAAAGAATTTAATAAATTCAATAAGCATTAATTTTCTGTTCCTTTTTAGAATTTGAAAGGGGATGGTAACTAATTTGTTTCTGTTGGTCCAGAGGTTTTTTGAAATCCAAGGAATCCACAAATGCGCCTCCTCTTTTTTTCTTTATAAATATCCATATACAGTCATTCAAAATCACTCCACAGACTAGAAAGTTTTGTGAATGGTTTTACAGATGGTAAGAGAAAAGATGACAATGACAATAGTGGAGACATCAGTTGAAAGTATCTTTTCCCTTTAAGCCCTCCCAGTGCCTCAGCTCATTCAATACACATTGCTGCAAGGACCTTATATCATTTCTTTCCCTGATCTTTGGGCATTGTACAATGCAGTCCATTTATTTACTTGATTGTTTGTTTGTTTATATTTTTTTTGCCTCTTCTTCCCCCCCCCCCGAAATAAATGGGTGGATGAAAGTTTGAGAAATTGATTGAGAGATGTTATAACAGTAGATTCAGCAGAACTTTACAGATTAAAAATGTCTTCAAATTCTTTGCTACTTCTTCCATCCACAGATTCTTTGTCAGTGGTCTTAGTAACTTGCTTGATCAATGTGGCAAAGGTGGCATGTTGAAACTCATGAGGCTAAGTCATAAGAAGTCTCGTAGCTTCCTCCCAGGCCTCTGGGCACACTCCTTTTTGTTACTCAGCTTCCGTGCTGTGAAGAAGCCCAAGTAACCTTGTCAGGAGTTCCATGTGGAAAGGAAGAGAGGTCCCCAACTGAGAGCCCAGCTAAGCTTCCAGCCTCTAGCCACCACTATCTTGCCAGATGTGAATGACCCATCTTGAGCCAGACATACTAGATGACACCACGTAGAGCAGAGAAAATCTGTCTCTGCTGGGCCCAATCCAAATTGCAGATTCATGAGCAATTAATAAAACTCTACTAAATGATTGTTGTTGTTTTAAGCCAACAAGTTTTAGGGCAGTTTGTTATGCACCAATAGCTACCTAGAAAGGGGAGAAAGGTAGAAAAGAAAACAATTTTATGTTTCAAGCCTAGATTTAAAAAAAAAGATACTTTTTCCAAGAGAGAAAGCAAAGAAAAAGGGAGAAGATAAAATATTTGATAGGAATTGTGTGGAAAAACTTGGGTTTATGAAGGGGATGAGTAAAAATTATAATTTAGATTTAGTTTTGTTTTTTAGCCATGGTATCATACTTGCCTGTATGAAATCCAATTAAATCTAGAGTGAATTGCAAGTTTATTTAAAAATATACATGACAAGAAAAGGAAGCTTTTAATAATAATTAAGAAAATAATAATAGACCATTATAAAGTAATTTGACTGGATAGTATCATTAACTTTTCTAAAATATGAATTGTGAAAATAATAAATCAGATCAGCACTGGTCTTCAATTCTTTCCAGGGTGCAAATTATCTGAAAATTCATGAAATAACAGCATTCGAAATTAACTTTCTTTTTGTCTCTGGTAGTCATGAAAGGGTTTCTGGGTTTTGTACATCTGAACAGTGGTCTACGGAGCTCAGTTTTTTGAAAATGTGTCATACCAAAAATGAATTTCAAGAAAGAATTGTTATATTTCAAGAAATTAATATATTGTCTATAAATAAGTGATACACATATATTAAAAAGTGTTGGCACTGCATTTAAATGCTCTACCTGTAGCCATTTGAAAACTGTTGGCCTCTTTTTTCTCTAAAAGGAAAACTCATAAATAATTTGTCAACTTTAATCAATAACTTTGGAGATAAACTATTGCTAAATAACATGTAGCTAAATATTTGCGTAGAACGATAACTTTCACCCTTACTTGTCATTCCTACTGTCAAATGATTTCCAAGAAATGATTTCCATCAACCCAATCAGTGTGGAAGATTTGCATTTTGCACTCCATTTTGTTAAGGAGGATTATGGCAACTATTTTTTAAAAATACTTCAGTGAATAGACTCTAAAGATTAAATTGGAATTATTTATATTTAATCTTTTCATGTGTCAAAAATTTTAAGGACATATCTCATAGCATCTCTCTAGTGAACCAAAAGTCAATGTATTTTTATAGCACTTAACTTTTCATGGAATGGCTTTCACCTTTTTCACCTTAATCCCTTTTATCTGCTATCCCATCAACTGTAAATATTCCTCATATGCACAGTGCCTGGCACACCTTAGGAAAGAGAGGTGAAAGGACAGGAGGGAAGTAGGGCAGGCTCTCTTGGAAACCTGCTTTTGCATCACATTAAGAAAGAAGTGAAGGGATTAGTAAAAGCACATGTATGAATGACCAATGGTCATGGACAATAGTGTGGGGACTGGCTATGGGAGTGGGAGGTGGGCTGGAGGGCAGGAAAGGGGAAAATTGGGACAACTATAATAGTATAAACAATGAAATATTTAAAAAATAAAGCATGTATAAGTAAAAAAGAGAATTAACCTGAGACGTTTTTGTTCAGTCTCTGACTACAATTTACGAAATGCAAACATACATTTGTAGAACAGTATCTCGTAGACTGGGAAGATGTGATTCCAACAGGGGGAACCTGGTTCGACAAACGAACCGGGTCTCATCTCTCACTATCATCAGTACTATCTGAGTTTGCCTCATATGCCCCATGGCATGACTTTTACTAGGGCTACCTCCTGCTAGCCATGCCAAAAACCTAGATCTTGTTAAGTCCTGCTGCTGGAGATATAACAGAAAAAGGAGCACCTTTTACCATTCTGCTCCAGTGACTAACGCAGCGGGGGGCAGAGTTTGGCTTTAGCTTATGAGGGTTTGAGTTATGTATAACCGAGCCTATTCTCTGTGCTGTGTAATATCAGAACAGCGGATATTAGGAGTGGTTACAATAAAAATCATAATAACTACTGCCAGAGCCCAGCTGTTCAGCCAGGGTAGGTTTCGGTGGTGAGAGGCCCAATCGAAAGAAAGCACGAGGAGTCGACCTAGGAGCAGCACTTCAGGCTGCAAGCAAGCAAGTACTTTATTGCTGGCACATCTGGCAGAGCTGGCACCACTGGCACTGCTGGCACACACACTCATTGCTGGTTACGTGGGTTTTTAATACAAGTTTAGACAATAGTAGGATCGTGCCAGAACTTAGGCCACTGGGGACTACAGCGCATGTGTACAGTGACATAGGCCCAGGCAACCTGCCCAGATTGACCTTCAAAGGTACACACAGTTCTGGGTCGCCTGCCCTGGGCAGACCCTCAGGGGTCCTCCCACTCCAGGGCACCCACAACTACCTCTTGGTGAGTGACCACAAGTACCGAGGACTTTGCTAAGCTTTTTTTTTTTTAATTATTGTACTCAGTTTATTGCAACAGTCCTGCAAGGGAGTGTTACTGTGCCTTTTTGAGGATAGGAAGGTAGATGTTAAATACCTTTGTAAGGATCCAGGATTTCAACTCCAGAATACGAGTCTCCAAAACTCCTTCTCTTTCTACAACCCTTACACTTACATTGAAATCCACTATCTTCACTGAAAAATCACTGAATGACCATTGCTTTAAATGATGCTTGGTGTAGAGTACATGTGACTTTCCAAATTTACTTATAGAGCTACTGTTAAAGTTCTCCTTGTGGAAGTCCAAGCCCTATAATTTATTTCTTCTTTATCACAGTCAATTAGATGGATTTATAAGTTATATAAGACCAGGCAAATTAACAAATTTGAGGGTTCTTAAGTGCAAATATTGAATCTTCGACATTTGGAACAGATTGATTTATTCATTTCGCACTGACTGTGTGTCAAGCACTGGGTTTAACATAGAGGATATAGCAATAGCCGTGACCTTGACGAGCCCACAGTGATACCTCTTCTTTAAAGTCCAATGAAACAAAAAGCAATAATGTTATTCAGGTGCGGAGAATATATTAAAGGGAACAAATGACACTAATCATTTAAAGGCCCCAAATTGCCAGGTCTGAAAATTGTCGAACTGCTAAATTCACCCCCAGATTATTTTATGACAGGTAAAAATATTGATCTCTTTAGGACCAACTCTTAGGCTCCTTTTTTCAAAATGAATGTCAAAATTTCATTGTGTTTTGACTTCTCAACAGAAATTGAAACTCACTGATGCACTTTAAATTCCATCAAAGGATTAGCCCTGGCTGGTGTGGCTCAGTGGATCAAGTGCCGGCCTGTGAACAGAAGTGTCACCTGTTCAATTCCCAGTCAGGGCACATGCCTAGGTTGCTGACCAGGTCCCTAGTTGGGGCTATACGAGAGGCAGCCACACACTGATGTTCCTCCTTCTCTTTCTCCCTCCATCCCCCTCCCTCTAAAAATAAATAAATAAAATCTTTTTAAAAATGAATAAATTCCATCAAAGGATTAAAAAGGAGAAGAAATATAAGAGAAGTTTTGGACATGGTTTGATACCCTTAAATATGGTTAATACATCTTAATTCTGCTTGCAAACACTCTTGATAATTGAATAACAAGGAGAAATTAAGATGTATAGTGAAGCATGCTTTGCTGGGAGAAGCAATTTAATCTGTGACCTATGATATGGCCTTTGCTATCTTGTACACTTGACCTTTGAACAAAGTGGAGGGTAGGGGTACCAACCTCCGCTCGGTCAAAAAATCCACATGTAAATTTTTTTTTAACCCTCACCCAAGATATGTTTGTTTGTTTTTTAAATTGATTTGAGAGAGAGGAAGAGACAAAGGCAAACAGATGGAGAGAGAGAGACAGAGAGAGAGAGTGAGCTATCAATGTGAGAGAGGAAAACATCAATCAGTTGCCTCCTCTTCGGCCCAGACCAGGGATCGAACCGACAACCTAGGTATGTGTGGGGCAGTTGAACCTGCAAACTTTTTGCTGTATGGAATGATGCCCCAACCACCTGAGCCACCCGGCCAGGGCCACATATAACTTTTGACTCCCTCAAAACTTAACTACTGAGAACCTACTGTTGACCTTACCAATAACAAATCAATTAACACATATTTTGTAGATATATGTACTATCTACTATAGTCTTACATTAAAGTAAGCTAGAGAAAAGAAAATGTTATTTAAAAAATCATAAAAAAGAGAAAATACATTTACAGTATTTATTGAAAACCATCCATGTGTACGTGGACTTGCGCAGTTCAAACCCCATGTTGTTCAAGGGTCAACTGTACTTCTGTTTGAAAGCTTTCCCTGCTACTCACCCACATAACTGTAAATACGTCATCCTATTTATTCATCCCGCTCCATGCGTCCAATTCACACGTCTACTTCAAGTTAGGGAAATAGGCTACCCTTAGAGTAAAAATAGTGCTGACAACTCCAAAGTGAAGACAGTTCTAATGGGAAATACCCTGGCACTTCTGCAGGGGCTGCCGGCACGCCAGTTTCTGGCTCTCAGTTAGGAACTGGCAGATGTTACATTGACATATGTTAGGAAATAGCTTTCAGGGACTCATGTTTCCAAACGTAAAAAAGAAATACAGATGATATCCCCCTCATTTTTCTTTTTTTTTCTTTTTTCTTTTTTGGCTTAAACTGGAGAACTAGAAAATCACACCAGATGTGTTAAGATGTTTCTCTTTAAAAAACATTTTCATTTCCTGAGAAAGGATGAGAAAAAGCAGAAGCGAAAGATATGCTCCTCAAAATGTCCTTTAGTCTTTTTTCAAAAACTTTAAATTTCTATTGTTATTAAAATATTTGACCAAAATAAATGGGTCAAAAAAACAATGAATTCAGTAATTTTATAGTAGGTATACATTTTATAAAATGATAAATTACTCAGTTCCCCATAAGAGTTGGTTGGTGGGAGATCTAAGTAAAATCCCAAGGGAAAACGCATCATGAAGAAGCTTGAAATATGTAGGACAATTGAATAAGGTTAGTTATTCAATTCATTTGTAGAATAATTCAATAGGGTTACTTATTCAATTCATTAATAACTGAAATGTTAACTCACTTGCCTATATGACATTTTTATCTTAAATGATTCATTCTTACAGAAGTAGGGTAATAACACCAGAAAAGATACTTATGCAAGTTGCATTTTCACTGTACAGACTACAGTTTGATGAGGGCATCTGTTGTTTTTGCATGTTTTGTCACTCCACTCCCTCAGGTGACAGCACCTGTAATGCATATTTGAGGAACTTCCCCTTTCTCACACTCCATGTAGCTGTTCTCTGCAACAGACCTGGCTGGTCTCCAGGCTCGGTGTGTTCTCCGAATTGGCCAATCAGTAGATTCTATCCTCATGACTATAATGATTGATTTATTTTTGGGAACATGGTCCAAGTTAGTCCATTTAGATACATGCCTTGGAACTTTTGGCAGGGTTATGAAAAAAATGAGGCTTCTCTTTCTGCTGGAATTCAATTTGTTGGGTATAATAATTGAGCTCTCAGAAGACATTTTGCTATCAGGAAAGAAGGGTATATGCAAAAATTAAGGCAACACAGAGCAAAGCAAGAGGATAGGGGAGGAAATGTAGAGGAGGGAGGGGGAGGAAGAGGCAAAGAGGGGAAAGGGAGGGATGCAGGGAGAGAGAGATAGCAGCCTGATGGTATGTTCAGCCTCTGGATCCAACCTCTCCTTGAATTTCTCAATTAGGTGACATAACTCCCCTCTTTGTTTGAGCCCAATTTGAGTCAAGTCTCCTTCTATTGTCTTCCAGGGAGCATGACAACTACATGAGAAATCAATTTAGGCTGAAGGAATTATGGAGGATTCTACGGAAGTAGTGCTGGGAAGGATCTTGAAGGAAGCTAGACTGGAGTAAGCAGAGATGAGGAGAAGGGCATTGCTGCTGATGCAGACATGTGATCAAGGCATTGGAGTTCACATGAGAAGGGAAATTGCTACAGGGTCGCTGAAGCTCAGGATGCATGAAAGACCCCAAGTTGGCTCTTGGTCCCAGTCACCCCATCTAGACTCCAAACAGCCCTTGTTGACTACACAGTATTCCAAGGGGTGGGATATACTCTCCTAAGGAAAGTGAATCTGCTTCCATGTGAGGAGACGCACAGCTAGAGCCTGCATGACTAGAGGTTCTATGTACCTCATACAGTGATTATGGAGACATAAGCATAGGGACGAGCCTGAAAAGGTGGGAACCTCATATCCACGGTCTGAAAATCCTGGACCATCCAGGATGGGAACTTCAAGACTTCCCTGTTAATGTATTGGTTGCTTATGGAGAACTGTGGAAGTCTAGATTGGCTGAGAAAAGTCACCACCGAGGATGGTGGCATTTTTACATTTTTGAGTATAGTAAGAAAGCTATGTTATGTCATAACACATATATTAAAAAAACAAACAAATGTTCATACAATAGGATTACCTTCACTAGTGGTTATGTAATCTGAAATTTTCTATTCCTTCTTTTTTTAAAAGATTTTACTTATTTATTTTTAGAGAGAGGAAGGGAGGGAGCAAAGGAGGGAAACATCAATGTGTGGTTGCCTCTTGCGTGCCCCCTACTGGGGACCTTGCCTGCAACCCAGGCATGTGCCCTGACTGAGAATCGAACCAGTGGCACTTTGGTTCACAGGCTGGCACTCTATCCACTGAGCCACAACAGCCAGCGTTATTTTTTATTATTATTTCTTTTAATGCTAGTTAGATCCACTAAACTGTTTTCATGGCCCACTTTCAAATCAGTAGTTTGAAAAACACTGACCTAAAACAGCTGTTGGAAGGTACCAGCAGATGTCACTGTCGGTGACCGCACCACTGTAACAGCTGCAGTAGGTGACCATGGGAACAGCCAGCAGCTTCCTGTCAGAAACACGCAGCATCCATAAACTGTTGCGTGTTTATTTTTATTTATTTAATTTTGTATAGGTCATGTAGTCATAAGGTTTTACATTTCAAAAATATAAAAGGGCACTTAGTGAAAACTCTCCTTCCCATTCCTGTGTCTCAACTACCCAGTTCCCCTCCTCAAGGGCAAATCAATGTTACTAGTTTCTTCTGTCTTCTTCTAAAGTTATCTTCTGCATATACAAGTATACACAGATACATTCTTTATTCCATTTCTTTACACAAAGGCTAGAATAATGGTAGCACTGTTCAGTATCTTTCTTGTCTTTCCTTAGTATTTCTTAGTGATTATTCAAATACAAAAAAGGAAGCATCCCCATTCTATTTATGGCTGCAGAGTATGTCACAGTATCTTGTGCCATTATTTATTGAAGCAGAAACATACTGACTATACATTTAGGTTGTTTCCAATATTTTGCTCTTACGAACAATGTGGCACTGAATAACTTTTCTGACTCATCATTTTCCACATATGAGAATATTGATCCTAACATCCTTAGAAATGTAATTCCTGAGTCAAAGAGTAGATACACTTGTAATTTTAATAGAGATTGTCAGATTGCCACCCAGAAACTAATATTCTAGTTTGTGCAAGTTCTACATTTGAGTGTTCTTTAAAATATTGTTATTACGTTTCCTGATCTTTGCTGATTGATAGGTAAAAATGATATCTTAAAGTGGTTTTAATTTATGTTCCTTTTATTATGAAAGAGATGGGTCATTTTTCTGTATACTTGAGAGCCTACAGTATTTCCTGTTACTCCTTTTCCACATCTTTCATCCACTTTAAAGAGCAATCATCAGCTGTCATTTAAAGCGAGCATCGGCATTGACTTAGCTTATCTAAGTAGCAAATAATTGTGTTTATTGAGGAACTATATCTTTGCAGAGAATTGTGCAACATACTATGGATTAAATTTTTTAAAAATGCATCCTAGTTATCTCTGATCTGTGTAGAGCAAAACTAATTATTCCATCTGCTTTCATAGCCAACACGCTCTTGAAGTCCAGACAGCCTACTAGTCCAATATCAACTACTGCGGCTGAGAAAATGGTTTGTCATTTAAATCCCCACTAGAAACAGGTACTACACTAGGTGATGGTGGTACAAAGATGAATAAGATAGAGTTTTCAGAGGATAAAAGAAAATAAAGCAACACAATTAAATGTATTTGCACTGAAAGCTGTTCGCGGTACAAATAGGGGATAAAGTTGGAGGCAGTCAGTTCTGCTGGGGTGGAAAGTTCACTAAAGGAATCATGATATATAAGCCCTCGAAACTGTTTCTGAGAGGGCTCCTTGATTAAACAACCCTTCCCAGTTCAACATCCTTGTTTGCTTTGAATTGTCAAAACTGGTTTTCTCAACAACTTTGCTCATTCCTTCAAATTACTTGGACGTTTGCTTTACATTGATCATTTATCTTTTTTCGAAGTTGCAGACATCTGAAAGGCAAGGAGTAGATGTTACTCATCCAGATGCCTGTACAATGTAGGCATTCAGGAGATATTCTTGAATGGGTAAAAAGATGGGTAAATGGGTAAATACATTTCTTCCAAAAGGTCTTCTCTGATGGCAGTTACCCAACTCACCACATTATTCATCAGCCAAAGCATTCTTTGCAGGTGCAACACTCTGCAGATGTCAAAGCCAGGCCCGACCTCTGCTCAGAAGCCACTGAGGAACCTATCTCTCTAAGGGTGTCACTCAATCCCTATTTAACGATCCTTGACTGAGGAATGTTATCAGGATAATATTATTGTGTTCCCTAGGGTGTTTATGAAAATAACTAATATGTATGTCTACTATAGGTATGGTCTTAAATTAACTATTAGTCTCACTTTACCTGGGAGATATATGTATATTAGATACATATAATATACATATACATTCTTTTAAAAATAAACTACTGGTCTGTGTTCTACAGGTGCCTGACCTTCAAATCAAGATCCACAACCTTGGACCACCAGCTAGAATGTCAATGACTAGCCCTTTAAGCCTCAAGTTTAAGGACACTTCCAGACTACTCCCAAATTTCTCTCATCACAAAGTGCAGCTTGACTCTTAAAAACTATGCTGGCCACTGGAAGCCTTAAGCCAGTTTGGATACATGAATGGCGTTGGCTATATAGTATTGCGTGACTAGATCAATCTTGGTTTCTCTGACCATTGAGTTTAATGATTCCTGGGGCTTATGTTTCAGGACATCGTAAAGATATGTTTCTTCTGTCTGTGTTTTGAGACTAGGAAGAACAGCTTACAGAAGAGGGCTACTTTTTCTGAGCCCTTTTCTGTTTTCATGCAAAAATTTCTCTTGGTACCCTGGTCCACAGTTATAACTTTGCAAATAAAAGCTGCAGGAATTAACAAAAATCTTTATCTTTGCAGATGCCTATTTCTGAATCAATGATAACTAAGAGATCAAAATGTGTTTTTTACGTTTTTACATTCATTCTTAATTAGCCTTTGCCATCAGTGTTGTTAATAGCAATGTGAGATAAGTCTTTTTGGGGAATTTTTAAGACAGCTTTATCTTCTTGCCTCTTTGTCTGTTTGTTTATTTACTTATTATTTTTGAGTAAAATAAAACTTTGCATCACTTCCAACAGTAACGATACCGTTTTCAGGATTTCATCTGTTACTTATTTGTGACTGTATAGTCCAGGAACAAAGCTGGGGCTCGTAAATATTGAACCAATGCTCGGACCTGCCAGGCCAGCTACCATATATAACCTTTATGTCGTACCCAGTAGGTTAACCCATGGACCTCAAATGACAGCTATATGCTTTGTTCCAAGTGCCCGGTGTGCCAAGAAAATGTCTAAGTATGTTAGATACATAGCCATTGATTCTCTTCTGTACCCAGGATGCCTTCACATTCATAAAGCAAACCAACAGCAAATATTTCAACCTTCTCTGACTACACTTTAAAGTTTAGAAGGAAAGCTTTAGTTTAAAAAATATTCATTCTGGTAGAGTTCAAAATAGCCTGAAACTGTAAAATTTGGGGAAATTTTTGGTTCTTATTTTAGGTTAAAAATGGTCCCAGAAGAAAGAGAAATCCAAGTTATGAAAATACCTCATTTATCTCTGTGACATTTATAGAGTATTTTCATTAGATATAATTTCATTTTTGTTGATATAAGTTCTCGACTTCATCAAATGCTTAATTCAGTAAAAGGTTTGAGACCATATTTATTATCAGAGGTATGCAAACCATTTTTGATGGCAATATTTTTAAAAGCTAAAGTCATGGTAAGAGACTGTCTCTGCTTGGCCACACTAAAAACTGATACATTCTTGCATCTCCAGTCCCTCCTCATTTGCAATATCCAATCAAAACAAAACAAATTATGACATTAAATCTTGAAGGCAATAATAAGCCAACAATGTTCACAAATCCCATGATGGGACAGTCAATTGAATTTGGTACATAGCTTGTTGAAACATTTTCCATCACGAACAGAAGGAGTCAGAGATGAGTAACAGCTCTAATTTGGTTTCAATCATAGAGGCTCCCCTTTTCCAAGCATATTTGGTACTGGAAAAAATACGGTCAAAGGATTTGGACCTAAAACTATGGTGAAGGCAATGCTTTGTGTTCACCTAGTCCTGTTTCATTTTCTCTTCGTAAACACAAGAAAAAAATAGCATTTCACAACTTCCCTTCTAGTTAGGTTGTGGTCATGCAACTCATTCTGGCCAGTGGTCTGTAAGTGGGGGTAAAGGTCCTGTCCACAGCAGTCAAGGCCAGCTGTTGAGATGGAAGAACCACAAAACGGAAGTGGCCTGAATCCCTGAGTCACTACTCCATAGCTGACAGTATCATTCTTGCATGAGAATTTTTATGAACAAGAAATAAACCTTTGTTGTGTGAAGTCATAGAGATTTCAGGATTACTTTGTTATGGTAGGATAGCTGTCCTAACTCAATCGGGGAAAAAATTCAATATAAATAGTGGAAAAAATGATTTGCTTGAGAGATTATTTTATACAGAAAAACTAAATTATAAAAATCAGTTTATTTTCTCTTATAGTTAATAAGTATGGATTATAATGTAGTTATGCTTAAAATAGAGAATGAATCAAGTGTTCGGCTTTTGACATGTTTTTCCCCTAAGGACTTATATATACTAGGCTTCAAAAAACTACTCTAAAGATGGAGTATGTCCCTTTATTATTCTTTGAAATTAGTACATTAAAATATAATACGCATCCATTTATATATCCTATAGATATCTCTTAGGTAAAAATGCAATATTTAACCATTGGAAAAAAAAGCCTTACCTTTAAAGCTTTAAACACTGTTACGCTCTTAGAAAATCTTTTTGGAAGTTTTAGAAATGTTAGTATATAAAAATAATATTTTATATACATCAAAAGAATAGTTAATATTACATTTTCTGAACTTCAGGGAATTTCCTGACTCTGGATTTTTATTAAAATAGATTAGAATTTATTTGTCTGCTCAGCTAAAATCAGTGCAAAACAACCTTTTGTTTAGCTACAAATAAGCCCAGAAAGAGGATCTGCGGGGCTGGGTGTCATCCCAAGACCCCATGGGGGAGCTTTGATACAGAAAAAGGCAAGAATTATAACAAATGGGACAGAAACATTTTGAAAGCTTTAATACACAGAAATTACCATATGTAACCAACACATTTACAAAAGCATTTCTATAGGCAGCACAAAGAACCTCAATGATAGAATACGCCACTCATAAAACAAGAAACAAAGCTTTAGCCTGTGGGATCCTATGGGGTCCTATTGGGTCCTATTTTATCTACGGGATCTTTTGAACACTAACACTTGGATATATATTCCTTGGAAAGCAGAATAATACTATCATTTTCTTTAATACTTCATTTCCACAAAGGGAAAGATATATTTTTAAAAATTCTTAATTCTTAGATAAACTCCATGATAAACATAAAGATTTGATCCCTAATTAGGTATGTAAATCTTATATTTTTTTGGTCAATTCACCTACTTAAAAATAAACTAAAAGGATTCCAGGAGCTTTGTGGCATCAAGAAACTGCTTTATATGTTTTCAGAATATTTTGATTCCCAGTCCAAATGGACTGGAACACATCCTCTGTATTCCAATGCAGTATAATTAACAAATGCAATAATGATTATTACCAAGGATTTATCACACAAATTTCATGCAAGTGTTGATTAGATCATTAGGCAGAGTACAAACAGATAGAGTATTTCACACTCTCTTCATTCCCTATAAACTCCCAATCAATAGCTAGAACGCTTCCAGTTCTCTGCCTAAAGGTGAGACTCTTCGTCTGTTGGAGCAGTGCTGAGCCCTACAGCTGAGGTGTAGATGACAGGAAATGTTTTCCCATGGTTCTAAATCCACCTGGCCTGTGCAGGGGGACCCACATAAAGAAGGGTATTTTCTTACCCTTTTTATTATTTTCCACAAGGCAAACTGTGACCTCAATGGGAAATTTAGTTATAGCTTTATTGCAGGACGTGCACAGATATTACCCACATACCCTCAATACAGACATGTGGCATCTTTTTCAGAAAAGATGAACAATGGTCATGACCCAAAAATTCCATATCCCCATAAGAAAAAAAAATCACTACGTGGAAATGCCAGAAGTCTTAAGCCCATTTGGAAGTTTCCAGGAAGCTCTCTCATAACAAGTAGTAGGCGTGACTGGACAAGCATTCCCCCAAAATGAGGGGAACTGATGCTCGGCTGGTTATCCCACTGTGTACTGTGTAAATTTGACAAGTAAACTTCGCAGTGTCTGTTTTTTACGAGCAAAACAAGTCTATATGATCTCTGAGATCTCTTAAAACTCCACACACCATGAGTTTTCTCATTGCAGCAGTCTTTAAATACACCAACCCTGATGTAACGTCTTGGAAGGGAGAACAAAATAGAGTTTGAATTCCTCAGTCTGTTTTAATGACTTTAAAAAAACTACAGTTTTTAATCAGAAAGGCAAAATCTTTAGTGATGCTAATAAAGGCCTGATTACGATGTTCTCATCTTCAAGTAAATGCAGAAGGATGCTCTCTGTATCTAGGCTAATTTTGTTCACAACTGAACCAGAACAGATCCAATGACTGTGCTTGAACATCTATCTCAGGGAGATTGCAAAGGGCATTGATGAGAGAGGAGATGAGCCGCTGTATCAAATAAATTATCTATTTGCATCTAAAAGCCGTGACGGCTATTCAAATGCCGTGTTTTTGAAAGAGGCAGATATTGCTTGGCTAGTTTAAAAGCTATGAAGCAATTCTGGGGTTTCTATTAAGTACAATAAGAAGCAAGAACCAAGAGTCTAAGTTTAGTTCAGGACTGAAATATCCCCAAGTGTCAGAATGCCGTTAAATATACTCTAAATGCATAACTTCCCAGACATCATTGACTATGTCACTCGATTTACTCATAACTTCAAAAAATTAATTTGGTTTATCACAGATTTGTCAACATATTCCAATATTTTGCCATGTGTAATGCGCACTTTTTTGCCCAAAGTTTTGAAGTTAAAATAAGGATGCACATTATACATGGGTAGTATTCACTCCATATCTATATAAATGTTTTTAATTCTTTTATTTATGCTTATACATTAAAAGAGTAACTTTAGAAAGCAGTAACGATATCTGTATGCAAAATAATACCCTGGAATACGATAATTGGTTTTGTTTCTCAATATAAATAAATGAATAATTGAATTTAAAAATTAAAATGAAAGATTTTTTTCCCTGAAAGTTTGGCCCTAAAACATGGGTGTGCGTATACGTGGGGACGCATTATACACGGCAAAATATGGTATTTTAAGGTAGTGAGACTGGGGCTTCAGTATAGAGGAAGCTGTCTTACAGAAAGGTTGAACTAAACAAAAAAGGCTTAATTTTCCCTATAAAAAGGTAATCACAGTAAATTCAAATAAAAAATTAAAGTCATCTGTAAGCCCATCAGTCCATTAATATTTTCATCTGTTTCCTTATATTCTTTTTCTTATGTATGTGGGGATGGTTGTTGTCTAACAACTGTAGGACAACAGTGCACACAAACCCTGTATATTGAACACCATCACATAACCCTGGATTTTCCCGTGTGAACAGTTTCAGACCAGCACTGTGATGAGACCTAGAGCTTCCACTTAGGTGCCTGACAGGTGTTCCGAGTGTGGAGTGTGGCCATGTGAATAGAGCTTTGTCTCCCCTCTCCAGCCTAGATCCTACCTTCATCAATAAGAGCTTTTTAAAAAATACACTTTACCATTTTTTTTACTCATCTGTTTAAAAGTTTTTGCTTTGAAAAAGAAAAGTTGAAAATCACTGCTCTGTGTCATTTTTAACGCCTGTAATTTCAGCACACCTATATACAATATTCTGGTTCACAAATCTCTTTTGGCATAGTAGGTATAATTCAGAAGCTTGGCTACAAGCTTGGTTCTCCAGCCTTTACAGCAGTTCTGTCACTGTCTTTAAAACACCCACAAATTCTTTCACAGTCCCTCTATAAATATAGATGTAGATAGATATTAATCAAGAATCTATACTAATCAGAATGCTTCAATTGCAATGACAGATAATCCAACCCAAAATGATTTGTGCAATAAAAGGAATTTTATTGACTTACCTATCTTACGTATTAGATAGGTAAGCCAATAAATAAGGTCTTTTTATTAGTTTCTGGCAAGGCTGGATCCAGGTACTCATCTCAGCCTCTAACTCTGGATCTCTCATCCATCCTTTCTTCTATGCTAATTGCATTTGCAAACAAGCTATCTTCATGTCAGAGCCCATGAAATTATCAGCTTTCTTTCTACCATTTTTACATTAGAGTCAGAATTTTACTTATAACCACAAACTCTGAGGATTAAACAGAAAGGAAGGTGATTAAAGGACTACTCTGGTCTTGGCTGGTGTGACTCAGTTGGTTGGAACATCATTCTGTAAACCGAAACTCACAGGTTCAATTCCCGGTCAAAGCACGTACCTAGGCTGTGGGTTCAATACCCGTTCAGGGTGCATATAGGAGGCAACTCATTGATGTTTCTGTCTCATATCGATGTTTCATTCCTTCTCTGTCTCCCTCCTTCCCCTCCTCTCTAAAATCAATAAACACGTCCTCAGGTGAGGATTAAAAAAAAAAAAAAAAGACTACTCTGCAGGCTACAGAACTGCTGTAAAGGCTAGAGAACTTATAGCCAAGCTTCTGAGAAGCATGATCTAAAGTAATTACACCAATGCTGCATCTGCCACCACCAATGCTGGGTGCCCAATGCTAGGTGCTTTTGTTTGCACTGGTGCCAAGAGTTCAAATGCTGCTGGTACCAAGGCCACTCCATGTCCAGACACTCAACCATGCAACCACTGCCACCCTCAAAAGCCACCCCCAAAAGCTATACACCTTAGTCAATATCCACGCCTGGCAACTAGGGCACCTAGAACTTCCTTCCTTGAGTTGATGACTTCCCAAAGTTTCACATGACCAAGTGATTGGTGAAGACATCTAGGCCACAGAGACTGTTTCCTCAGTGGACTACATTTCTATATAAAAGCTTTAGATACTTTATTGCATCAATTAAATCACTCCTTCTCCACCCTCAATGACTGCCCAGGAGTTACAGGGCCAATTTCCCTATTGGACCTAAGAAGACAGTTTCATTTAGCCTCCGGAGTCAGAATACTGGTCTGTATGAAGTGAAAACAAGATAGAAAGATGTCTCCCTTTCAAGAATCCTTCCAGCAGACAAGCTATAACTTACAATTAATATATTGTGAGTTTTTTAAAAATGCCCTAAAATAAGGGCCATGTGAGACATGAAATGAACTTGTCAAATTGTCAAAATATAAAATTACAAATGACTTGATGACATTTCATAATTTTAAGCTTTGCCTAGTTGAAAAGTAATTGATCATATCACTACCTCTCACCTGGAAATCTTAGGAAAAGAAAAAAAAATGTGTAGAGAACAGCATCTGAACAGTTTTTAGTTGATAACATTATTCCTTTGGTATTATTAATATTTTGAATCTTTCATTCAAATATGGGCTATGATCTTCACAAAAAGTTTTTAGGACATTATTCACTCATTCTAGAAACAAATTTATTCTCATCTGATGCTGATCACTACTATACAGTTATTAAAACAAAAAATGCATTGAATATTGAAAACCAATTAAGTCACAGAAAACACAATGGAAGATCTGAAATACTGTATGACACCTAGGCTAATAACAAATTTCTGCTTTGATTATTTTATGGACATATCTTTTATAATTAATTTAACTTGACAATTCAGCATTTTTTGCCTGTCTATTGCATTTTCAAAATATAAAGATAAATTTCTAAGGCTATTATCCATCACTTGATAACAAGTTTTTCTCCATATGGCAATAAATGGAAAGTGCTATGCTTGTCACAACTTTGGCATGGTGTGTACTGAGAGCCATGTAATATGAAAAATAGAGACATTTATTGAAGAAAATATAAGATACAAGAAACATTGCACATAAGACAATAAAGCTTCAGTCCCCTTCAAAGTAGGCACCTTGGGACCTCACATAGTTCCATTGCCATCAGCTGCCCTCTTGTATTTTCCTGAATCTCATCAATGGTCTGAAATCTCTTCTCTTTCAAAGGTGATCTTAGTTTTGGGAAAAGCCAGAAGTCAGAGGGTGCCAAATCTGAGCTGCAGCGGAGCTGAGTCATCTGGGTGATTTGGTGTTTCACCAAAGGACTCTGCATGAGATGTGATGCACTGGTGGGTGCACTGTCTTGATGAAGCTGCCAATCACCAGCTGCCCACAGCTGCAACCTTCTCAATCATCTGAATAGTGTCTACAGAGGAATGTTCAAGCTTAAGGTAAAATCTGATACAGATTCATTGCTCTACTTGCTCAGTTATTTTGAATGCAACAGCCATACAGTACACATGCTCATTGAACAGCGTCTACTGCCCCCACTGACTAGTACAGTGAAGTCATCATTGTTCACACATGGGCATTCCAGTCCACTCTCCTTGGCTGCCAGGTTACATTGATGTCACCCAAACCATTCTTGTTACACTAACGATGGCTGGACTTTCCCCAGACAGATAGGCCTTGTATATAGAGGTGGCCCTCAATAACACAGAAATGAAGGAAATAGATTGATTTTTGAGACTTCAACAGTCAACCTAATTACCTTATCTTTGGTGGACAAATTCTCCTGCAAAAGAGAAAACACTCTAGGCCTTCAGAACTATAATGTAAAGATGATGTTTACATGTATACCAGTCAGGTCAGTCAAGGAAACCCAGAGAATGCGAGTCATAGAGGATAGTTTGGTATCCTTCCCAGCACACACAAAGGAAAGTTATAGAAGATAATGTTGGCAGCGTCCATCTCAACAGGTTCTTGATGAGAGGGAGTCTTAGGTGTCATGTTTTAAGTACCCTGGTCCCTATGGTGAGACTATGTCCATGAAAATATGGACACATTAACCCTCATTGCAACAGATATTTCACTTTCTTAATGACTGTTGTTTCAATTTCTGTGTTTACCAGATAACTTTTTAATTTCACACATTTACATGCTGATATCTTCTGGACAATTTAGGTTTAATCAGTGTCATAGGACTCCTAAAAATTGATCATTATCATTGACCTCTCCCTGAGTCCACTTGCAAATGCTGATCTATCTGGGAATTTCTATGGTGGAATTTTAAACTAGGCTACTACATCTACAGTATTAGAAATGGAGGAGAAGAAGGAGGAGGAGGAGGAGAAGGAGAAGAAGAAGGAGAAGAAAGGGAAGAAGGGGAAGAAGGAGAATGAGAAGAAGGGGGGAGGAGGAGGAAGGAGGAAGAAGGGAAGAAAAAGAAAAAGTCTGTAAACAAAGGGAGAAACCACGGCTTACTAAGAAAAAAAGAATTGGGGATGGCTGATATCGAATATGAATTTCAGTGCCCACCACTGTGTAGATGGTCCAGTCATCTGAAACCTTCAAATAAACATCTTCTCAGAGCCTGGGACAGAGGTGAATGAGGCTCAAGCAGCCTTTGACGTGAAATATTCTTCCCTGCATCTCTCTTAATTTTATAGTGGACAGATTGTGTGTGTGAGAGAGAGAGGGGGAGAGAGAGAGAGACTCTCTAAATAGGTTTCCCTGATGGCTGGCCTAGAAATCAAACCAACACCAGCCCAAAGTTTTCACTGTGGTTGTTACCGGATAGGCACCGCCAGGAGCAAGTCTGCCTCAGGCTGGTCTGTAGTGTGTGGGCTCTTGGCTTCATATAGGAAAAATTTCACAATATGAATCCCGGTGATTTTGAGAATACATTTATTAAGGCTGGGGACAGTGAAACAAAGGAAAGACTTGGGGTGGAAGAAGTAACAGGAGAGTAACAGGAGAGAGCCTATGTGGGGCTACCATTAGCTCACCTGGAAGCCAGAAGAAAAGGGGGCCTTGGAGGCAGGATCGGGGGGTAAGCCCAGGCTACTGCCCACTGCCTCCCTGGCTGCAAGTCTCCTTGGGACCCTTCAAGTTTAGGAGGAAATAAGAAGTTCGTGCCTGGGAAGGGGCACGGGCATACCTCTGAGGGAGCCCATGCTGTGTCTTTATTCTGAGGGCTTTTTATCTTTTTTTTCTGAGGATGAGAATCTCAGGAAAGGATTTCAGCAAAATATTCATTAGCTCTCCAGGTGTATTTTTGTAATATGCTAATACATCAAAATGAGCACATGTGAGTTTTGGGGAATGTTCTTTAGTTCATTATACCATTTTACTTTTATTTTGAGTCTGTCTGGTTTTTAATGGGGTTTTGTTATTTGTTCCCTTGACTTCTTCTGTCCTAAGTCTAGCTGGCACAAATGACATTAATTGGGTCTTTGCTCTCTTATTTCCCAGACCAGGGAGATTTAAGCTACAAATTCTCTGGTTAGGGAGGAGACAGATGAACCACTCGCTCTCAAGTGCCTTCTGTTAGGGAAGATAAACTCTTGTGATTCGCCAACTGGCTGTAAATTGCTCAAACTGTTTGGTCTTGTTTAATTTTCTTGTCTCAGTATCCCCATTCCACTTGCCCAGGAATTTTTGTAACTTCTTACTATCCTGCCTCATGGTAACCAATATGATAGTTATTGATCACACAAGTAGGAAGCGGGGAGCAATTAGGGTAACTCCCTATGTAGTTACATATTATGTATCCTGGGCCTGACCCAACATGCATATACATAATAGAATATGTTCTGATATAATTATAATTCCCCTGCTTGAATCGCTGCCTCCAGTATGGCCACAATAACGACTATTACCTTCTTTCCAATCTCCTAGGCCCAGGAGGTCTAGGAGATTCAATTTCAAGGCATCCATGAATAGAAATTTTCTTAAGTGTGAGTTTGCCACAAGTCAGGTAATGATTTATTAGCTAACAGTGACTGAATGCTTTGTTTGTATGAAGTGGTTATGATTGACAGTTTTAACTAGAACCACAGGGATGGAGTGGGGTGGTAGAGCACTTTTTCACAAAAATGGTACAGTCACCAAAAGAGGAAAGATGTTCTAGAAAGAGAAAATAAGAAATGTTTTAATTTGCATTTCTCTAAATGTGAGTGACATTGAACAGCTCTTCACAGATTTAAGGGCATTTTTAATATCTTTTCTGTAAACTGTTTCTCTTTCCCCCATTTTTCTAATGATGTTGAGCCTCTTCCCCTCTATTTTTATCTTATTTTAGGTAGACTTTATGTTTCCAGAGGCGGATTAAGGTCAGTCGAGGCCCCAGGCACAGAAGAAAATATTGGGCCTCTTAAAAAAAGAGAGAGACAGGGAAAATAAAAATACATGTCTTCAGAAGTTGGGGCCCAGGGCACGCACCCGACCACCGTTAAATCCGCCTCTGTATGTTTCAGAATAGTTTTAGATTTACGGAAAACTTGAGATAGTACAGAGAGTTCCGTATACCTCATACCCAGTTTTCCCTATTATTAACATCTTACATTAGTGTGATACTTTTCTTACAATTAATGAGTCGATATTGATAGGTCATTATTAACTACAGTCCATAGCTTATTCAGTTTCCTTACTGTTTAACCTACTGTCCTTTCATTGTTCTAGGATCACATCCAGGGTAGAACATAACACTTATTTGTCTATCTCTTTAGGTTTCTCTGAGCTGTGCACTTTCTCAAACTGTACTTGTTGGATGACCGTGATAATTTGAGGGAGTGATTAGGCATTTTGTACGATGTACCACTCTTGGAATTTGTCTTACATTTTATTCATTTTACTGAGGTTATGGATGGGGGTAGGAAGACCACAAAAAGTAAATTGCCATTTTCATTACAATATATCAAGGGTACATACTATCAGCAAATGATTTATGAATATTGATGTTGACTTGATTATCTGGCTGATATGATGTTTTTCAGGGTTCTCTGTTGTAAAGTTACTCTTCCCCACCCTTCAATGCAGTTCTCTTTAGAAGGAAGTCACTATACATGGCCTGCGTCTAAGGAGTCGGGAATTATGCTCCCCTGCATTGAGGGTGGAGTATTCACATAAATTTGGAATTCTGTACAGATTTATCTCTTTTCTCTCATTTGTTACTTTATTTAATCATTTATTTATATCAGTATGGACTCATGGATTGTTACTTTATATTCTGGGCTATAATCCAATATTACTTTATTTTGTTGCTCAAATTGTTCCAGGTTTCACCATTGAAACCATCTGGGCATGTTTATTTCTTTCCTTTTTTTTTTTTTTTCCTGAAGATCTTAAACTACTAATTCAATTTCTTTGGTAGCTATATGACTTATTCATTTCATTATATATTTCATCTTTTGGTTTATGGAATTTGTCCATTTTGACCAAATGATTGAATTTATGTGTGTAGAGGTTTTTTGGTAGTGATCCTTAATTTCTGCAGGGTCTGTAAATATCCTCTCTTAAATTCCTGATATTGGTAATTGACATATTCTCTGTTTATGTTTGTCAGCCTTTTTAGAGATTTATCAATTTTATTAATCTTTTCAAAGAAACAGCTTTTATTGTAATTAATTTCTTCTATTATTTTTATGCTTCCAATCTCTTCAATTTCTGGTTTAACTCTATTATTTATTTCTTCTTGTTTACTTTGGGTTATTTGGTTTTTCTTTTTTTAGTTTCATGAGATGGAAGTTTTGATTTTTTATTTGAAACTTCTACTTTTATGCAATTATTTAATACTTTAAATTTCTTTCTAAGCACTGCTACAGCGGCATCTCACAGATTTTGCTAACTTGTACTTTCATTTTTTATTGAGTCTAACATTTTTTATTCCTTTTAAGAATTATCCCTTGACTGATAGCTTTAAAAATGCATTTTAAATTCCAGGTGCTTAAAGATTTTTTTTTTTTGTAATTTTCCTTTTATTGATTTCTAGTTTAATTTCATTATGGTCAGAGAATATATTTTGCATAATTGAAATTCTTTCATAGTTGTTAAAGTTGCTTAATGACCTAGAATATGACCTATCCTGGCAAATGTACACTTCCAAAGAATATGTATTCTACTGTTGTTGGGTGGAATGCTTTATAAATGCCGACTGCATTCACTTGGTTGACAGGATTCAGGGTTCCTCTGTCCTTGCTGCGTCTCTTCCTGCTAGATCTATTTTGCCAAGATGGGAGTGTCGAAGGCTTTCCTCCTTTCTTTAGTAACAAAACTTTTAAATTATAGCTAGGTATTTTACTGCCTACCTAGAGGCAGTAATTCTCCAGCTGCTTTGTGGTTGAGTGTGAACTTGTGATTAGGTTCTGTTAATAGGATATGAATGGAAGTGATGTACGCCACTTCCTTGCTTTACCAAGAAACAATGAAACTACTTCACTTTTATGTTTCCTTCTTTGTCTAGGAAATGGGAAGAGCTAGAACAGAATCCTCTTCATCCCACAGATGGAAACCATACATTGAGGATGACAGAGCAGCATTGCGCCACCCACTGGACTACTATGTGAGAAAGAAATCTACTTTTATCTAGTTTTAAGCTGCTCTATTTTTAGGGCTTTAAAATTTTTTTAATTTTTACATTTATTGGGGTAACACTGGTTAATAACATTATATAAATTTCAAGTGTACGGCTTTATAATGCGACATCTGTATACTCCATTGTGTGCTCACCAACTAAAGTCTAGTCTCCCCCCGTCACCAAATACCTGACCCCCTTTACCCTCTTCATCCTCTCCCCATCTTCTCCCCCTCTGGTAACCACCATTCTGTTGTCTCTGTCTATGAGTTCGTTCGTTTTGCTTGTTTGTTTGTTTGTTTATTGTTTTTTGTTTTATATCCCACATATGCGTGAAACCATGCGGTTCTTGTCGTTTTCTGCCTGACTTATTTCACTTAGCACAATACTCTCAAGATCCATCCATGTAGTCGCAAATGGCAACATTTCATCTTTTTATGGCTGAGTAGTATTATGTGCATGCGTATCACAGTTTCCGTATTCAAAGTGTCATAGGACACTTTGGTTGTTTCCACGTCCTGGTTACTGTGAATAATGCTACAGTGAACATAGGGGCACATATGTCTCTACAAATAAGTGTTCTCAAATTTTTCTGGCAGATACCCAGAAGGGTTGCTAGGTCATATGGTAGCTCTACTCTTAATTTTTTGAGAAAACTTCATACTGTTTCCCATAGTGGCTGCACCAATTTACATTCAAATTTGCAGTGTGAGAAGATTCCCTTTTCTCCACATCTTGAAGATACTTTTTTTACTACTATTTTTAGCTTACATCTTACCAGGTACCAAAATTATAAGAAATTAATTAGGTTTATATATTTCATTATGGGTAAAAATCAAACATATTATTTTCAGTGAGAAGAAGCGAGTTGCTGAATGGTTTACATAGGTTTATATAAGTGTGAAAAGGTGAAAAGGAAAATTATATATTGCTTATATAAATAATAAAATTATATAAAAACTCAATGGTAAACATGTGTATTCACCATAAGTTTATCTGAATTTTTATATATGTTTGAAATATTTTACAACTCAAAAATAATGAAAAACAAAAGCCTTCATGGAGAAAGTGATAATTGCCTTAAAGGATATACAGGATTTATATAGTCATATCTTATTAGTCTATATTAGTTTCCTATTATTGCTGAAACAAATTACCACAAAGTCAGTGGCTTGAAACAACATAAATTATCTCACAGTGTTGAGGGTCAAAAGTCTGGGCTGATATGAAGTGTCAGCAGGCCTGTGTTTTTCTGGAGGCTCTAGGGGAGAATCCATTTTCTTTCCTTTTCCAGCTTCTCGAGGTTGCCCACGTTCATTGGTTTATGATCCCTTTCTGTCTTTAAAGCCAACAATGGTGGGTCATGTTTTCCTCAAGATGTCTCCTCTCTCTTTCTGACTCCTCAGCTTCCCTCTTCTCCATTTACATACTGTGTGATTACATTGGGCCCACCTGGGGTAATCGCTATCTTAAAGTTGGCTAATTAGTAATTTTAATCTCATTTGCAACCTTAATTCCCCCTTGCCTATAGCATAATAATATTCACAGGGGATTAGAATGTGGACACCTTTGGGGAGCCATTATACTACCTACCACAGGGCCCATCAGTATTCTTTGTTTACAAGCAATTGAAATTGTCTCTAATGTAAGCAGATAGGGAACTTATTAGGTGGATAAAACATTAGCTCATAGAATTACAGAATAGCTGGATAATTTTGTGTTGAAAAGATGTGAAACGGAGCAGTTGTGGATATATAGAAAGTAGGAGATAACTGAAAATCCTTTTCAGAGACACTACTATCTTGATGAATCAGCTCCAGTTATGCATTATTCTTATTCTGCTTAAGATTTAAATTCCAGAGAGGGATAGAATCTGACTAGCTTGCCTTGAGTAATGTATCTATACCTTAGCCAGAGCTGGGATGAACACCTTGACTGAGGGAATCCATCAAGGTTGTATGCAATGAGAGGAGGTTCTTCCCCAATGGAAAATAAGGTACTATTACCAAAGGAAGAAGAAATGTATGTTAGGCAGGCAAAACAGAGCCTGTTGCAGTAGGGAGAGTTGTATTGGGTAATACTAGCAGAGACTGCTAGGTTGTATTGAAATCATAATAAACTGTATATTTTATGAATAAGTTTATGTAGCTGGCATGGAGATCAAATAGACCTCACAGAAACTAGGCTCAACTGTGTATAACTGCCCCTGAGTGTGCAGATGAAAAATCTTACCCAATGTCACAAGGAATAGACAGCTATCAAGTTCTGAAGCTTGAAGAATAATATACTTGGACTTGTAGTTAAGGAAGCTCAGGTTCATGGCTTTGGCAGCAAATGGAATAAGAAGTGAGATTCAGAGACTCAATTATGCCACTAATAGCTAAGAGCAAACCTTACCTAGTTCTTTCCCACACTCTTGCATAAGAAACTGAACTTTTATTTAGTGAAACACTAGTCTGATTTCCTAGAAATCAATGATTTCTCCAGATATTTGGAGAAGGAGATAAGACTCAAGTTTTTCTTTGATGACAGAGTTAAAAACGCCCACATACAGACTCAGCATAACCTCCTCCAATGACAACCACAGAAGCAGGCACACACAATACCTTCTTTATCCTACTTCTTCATTGTTGTCTGTCAGACTCCATAATTATCCATCGCATTGTTCTTCCTATCCATTTAGCCCTTTTTCCAGCCAGTTAGTAAAGGAATTATACATACATACGAGCCACATTCTTAACTAGACTATGCTTCAAATAAAATTGCTAGATGATTTTTAAGGAAAGTAATTTTTTTAAACATCACAGATTTGAAGTTTGACATTTAGACTTCATAAAGAGAAATTAGTAAAGTCAGTTAATTGAAGGTCAAAAATGTTTGCAACTTACATACATGATAAAGATAAAAAGAATTCCTGGTCAAAACTACTTCTCAGAAATCCTAGAAGCAATGTAAAACTCAAGCTGTGAATCTGAAAAGAAATGTAAAGTAATAACAAGTACTATCAATGTACCATCATCATTGCCTAGAAATATTTTCCTCTTGCTTCTGAAACATCATCCATTTTTATCTGGATTATAACAGCTCCTCTTCTCTCTCCCTTGTTTTCTGGCCAGTGGAATAGATGAGTCATTTTACCATCTGGGCTGCAGGAAAAGGAGATGTATGGTTGAATAAAGCTGAGTATTATCTATATAATGATGGCTCTACAGTCCAAAATATCCCTCTTTCTCAGTATCCTGGTCTACACTTAGGCTTTTCCCAAAACAAAATTAGGAGGTATTCTACAGAAGCAATTTCTGCGTAGTTACTCCCACCTCTAAGTTAACATTTCCCAACTTTTGGCAAACTTCAGGTAACACTGAGTTTTCAAAGGTTTGGTAATGGCTGAAAAGGCTGAATTAAATTAAAACATTTTTTGAACTACGATTCAAAATTCTAAATAGCGCAACTCCCCAAAAGCAAGGTTAGCACTTGATGAGGGGATCCTAGTCTTTGCTTAGAGGTAGAATTGTCTGTGTGTGTTCATGTGCAAGTATAGTCTGCTCACCCAAGGATACAGTGGTGAAAAATAAACATGTCTTACTCTCAGAGAGTTTATAGGCTAAATTAATACATTGGATGTAGAATATATTTCAAGGAGTATGAGACCTGTATTTAAAACACTGTAAAATAGATAATCAATTTTTTCTTGTATAAGATTAGATTACTTTCTTTTCATAAAAAGGAAATTTTATTTTCTTTTCTTTTGCAAGCCATATAGTTCATAGCTGTATTGTTGTATTTTGTACACACAGCTTTATGTCTTATTTTCAATTTTTAAAATATGGGAAAGAATCTCAGTCATCTGATGAAACAGTGCTGATGAAAGGTGATACAGGCTATGATGAGTCTGTTAATTTAGTTATATTAGGTATAGTTGAGGGAACTGGTAATATTCAGTATGGAAAACAGTTGACATACAATATATGGAATCTCAGAAAATTAGAACTGAAGGGATCTTATTAAGATTATTTAGTCCAAATAATTTATTTTATGAAAAGAATAATATGGGCACTGACTGGTGCAGCTCGGTTTGTTGGGCGTCATCCTGCAAAGCAAAAGACCACCAGTTTGATTCCTGGTCGGGGCACATGCCTGGGTTGTGGGTTTGGTTCCCAGTGCGGGTGCATTCTAGAGGCAACCAATTGATGTTTCTCTCACACATCAATGTTTCTCTACCTCTCTTTCCCACCCTTCCCCTCTTTAAAAACACACAAACAGACAAACAAACAAATAAAAAATAAATAAATAAAATATGTCAATAAACAAATAATATGGTAACTTCTTTTAGATCATGGAATTAGTTAAGAGGAATCAAGGTTACAATGGAAATATAACAATAGTTCAGTGTTCTTTCTCTAATATCGTTCTGCATTACCATGGCAGCTTACTTTAAATTTCAGAAATGCTGCCATCATGATCATGATTATCAATCATCATCACTGATATTTATTGAATGCTTACTAGCTGCTGGTTACTGATATAAGCACTTAATTACCTCCATGTACCTCACAATAACACTTTAGGGGATAATCCTCATTTTCCATTTGTAATGGGTTGACCAAAAAGCCTGTTATGTTTTTTCTGTATGATGTCTCTAGTAGCACTGAGTTGTCTTTAACTTCATTTGAAACAATTTTGTTAGATTATATTGTGACAGCTGTCACATCAGCATGCATTTTAAAAAGCACTTATCAAAACTGGTGAATTTTTGTGCAGCCACTTTAATATCGAATATGGAAGAAGTTACAAAATATTTTTGGTGTACTGTGCTTTATTATTTCAAGAAAGACAAAAATGCACCTGAAATGCAAGAACTGATTTGTATAGTTCATGAAGAAGGTGCTGTTACTGATGGAACATGTCAAAAGTGCTCTGTGAACTTTCTTGGTACTACTGATGTTTTGGCCAAATAAGTCTTTGCTGTGGAGTAAGAATTATTTGCAATTCTATGCACTGGAAGATGTTTAGCAGCACTCCTGGCCTTTACCCGCTAGAAGCCAATAGTGGAGATAGCTGACGTACTCAAAATATCCAAATCAATGAAGTTATTTGTGAAAATGCAAAATATGTCTTTTGTGGAAAAAATAAAATGGAAATTTGGCCAACCCAATAGAAAACCAGAATTAGAGATGTAACCCAGCCAGTAGAAACAAAACCAGTTTAAAAAAACAAAAAAGGATAAAAGACTTGTGAACAGTGTGGTGATTGCTGAGGGGGACGAGGGTAAAAATGATGAAATGGTAATAGAAAAAAAACTCCATAAAGATTAAATAAAAAATAAAAGAACCAAAGCCAGGAATTGAATGTTCATCTGACTCCAGTAGATAAAATAAAATATTTAACTACACTGCCCCCCGCCCCTTATCTGGGGGAAATACATTCCAAGACTTCCAGTAGATGTCTGAAACCATAGGTAGTACCAAATCTTATATGCACTATCTTTTTTCCTATACATACATGCTTTTTTCACTTAAAAGAAGCACTTTATGGCTTCTCTTTGGCATATCTGAATGACTAGCACCACTACTCCTGAGATTTGGGGGCATGATTAAGTTAAAATAAGGGTTACTTGAACACAAGCACTGTGATAACATGAAAATCAATGTGTGACCCAGATGGCTACTAAGTGACTGAAGAGTGGGGAGCGCATACAGTGGTGACACGTTGGACAAAGGGATGATTCAGGGACCAAGCAGGACAAGTTGGATGGTGCGTGATTTCATCACTCTGCTCAAAACAACACGCATAAGTTGTTTATTCCTTGAATTTTCCATTTAATATTTTTGAACCTCAGTTGACCACGGGTAACTGAAAACACAAAACATGAAACCATAGAGAAGGGGGACTATTGTACTATGCTCTATTTTTGAATGCCTAGAGCCAGCAGATCTGGGACTCACAGGTGGATGTTACAAGAAGGAAAATTTCATCTTACACAAGGAGGAAATTTCTAACATTCCACTTCTAACAATTCAGAGTTGGAATGAAACCCTATTTCAATGAGCTCCCAAAACACACTAAATGTTGACATGGATCTTGAGGTAAGATACCTGCATTGAGGAAGGAGCTGGACCTCTTGATATCACTCTTCTAAATCTTCATTATAAAAATCTTTTCACTAATCATTTGATCTCACAGTCTATTGATATTTTGCAATTACTATAATAAGAGAAGTATATTTTCTAAAGGTATCTAAACACTTACATTTCTGAAAGTTATGCTGAATGTTGGTTTTGAAAATTGGCTATGTACTCTGAAGTGGACATTTGTCATTCCTTTTGGCTGCTTGGAATCTAATTTTTATTTTCTGTTTGAGGAATTCCCTACTACCCAAATCTTTAGGGGAGGCAGAGCTACCCACTATAGTAGCATAAAATGCCAGTACCTACTCTCCTACCCTCCACGGGGACACGACTCAGGCTCTGGTGATATTCAGATGCTCTCTCCAGGGACTTTGACTCAGGAGCTAGTGATGCACAGAAGCATGGTCAGAGAAGTGGCAACACCAGCAGCCAAATTTTAGAGGCAGGGTCATCAGGAGCAGCATCCTGTGTCGGTGTAGGCTGCATCGTCCTGTGTTCAGGGGCAGCAGTGCCCTCGCCGGCCTCGTTCTGGACACCCTGCGGCTGCGCATGCTCGACCTCCACTTATTCTGCCAGTATTCCAAGCTTGCCTCTCCAGCCTTCTCTATACCACTATTGGGAGCTCTCCAATATCTTTTCAATAATCTCCTTTTTCTCTTTAATTAATGAGTTTTGGTTATTACAATCCTAACTCATATAGTTCCCATAAGAAGGAAACAGAATTCATTACTTTCCATTTAACTATGTAGCCTCTTTATTTCATAAGTATGAGATTCATTAGAAATTAAATGAATCCCTACTATATTGAGTGCTCTGTGTTAGAAAATGCTGAGGACATACCCAGCATATGATCCAGAGAAGCTCCTCTAAGTCTGAATAGCCTATTATGTTCGAGAGTATGCTTAGAACAACACGTTATCTCCTCTTCTTCCTAAATCTTCCATGCTATTTTCTCTTCTTCCTGAAAATATTATTAAAGAAATTTAGAAGTATAAATCCTAAAATATGAAGACAATAAGAGGAAGGACATCAGCACATAAGAGCTTCCAACAAATTTTAAGAAAACAGAAATCAAATGGAGGAATATAACTGATGGAGCCAGGCAGAAAAAACTAAAAACTCAAGAATACTTGGAAGGAATCATAGCTGAGGTGGGAAGCTAGCAAACATAAAGAACCACAGTGATAGTTGCTATTTTAGAAAGTGAGGTATTAGTACTACGAAAAGTAGAAGATGGAAAACTAAAGAAAGATCATTGAAAGCTGTATATAACCACTGAACAACGGAGATATACATGAGCCACATATACAGTTTTATATGTTATAGTAACTAAAGTAAAAAGAAAGTGAAATCAATTTTGATACACTTTAATTACCCAACATATCTAAAATATTAATATTTCAACATGCAATCAATATAAAATTATTAATGCAATATTTTTTTTTTGTACTAAGTCAAACAGGGTACTTAGTCTCTGCAGCCCAGGGTGGCTATGAATGCAGCCCAATACAAAATTGTAAATTTACTTAAAACCTTTTTTTTTTTTTTTGCTTATCAGCTTTTGTTAGTGTTTGTATATTTAATGTGTGGCCCAAGACAACTCTTTTTCTTCCGGTGTGGTCTAGAGATACCAAAAGGTTGGACACCCCTGGCTACAGTTTGGTGTGTATTTTACACTTCCATGCATCTTAATTCAGACCAGCTACATTTCAAGTGTTCATTTAGCTACATGTGGTTAATGGTAACGATATTAGACAATGGAGCTCTATATAAAATTCCATGCAGAAAAATAATAGTCAAATCTCTTTCTCTAAGAGAGAAAAGTTAAATCTGTTTTCACTCCCCTGAAGAAATTAAATGGCCCTGGAGCAAAATTTTGGCATTTTTGTATTTATAATTCCCTGAGCAAAAGAGCTAGCTCCCCTTGAAGTGAGATTTTCCAGTCAGCAATCCTAATTATATTCACAGAACTTGCAATTTACATGTTACTTTCAAATCAGAATATAAATGAAGAGTTATCATATATTGTTAGTTCAGTTTGCTCATTAGATTCCACAAATGAGTGAAATCATATGGTATGCATCTTTCTCTGACCGGCTTATTTCTCTTAGCATATTGTTTTCCAGGTCTATCCATGCTGTTGCAAAGGGTAAATTTTTTTTTTTTTTAACAACCAAGAAACATTCCAGTGTGTAAATGCCCCAAAGTTGTTTTATCCATTCATGTACTGACGGACATTCGGGTTGCTTCGATATCTTGGTGATGGTAAATAATGCTGCAATGAACATAGGGGTGTTTAAGTTCTTTTGAATTTGTTTTGGATTTCTTCAGATAAACTACCAGAAGTGAAACTGCTAGGTCATAAGGCAGTTCCATTTTACATTTTTTGAGGTATCTCCACACTGCTTTCCGTAGTGGTTGCCCCAATTTGCTTTCCCACCAACATCGCGAAAGTGTTCTTCCCCTTTCTCCACATCCTCACCAGCACTTGCTGTTTGTTGATTTATTGATGAGTGCCATCTGACAAGTGTGAGGTAATACCTCAATGTGGCTTTAATTTGCGTTTCTCTGATAATTAGTGAAGTTGAGTATCTTTTCATATGTCTATTGGCCATCTGTATGACCTTTTTGGAGAACTGTCCATTCAGGTACTTTGCCCATTTTTTAATTGGATTGTTTGTTTGTTTGGTATTGAGTTTTATAAGTTCTTGACAGAGGAAGCAAGCACATACAATGGACTAAAGATAGTTTATGCAACAAATGGTAGGAAAACTGGACAGATACATGCAGAAAACTGAAGCTAGACCACCTTCTTATGTCACACACAAGAATAAATTCAAAATGGATTAAAGACTTAAATATTAGACTCAAAAACCATAAAAATCCTATAAGAAAACATAGGCAATAAAATCTCAGACATTGCTTATAGCAATTTTTTTTTTCTGATATATCTCTTCAGGCAAGGGAGACAAAAGAAAAAAATAAACAAATGGAACTACATCAAACTAAAAAGTTTTTGCACAGCAAGGGAAACCATCAACAAAATAAAAAGACAACCTACAGAATGGGAGAGTATATTCACCAACACATCTGTTCTTTTCATACTTAAAAGTTGCACAGGAAAGGACAGAACCAAAGTCTTATCAGTCACCACACCCACTTGTCAACCCAGTGTTGATGTCCTGAATGCCAGTGGTTCTCAAGTCCTAGCCTGCTTTAAATGACGTGAAGGGCTCATTAAACAGAGTGCTAGACCCCACACCCAATGTTTCTGATTCAGTAAGTCTGGGACACAGCCTTAAAATCTGCATTTAAAACGAGTTCCCAGGTGATGCTATTGCTGCTTGTGCAAGTTCAGCAGTTTGAGAAACCTCAGCCAGGTTTCATTTGGTCCAAGTTCTTTAACTGTTTGGTGGGAATTCTCAGAATAAACTTGTAACACAGGCTTGAAGACAGCTCAGCCTCTGCCATCATGAGTCAAAGAATTATGGTATAAAAAGTTACCTCTCTCCCATGACCTCTTTCTCCCATCATTAGGTGGACCTTATATCTTCAGGAAATAACCTTCTGTCAAATTACTCCATAACATTTTAGGCTTTATTTGTTATATTATCTAGTGTTGTTTAATTAATACAGGATTTCTATCAGAGGCTAGAGAGAGAGAGATCTATGTGAATCAGTCTCAAAGACTCGGCAAAACAACAGCTATCACTGCAGTAATTTGGGAGGCAGATAAAGTGCCTGTAGAGTCTGTAACTCCAAAGGTAAGGATTTGAAAACTGAATGTGTGTTGCTGCTACTGACTGTTAGGAAAGTATAAGATGAAAGAGATGAGCTCAGGCAAGAAATGGCAAAAAGAAATAAAATGGAGAAATTCCAGAAGTTTGGGGCTGCAAGAAACCAGAAAAGTGGACTTCCACTAAACCCTAAACTGTGAGAGAAAAGACTGAGAACGATTTTAATCAATACAAGTTAATTAAGATTAATCTATATATTAAAAAAATTCAACCTTTGGAACTATGGCTTTCTCACTCAAGCCTGATGGCCTTAAAGTAGTCATCATTAAATTGAGAGAGAAGCATGGAGTTTGAAAGAAAAGAATTAAACCAGATTCGCGAATTCAATCTGAGAAAGAACTTTGGATATGACTAATGACTTATGCAACTACCTGGGAGGAAAAATATCAGAAGTTTATCGAGATCTTGAAGGAATTCTATTGATAAAGAACCATGAGTCTAGATTAAAACTGCATTTCCCAGCTCAAACTGTAAAAGAACCATCTGGTAGACTTCTGGTTGCAACAAGAACAGATTAACTTCTATTGACTGACCTTCTCACTAAACGAGACTATAAAAACTGGGAAAGTATACAAAAACAAATGTTTGCAGGCATTGAAGAGTTTGTAATGCAAAGAGGACTTGACAGCCTATGATTCTTGAGAGGAGTGAAACACGGGTGAGCTTTACATTATCCTGGCTTTTTTTTCCTGAATTTACAAAAATTGTGTTGCTAAGGACTAGAGCTCAAGCAGAATGTGGTACACAGAGGAGACAAGAGGTCAGAGTACAAAGTTGCCAAAAATGGCTGAACTCAAGTGGAAAAATCTTCAAGAGGAGGGAACTGCAAAGAAGGAACATCAAAACCTTTATTAATTCCCATTAGGCTATTGGCTGACTCTTAAATGATGCATGCGAAAAGCAAGAAACCCAGCAGAAAAGAGCAATTGAAATTATGAAGAATGGAGCAGATATTTCAGCAGGCATTTGACAGCCTGGATGTCAAAGATAGGAATTTAAGTCCCTCCATGAGAGAGAGATCTTGGTAACTGTCTTGGGCTTTCAGTTGAGACCCCAGAAGGGAGACACTCCAAGGGTCAGAACCACACCCTAGAAATAAGAGCTACATCCTAATAATAAGGACAAAACTGAAATAGACTAGTCCTAACATAGCCTAAAATCAAGTCGCCACTGGTTCAAGGTGATCTGCTGGCAGATCATTAACCACTAGGCCTCTTCCATTCTAGGTCACTAAAAACCTCAGAAATCTTTTATGTTCTTTTACTTAATCCATTCTACTGGCTGGATGTTGGTGCTCAGACTTATAGCAAAAGCCATGTATCAGAAACACATGTCCCTGAAGATGAAGCAAAGCATCCCACCCATCCTGCTGAATACGTTTTTAATAATAAATAATCTTGTATCGTGCTATTGACAAGATCGTGTGCGTTCAGGGTGGTATGGCTGTAGACTCGTATTGTGCTATTGAGATTTGAGTGTTTCATTTGTTACAGTGGCTTACCTTTTTATCTCTATATTTATCACCCCACTGAAATGCTTTGATAAAGATATTATTTTATTATCTCTGTTTTCTACCTAAAAAAAATAAGGCTCGATAAAATTAAATGACCAAACTAAGGTCATTCAGATCATAAATGACAAGGTTAAAATTAGATTTTCTATTTCTTCTCGAATCAGTTTTGTGTTTTGTGTCTTCCTAGAAATTTACTCATTTTGTTTAGATTTTGTAATCTGTTAGGATACAAATGTTCTGTTTCCCCATACAATAACTTTTTTATTTCTGTAAAGTTAGTAGTAATGTCTTCTCTTTCATTCCCGATTTTAGTAATTTAAGTCTTTGTGCCCTTTATTCTAGCTAAGGTTTGTCAATTTTGATTTTTGAAAAATCAACTTTTGGATTTGTTGAAAACCAGACTTTCAAAAATTAAGATGTGAAAACTGTGGAAATCAGATTCTTTCTCTGCCCGGGGATTTTTATAATTGCTGTTTGTTATAGTAGTTGTCTTTTATTTGTTTAATGACTTCTCTGACTTCTATAAAGCCTGTATTCTTCATGTGTGGCCATAGAAGATTCTGCTTGGTTACTTAGTACTCAGCTAATGATTAAACAGAGATTTCCTTACATTCCTGGAACCAATATATCTCCCAGTGGTTGTTGAAGGTCTATGTTTGTGTGTGTGTGTTTGGCGGCATGGCTTCAACACTAGCCAAGCAGTTGCCAATTTTCCCTTACCCTTCACTTTTTGCTTATGAAAAGCCTCTAGGTCAGCCTGGGGTGATTGCACAGGGCCTTCTCAGGTGTTTCCTGAGCTTGTGCACAGTTTAGCACAGCCGTGGGCATGTATGCAGGTTTCTGGATCCCCATGAATATGTTGAAGTTTTTCAAAGTTCCTAAAGACATCCGCCAGTTTTCTTTTTCAAGCTTTTTGGTTAACCTATGGTTGCCCCAGTTGTTTCCATTGCACCAACACGTTATCAATTCCCTCTCATTTTTTTTTAAGTCTTTATTCAAGGATATGTTTATTGATTTGAGGGAGGGTGGGGGGGAGAGAGAGAGAGAGAGAAACATTGATGTGAAAGAAACATGATCTATTGCCACCTATACTTGCCCAGACCAGGACTGAACCTGCAACCTAGGTTTGTGCCCTGATCAGAAATCTGAAATCAGAAAAGTCAGCGTTTGTGCTGCCTGTCACTCCCAGAACCAATAAGCAGAGGCAAGGATTAAATCTTTACGGGCACTTTATTCAGATGCCAGTGATCTGAGAAGATGGCAGGTTATGCACCCTCCAAAACATTCTTAACATCTCATGTCAAGCCAACCTTTTCATAAGGAGAAGAAAAGGGTAGGTAGAGGGTTTGGAAAACGGTTAATCAGGTAAGAGCTGCTGTCCAGTGGTAATTTTCCTAGTATTTCTTTATTTGCTGATCAATGATTCTCTGTCTGCATCACTGAAGCTCCCTGCCTGGAACACAATGGCGCAGATAACCCCTGGGGCACAAAGGTTGAATTGCTGGTTGACCTCATGGAGTCACACAGCTCATGTATTCCAATTCTTGGAATAATAGCTTTCCACATGCATTGATCTCTTAAGCCTGTCAACTGTAAGTACAGCTAAAATCTTTAACTCTTGGGTTCCTCTATCAGATCAACCCCGCAATCTTTTGGTGCAAGGGACGAGGCTCCAACTAACGGAACCACCTGGCCAGGGCCACTCTCATTGTTGTTTACAAATGCTTCTAGGGAAAATGATTTTTGCACTGGGGTCGGTTCTGAATCAAATCAGGTGAGATCTTTCAGGAAACCACCAGATAGGTGAAATAATGACTATTCTCTCGGAATTAGGCTCTGAAAGAATTCCAATCTCATTCTGCTTCATCTGGCAGCTGCCAGGCTGCTGGTTTTCACCATAATTGTGGGATATTGTTTTTCAATGCTGCAGCGGAGCTGGAGACAAGGGAATTGGATTAGAGCAAGTCAAAACATCACAAAGCTCACTGTTCTTTCTGAGATTCAGCTGTTTTTCTTGCATTAATGCTTCCTGGACTGCTGCAAGCCTTCAGTTAATTTCCAGAGTTCTGAAAAAGTTGATCCCGACCACTTTGCCAGTTTTCTCATTGCTTTTGTGAAAAAAAATTTTTTTTCAGAGGTCCTTATGCCTCCATTTTTGCTGATGTCACTCTAAGGCTATGATTAGAACCCAGGTCCTCTCACTCCTTGAGCAGTCCTTGTTCTATTATAATGCACATGTAACTTCATGTGTATTACAATCATCTGGAAGGCTTGGTAAAATACAGATTGCCAGACCCCACACATAGTTTCCAATTCAGGCCTGAATTTGAGCATACCTGAGAATTTGCATTCTTAAAAAGTTTCCAGGTAATGCTGATGCAGTTGGTTTAGGGGATCACTCTTTAAGAACCACTGCATTACATTGTGTGGTATCTTCAACCCATTGCCTTAGGGAGTGCTTCTCACCTCTGGAATCAATAACAATAACAATAACACATATAAGTCAATAATATATATTATCTGTCTATACATATAGTAAGGCAATACATAAGTGAATAATAATGTATTTAGTGTTTACTACATGCTAGGTATGATATGCTTTACATTAGATTATTTTAATCTATACAATGACCATTGGTAAGTATTTCCCAATATTTAAATTGGAATTTGAAGCCAGAGAGGTAGGTAGATTACCCAAACACATAGCTCTAAATGCAGGTGCTCATATAAAAATGTGGCCTGTTTGATTCTAGAATACATGCTTTAAGCCTCCACAGTAGTGTTTCCCAAAGAGTAACAGAGATCAGTTCTAATGCCTTAGATGACTTTAGTTGGGAATTGCATGCAGCATTAAAAACGATGACTCACATGGTGAGAAAGTGATTCCTATTTTGGTTCTATTTTTCTATCCTTTGATTACGTCATGATAAAAATGCCATTTGCATGCATGGTCGTTAATATATGTCTAATGTTCAGTAACCAACCCTTTTAACAGGGAGTGGGCTTTAGGCTCAGAGACTTGAGTAGTCAATAGTTTCTAGCCAGAATTTAAAAACATGGTTTTCACTTTATTTAGAGTTACTTTCAATTAGGATAATTGTTTGAGGTTTTTCGTTTATGGCACTTCTATAAAGGTTTCCTCTTAAAGAAATTGAAGAAAATGCATTCGGTTAAAGAAAATAATAAATAATACTGCAAGTAAGACTGAAATTTGGGAAAACTTGCCCCAACAAACAGGTTAATGTATCCAATTGGATCAACATGCGACATCCTAAAGATTAGGGAAACGTGATTAAAGTATGAATTCTCTTTACAGAGGGTGAGACTTAGATGGCAAAGCGCCACAATTTCTAGAGCAACATATGTTAAGCAGAGAAATATCAAGTGGGAAATGTTCTTTGGTAAGAAATGTGCTACAGCTATGGTCTGAAACTTGGATTTGGTTTTACAATACGTCTGGCAAATTCTCATAACTTAAGTTTCTACAGTAAATCTTGGATAGTTTGTTTTCATCAGCACCAAAAAAATAGGTTTTGGTTCACTGGCAACAGATTTTGCAGTTGCCATAAACAGCACAAATAGGGCTCTTAATTCTTGGGCGGTGGGGTGGGGGTGATAAATATATCCTGGGCAATGGGCGTGTGCGCGCGCGTGTGTATGTGTGTGTAAGGGGTGGAGGGCGTTGGGAATAAGATGGGAGGATAGAAGAGGGCGGGACTGTAATTAGAAAAGTGCACAAGTTCAGGATGAGAAAAGAGGGCACGTGCGGGACGAGGAAACAATTTAACGTCGCTGACATGATTAACTGTTACCCGGGTTTAAATTAAGCAAGGTGTTGGCGGACTACAGCTGTTGTATTTATTTCAGTTCCATATGATGGTAGCTGTTATTTCCCAGCTTGACAACCGATCAGCCTCAAGATGAAAACTGGAAGGCTTTGGTCAGGTCAAGGCTATAAAGAGGAAACGCAGGCCTCCCCTATAACCTGCCCCGGCCCCAACAGAATCAGAAATAAGGGTGCCAAGTGTATGGCTGCAGGTTCGGAGGGGAGAAGACACTGTATAGTGCGCAGGCTCTGGGTAGGCAAACGTGCCCTTCCTCAGCCTCTTTTTTTTTTCTTTTACCGCTCCTACCTGAACAGCAACGGAGTGAATATTATGCCAAGAGGCCTTAACCTTGCTGGTCAGGTTTCCAGTAGAATTAAGACTGATTTTTAATGCTTCCATTTTGGTTGCTGCTCTTGCAATTTCCGAAAGTCTAGCTGCGCCAGTCTTGCCCTTAGGTTCTCCACACCCCCTTCCCTTTCCCCCAAACCCCGCCCTTTTCTTCCAGCCCAAACCACAAAAGGCAGTGCTGTTGCAGCCCAGCACTGTGTCCCGCCCCCTCCCCAAACGTCGCAGTGCTGCAGGGAAAGGAGGCGGATCCAGACTGGGGCGTGGGGTGGGAAAGAGAGTAGCTTCTCCTTTCTCTCTCCGGCCAATCTGGGAGGTCTTCCTACCGAGGGGAGGACCAGGGTGTAGAGACAGTCTAAGTACTTTCTCCCTTTTTCTGCCACGTCGCTACCATTGACGTGACCCACTCCTCCGGTTCCGATTGGATATATGGATTTTTCTCCGCAGAAGCCCTTTAAGTCTATTGGTCGACGTTGTCTTGGGGGTGGGGTTTGCGTGCCCTTCTCCCTTGCCTCTATCGCGACGCAAGGGGCGGGACCCGCCACCACCGCCTCTGCTTCCGCCGCCGTCGCAGCCGACGCGAGTGCCACCACCTGCCGCTGTGCGTTGGGCGGGGGAGGAGTCGGAGGCGGAGAAGAAGGCGGTGGTGGCGGGTGGAGGATCAAGCGCTGTTCTCGCTCTGGAGCCGCTGCACAGTTCGGTGAGGGTTGTTTTTTTTTTTTTTAATCTGGCTTGTTCGGATGTCTGGTATGTGAGGGTCGGGCGAGGAAATTGCTGCCTTCCGCTGCTCCCTATCTTAATTTCTCTGAGAGGGAGCGGGGCCTGTCCCTGGTCCGCTGCGCCGGCCATGGTGGGTGGGGTTGATGGCTGTTAAGAGGCCTTCTTCTCCAGGGCTCTGTCCAGCCAGGACCCGGCGCCGTGGTCGTGTCCCGGCGGGTGACATCGATTGGTGTTGGGGGTCTCCACCGTCTGCCTTTTCCTGCTGCCTCTTCTGCTGTCCTTGGTGCCTTGGCCAAGGACCCCGTTGCCTTTTTCCGTACACCCGCAACTGTATGAGTTTCGCCCCGCTAATACCTCTCACCCAGCTTCTCTGCCCATTTCCAGTCACCCCACATAGAGCCGATCCATCTTACGCCATAGGCCTGCTGCCCTCCTCTCCCGAAAAAACCGTCAGTTGTCGTTGCCCTGCTGGCTGTATTTGCATTTTTCACGATTGTCACCGAGGCTCGGGCATGCAGGCATCCTGTACAAACCATAGCAGTGGTTCTTCTCCCGATACTAGCACCATTCCATCAATGCTTCTTCCCTCTAAAGATGTCTGGTCGGAGCACGCCTCTGGCAGAGGCACCTTCAATGTGGCTTCCCTGAGATTACTGCTTTTAATCATTTTGCGCACGTTCAAAATGGTGAGTTTAAAGCCGCTCAGCCAAGTTAAAAGGGGAGGAGATAATCTTTTTTCAGGAAGGAGGAAGCCCCTATTTAGGAAATGTCCCTCTCCAGGCATTAATTACTATTACTTATTTACATACGCATAACACTGCTGTGAGTCTGCTGATTTTGTGAAGTTTACTTTTTTTAAAAAAAAAAGGCTTAATATATTCTTATTTTTATTATGAGCTATCAGTTAAATTTTTAAAAATGGCAGTCACCTCTGCTGAAGACTACAGATCATTTGAAGAGTATGTAGATATGAATGAAGATAACAGAAATAAACGTTTCAACTATTTTTTCAATTTTATAATTGCCTTATGGAATTCATGTCATTTTTATATGCAGTACCTTTGATTTTAAAAAACTAACCACAGACATGCAAGCCTGGTGTAAAATTCAACAATATAGGGAAAGAATGATTAAGTAAAATGTGAACATTTCTTTTAATCCCCAAGCCCTATTTCAGTGTGGAAAGTTAACAGTTTACATGCATCTTTCTAAGGAATTTAAACCCATATACATACATGTGAAGTTGGTTGGGGGGAGTTGTATACCAAACACATTAATATATCACTTGCTTTCTTAATTATATGTCTTGGACATCTCTACTTGTTATATATAGGTCTCCTTAATACTTTTTGTAAAAGGAGGCTAAGTGATATTTCATTAGTTTGAGCTATAGTTTATTTCACCATGTCCCTTACTGAAAGACGTTTAAACTAATTAGTTTCTTTTTGCTATCACAAATAATGTTTTCTTTAAAGCCAACTTTTAAATTTATTGTTTTTTTAATTACAAACTTTAAATCTTTTTAAATTTTGAAAACTCAGTATGAAAGAATGTAAAGTTCTTCTCCCACTTCCTCTAGTTCCACCTTCAGAGTCAACTATTCGGGAAACTTCCTCTGTCTGTATGTGATTATTTCTGGAGCGTGGATTCCTAGAAATGGAATCGCTGGGTTAAAGGGTATGCATACTTTAAGTTTTGATAACTATTTCTTTCTCATTATTCTCTTCAAGGTTACTCATTACTGGTTTTTTTTGTTTTGGCACTTCTCCAGATGAAATTTAGACTCAAATTCTAAATTAACTAAAAAAATCTTTTAAGTATTTTGAATAAGGTTATGTTGAAACTTTAGATTAATTTGGAGCAAATTGACCTTTCTGAGTTGTTTTCTCCCCTCAGAAATGCATGTATGTATGAAATCATTTTATTTTATTCATACCTTGCTTTGCATTCCTAAGAAATGTTTTATATTTTCCATATATATTACAGTCCTTCTTAATATTTCCACTTATTTTATGATTTGATTGCTCTAGTGCATGGAAATTTTCAGTACCATTTTTTTTCTTTCTGGTGATAGGAAAGCTTTTGAATTTTTTTTCTGTTTATCATGTATCAGATCACTTCATTGAGTTTTGTGACTTTCTTTTCAATTTTTATAACTTACGTGTTTTCCTCATTGCTTCGCTTATTTTACGTCCTACATAATATTGAATAGTAGCAGTGATAACTAAAAACTTGGTCTTTTTTCTGACTTCAAGGGGAATGCTTCCGATGTTTTAGCATCAATTATGTTTGCTGAAGGTTTCTGATAGACTCATGTTAAAAATGGTTTCTTCTATTCTTGGCTTTCCAAGATAATTTTATTGTTTTTCATTTCTGATAACATTTTAAACATCATAAGTGGGTATTAAATTTTATTGATGTTTTTGACAACTTTTGAGCAGTTATATAAGGGCGTCACTAATATTTGCTGGTTAATATTTTCCCAAGATAGCTCCTTTATAAAGAATCAGCTGTATTGAGAATAATTTACTTATAATAAAATGTAGGTATTTAAAATGTAGAGCTCAGTGTGTTTTGACGAATGTTTATAACCATGTCACCACCACCACAAACAAGAGTAGAATATTTTTATTACCACCATCAGATCTAGAATATTTCTGTCATCCCCAAAAGTTTCCTTCTCTGCCCCAGGAAATCATTCGTCTTCTTTCTCTCACTATACCTTGGTTTCATTTGTCCAGCGTTTCATATAAATTGAATTATGCATTATGTTCTCTTGCATCTGACTTTTTTTCTCTGAGCATGATGTTTTGTAGGATCATCCATGATTTTGTGCTTAACTGGTTCACATCTCTTCACTGCTGAGTCCATGGTATATTGATTTACCACAGTTTGGGGACCATTTCACTTACTTATGGATATTTGGATTATTTACAGTTTGGTGCTTTTGTTAATAAATAAAGCTGCTATGAATATTCATTCATGAGTTTTTGTGTGAACGTATATTTTCATTTCTTGGGTAAATACCTAGAAATGGGTTCGTTAGGTTGTACGGCAAGTGAATGTTCCAGTATAAGAACCTGCCAAACTGTTTCCAATTTTACAGTTCCTGTTGCTCTACATTCTCATTAACACTTGGTTCTTTCAGTCTTTTTAATTTTTGCCCCCCTAGTGGGTATGTGGTAGTAACCACACTGTAACTTTAATTTGCATACATCTGATAAGTGACAATGAGAATTTACTGGTATCTATAGGTCATTTTATGTCTTCCTTTGTGAAGTATTTGTTGACATCTTTTACCATTTTTAAAGATTGGGGTATTTGTCTCATTGAGTTTTAAGAATTCTTTGTGCTTTTATTATATAGGTTCTTTGACCCATACAGACACATACACACTGATTGCCGCCTGAAGCTAGCTTTTTCATTTTCCTAACTTTTAAAAATGGAAGCACTTTGAATTTTGATGAAATTAGATCGTCAGTTGTCAGTTTTTTCTTTTATTATTTATGTTTCTGTGTTCTTGCATTTGCACAATGAAAACTTGTGCAGATCTTCTTTTGTCTTCTTTTACAATTTACATGGTTTTGGCTTTTATAACAAGATGTATTGTCCATTTGAGTTAATTTTTTTATACTGTGTGAAATAAAGGTCAAGGCTCATTTTCTGCGTTCTAGCACCATTTGTTGGAAACACTTTCCTTTCCCCCTTCAATTAACTTAGTCAAAACTGAATTGACCTTATATGTGAATCTGTTTCTTTGATCTTTGTGCCTATCATTTTGCCAGTACCCCATTGTCATACCATATTGTTGCTTTCTCATAAGTCTTGAAATTTTTTTTTAAATAATTTTGGCGATTTTGCTCTTCTGTGAAATGTTTTAGAAGTGATTTGATTTCTACAAAAAGTACTGAGGGGGTTTTCATTTAGATTGTATTAAATGCATTGATCAATTTGAGAAAAAGTTACTTCTTAATATTAAGTCGTCCAGTTAATGAGCACAGGATATCTCCATTTATTTAAATCTTTGATTTCATTTATCAGCATTTTGTAGTTTCAGCATACTTATGTATACTAGAAAAAAAGTCTCCTTTTTGCTAGATTTATGTCTAGCTATTTTGCCTCTTTTGATACCAATATAAATGATAATTTTCTTAAAATTTAGTATGCAGTTGTTCATTGATAGTATGTAGATATACCTTGAATCCAGCAACCTTGCTAAATTCACTTAATCTAGTAAGGGTATTTTTTATTCCTTCCCATCAGTTTCTTTTGGATTTTCCTATGTAAATGATATCATTTTTAAATATAGAACAGTTTTATTTCTTTGTTTTCAGTTTGTGTGTACAACCTTCTCTCTTTTTTCCCCGATTTTATTGACTACGACCTCCAGCATGATACTAAACAGAAGTGGTGAGAGCGGATATTTTTGTCTTATTCCTGATTTTAACAAGAAAGCTTTTAGTCTTTTAAGTATAAAGGGCCTTTTATCAAGTTATTATATATATTGTTTATTAAGTTTAATAGGTCTTTTACCAAGATAAGGATGTTCCCATTCTGTTAGTAGATTGCTGAAAGTTTTTATTGTGAGTGGACATGGAGTTCACGCAGATTTTCTTGCTATATTTATTGAGATGGTCACAAGGTGTATCCTCTTTGGTCTATTAATAAGATGAATTACATTGAATTTTTTTCAGATTTTGAACCAACCTTGCATTCTCTTAGGTGTACCTATCTTGGACATGATGTATTGCCATTTCATACACAAGTTGATTCAATTTGCTGTTACTTTGTTGAGTACGCTTTTGTATCTCAAACAAAACCACTGTGTATCTCCCAGTGGTTTAAGGCTTTTTTTTCTTTAGGGGATAGGATTTAAATAGGGTTTCATTCCTTTCCCATGTTGGCAGTCACTTCCTTGCTTCCACCACTGCAGAGTGGCCTCTTGAGTGTCTCAGCCTATTTCCAACCTTTTCAGCACCCACCGGAGATCTGTGGATAAGAGCCTGTGAGTGATTGCCAGCTTACTATGTTTCTGCAGGTCTTAGAGATTCTACACTCTTCATCGAACCCACACTTTTTCTTTTCTGCAATATAATTGCCTGACAGAGGAGAGGGAAATTATCTGAGGCTCTAGAAAACCACATCCAGCATTCAGCAAGGATGCATTTTGTAATTTCTAGGGGAACTGTTACAAGAATGACACTAAAAGGATATCAGATAAGCTAGTAGATGAAATAAAATGGAATAGTACCAAAGAAGTTGAGAAAGGAGGAATAAAGGAACAAAGAACAGATAAAAATGAAAATAGTAGCAAGATGATACTTAAACTTATCTATGTTGGTAATAATGTTAAGTTTAAATGGATTAAGTGCATCAGTGAAAATACAAATATTGTTAGTCTCTTTAAATGAGATTCGGCTACAATCTGTTTATAGAATAAATGTAAAGGCTCTGATACAATGAAAATAAAAAGATGGAGTAAGAATTGTCAGCACTCAGCAAAAGAAAGCTGGTGTGGCTATATTAACATTGTACAAAATAGACTTAAGGCAAAAGAAGTATTAGTATTATAACTGATAAAGAGGAAAATACAATGTGGGTCAGTTCATCAAGAAGACATAAAAACCTTAAGCATGAATTCATCTAGTAATATAGCTTCTTAATGTAGAAGTTAATATAACCATCAGGAAATAATAGATGTGCATTTATAGCTAGATATTTTAAATACATATTTAAAGTAACTGATAGAACAGTTATATTAAAATATCAGTAAGGGAATAGAAAATTTAAATGACATGATTCATGACTTGACATATTTACATTTATAAAACATTTTCTTTAACAACTGAATACTATATCTTTTAAGTGCACATGGAACATTTGCCAGAATATTTTGGTCCTTAAAGAAATAGCATCAGGTTTCAAAGAATTGAAATTATATAGTGCATTTTTTAATTATTACAACACAGTAACAGAAAAATAACTAGAATGCCTCCAAATGTTAGAAATTAAGCAAGACATTTCTAAATTGTCCATGAATCAAAAACAAACCATAATGGAAATTAGAAAACATTTTTATCAGAAGACAATAAAAAACTACTATAGAACTTGTGGATGCAACTGAAGCAGTGCTTTGAGAGAACTTTATAGTTTCATATGCATGTGTCAGTAAAGACGAAAGGTTGAAAGTGAGTAGTGTAAACTCACAACTGAAAGAAAAATCAAACTCAAAGGAAATATTAGGTTGGCCAAAAAGTATGTTGTATTTTTTCCGCAAAATAAAAGACACATTTCTCATTTTCACCAGTAACTTTATTGATTTGAATATTTTGAGTATGTTGGCTATCTCCGACCTATTGGCTTCTAGTGAGTAGAGACCAGGGGTGCAGCTAAACATTTTCCAGTACATAAGACAGCCCCTCAGCAAAGAATTACTTAGCCAAAATGTCAATAATCGAAGAAACTTCACATACCACTTTTGACATGTTTGATCAGTCATAGCATCTTCTCCATAATACGCAAAAAATGTTGAGTATTTTCGTCCACCCACATTATTAAAATGACTGCACAAAAATTCACTAATTTTGATAAGTTTTTTTTTAATGCACACTGATGTGACAGCTGTCACAATAGAATCTAACAAAGCTGTTTCCAATGAAGTTAAGGACAATTTAGCACTACTAGAGCCATTGTAGAGAAAAAACGTAATAGACTTTTTGGCCAATCTAATAGAAAGAAAGAAATAGTAAATGTAAAAGTAGAAATCAGTGACATAAAAAAGTTTTACAGTTCAGAGGACTTTTTAAAAATAATAAATGTAATGAATTGATCAATTAAAAAAATGGGAGAAAACACAAATTACCAATACCAGTAATGAAAAGAGAGGCATCACTACAGATTCTGTAGATATTAGATTGTTAATAAAAGGAAATTATGAACAACTTTATAATATATTTGATAACTTGAATGAAAGGTCATAATTTTTGAAAAACAATATCAAAACAGACGTGAATAAATGGAAAATCTGAGTTGTCCAATGTCTTTTAAACAATTTGAGTTTATCAAAAACTTTTACAAAGAAAACCCAGGCCTGGATGTCTTCATTGGTAAATCTTCCAAACATTTAATTAAGGTATGATGTCAGCTTTACACAGACTCTTCTGAGAATTTAAGAAACAAGAAAGGTAACAAAACCATTTTTTAGGATATTTAATGATTTTAGTATGATCCTGATAGGAAAACCTTATAAGAACATGACAAAGAAAATAAATTAAGATATTTTTCATGAACATAGATACAGATAATCGAGTGATATGTAAAAAAGATTATATATTACAGATTTGTACCAGGAATGCAAGATTAATGTTTTTAAAATAGTGTAATCTACTTCTTTACAGAACAATGTAGAAAAAACATATGATCATATTTGTAGATAACAATCATTTGACCAAATTCAACATCTGTTGGTGTTAAAAGTTCTCATCAAATTAGGAATAGAAGGAAACATCCTTAACTTTTTAAAGATTATCAACAAACAATCCACAGATAACGTCATACTCAGTGAATGAAAGTTGTAGTCATATATTGGAGGAAACTAGAATTCAAGATACAGTCCAGTTTATAGGGAGAAAACAGCCTTAAAGACCATTAACACACTAGAATCTGATATTCACAAAGGCGTATTACTGAAATGTAATTTTTCATAATCATCCATTTCTATAAAAGATAACCATGGTGAGACTATGTGCAAATTAAGTCTAGTTTTAATAAATTTGGCTTGATTATTTATGTGAATGCAGAAAGAATAGTGACTGACCATATAGGCTCTTTTAAGTCTGCTTTACTGGAACTTTTCATAAAGAATTTCACATTGGACTTTCAAAAGCTTCTCAAGGCTAGCAATCCAGGCAAAGGACTTGTTCAACTCTTTCCTGTTACAAGGAGAACAGATATTTATTAACTTACGCAAGTACATATATTATCATGAAAAGTAGGAATACTTAGTAAGACTTTCTGAATTCTGGGGACTCGAGTAGGGAGAAAAAGAAATTTTTCAAGCTCTGTTGCAACTTCATCAGATTGATCTTAAGTTATAGAGGGCATAAAAGAAGAGAAAGGGGGTCCTTTAAATATGGAAACAAAACATTAAAGAAATGGCAGTGTTTTAAATGAAGTCATCAAATTTATAATTGTTAATGTAATTCTTGTTTTGCTTCATTTTAGGTTAGCAACTTTATAATTCAATCAGTTTTCCATTAAAGTTTTAAAAATCAACTCTGTTGTGCCTCAGTGAACTGAGCACAGGCTCTGTAAACCAAAAGGTTGCTGGTTTGATTCCCAGTCAGGGCCTGTGCTTGGGTTGTGGGCCAGGTCCCCAGCTGGCGGCTTGTGAGGGGTAGCCCATTGATGTATCTCCCATGCATTGATGTTTGTCTCTTTTTCTCCCTCCCTTTCTGTCCCTCTGAAATAAATGAAATCTTAAAAAAAAAATTTTATCTGCAGTTCAGTGGTATGATCAGAAACCTGCATTCTAGAGTACTCGTCAAGGTATTTTCTATGAATTTCTTTGAAGGCGGAGCACTTTTCCAGGAACATTCTTGAGAAAGCAAGTAGAACAGTAACTGTCTGTAAATGGGCAAAGATTTGAAGATGGCTATGGTTAGAGATCTTATGAGAGAATTCACACCCACACACACACGCACGCACACACTCACTCTTAAACTCACACTCACAAATGATTCAGTTGACTTAGTTATCTGTTCATCCAGAGTGAGAGTTAAAAGATTCCAAAGGCAAATACAGAAACTTATAGTTATAAAAGAAACTTAGCTCTTTTAATACAGAAGACAGTTATTTTTCTAAGTAATCAAAGACTTGATAAAGACAATATGAAGCACAGGAGATATTTTCATAAGACATAATCTTTGTTTCCTAGACAGATTACATTGAAGGTGGGGGGGCAGCCTTTGTTTTTTTATTTCTCATGAAGAGCAGGCCAATAATCCAAAAAACAAAACCACAACAACAAAACACCTGTTCTTTCACCAGAGTAAAAACCAGATCCTAATTTCACACTGGGATACTTTGAATGTTAAAATTTTTTCTTGTCTTTAAATAAATAAACTCTAGTCTTAGCATGAGTACACATAAAATTCCTTTCTCAAATATTTATTTTCTACAAAACTGCCAGTTACTGTATCCATTCAGTTAGTGCCCTCTCTGTAACAATCATTTTACCTTAGGACAACATTTTCTTTCTTTCCTTTACAAAACAAAACACAAAAAATGTGCCATTTACATTTTTCCCTATCCAAAAATTAAAAAAAACACATACATTATTTTCTTTACCTACTTTTCATATACAGTCATTTTCTTTCACCCATATTATTTCTGGTAGTTTTAATTATACATGTTAGAATTCTTAATTCTTCAGAATCCTTAACTCCTAGTGAAAAATAAAAAGCAATTGTGGACTGGAAAATTATTATAAGTATTTTATAATTACTAGAAGTATATTCTTTCTCATAGTAAATTTTTCAAATTGCCACAAAGGTGTTTTTTAATAGACCCCAATTTTTTTTTTTGAGTAAAAAAATCTAAAAACCATAACTAGTTAAACTTATGTGTAGCATTTAATGTTTATCTTACTTGGAAATGCTTTAGATAGTAAATGAATATCCATTATTTAATTTAACTTAATATAAACTTTTATTTATGTTTATTTGATGTACTTCCAATAATTAGGTATGGATTAGGCATTAAACAGCTAACCATCATCTTAAGTTATTTCTTCTTATTTACAAATTTTGAAGATACACTTCCTTTTATTGAACCAAAAAACTTAAACTAACCTTTATTTATCAAAGATTGTCTTAGATCATGTGAATTTAAAAAATGTTTGGGCTAATTTCTGTAATTCTGTGAATATGCTTGATTTATATAAACAACTTTTTAAAGACAGAGCTTTTTACAAATTCATTTTGGTAATGCCATTTGGAGACAGAAAATATATCTGTAACATATAGACCATCACACATAAACATATAGAAAGACACAAACAGAGATTTTACAGCTTTTGTTTTAAAATGTTTAGCCATGTCTTACATATAAAACCGAAAAGTAATTGAATATAAATTGTGTTTCTGATGAACTAAATTAATGTTACTTGCTCAAATGGCCAGTGTTTTACTAACGATTTTTTATTTGCATGCTGTAAGGATCCATTTAGAGCTGTTTTTGTAGTCCTTTTGTCTTTTAGAAGCTTCTACTTAAAGAATGTATTTCATTATTTCATAGTGGTTGGAATCCTCTCTTTTAAGGGTACTCCTTAAGGTGGACTTATCTAAGTTAAAGGTTCCCCAGAGTGGCCACTGCAATTCCAAAAGTTCACCCGTTTTCCAAAAGGCACAACATAGTCATCCATCGACCAGGTAGAACTTACCTTTGCCTTTAGATTTCTGAAGATGTCGTAATTATAAGGAGGCCGTTTTCCAACAACTGGCCTAAAACACAGGGAATCATGTGTTTTTACCCCCTTTGGAACAGAATAGGGAGGCTTACCAAGAAGCTTCAACAAACTACAGGTAGGCACGATAAAGTCAGAGAGCTCAAAAGGCAAAGAGAATGGAGCTTGGATCCAAGAGAGACTTAGCCTCAAACTCCAGGGTTGTCGAGAAAGCAGTGAGCTCACTGAGTCTCTGGGTACCAGCACCCATTTGCTCATCCACCTTGGAGTCACTGGGGGTCTTTGGATTCCATTTCTGAAGCCATGAACTGTCAAAAGTTCAGAAATAACAAATTAAACCAATCACTGAAGTAGTAGTAGTTAGTAAAAGCTTATCATGTATACACAAAGAACAAATTTGTAAACTAGGAGCACTCAGAGCAATCATGGAATGAGGTTCAGTGATGTATTGATATAAAACAGCTTATGTAGTGAGAAAGTTATTGGTTAAAATTCACATACTCCTATTGTAAATTGGTAGTGCCTTTAATACACCTGATCTCCTGAACATCATTGCTTAGCCTAGCCTATCATGAGTGCACTCAGAGCACTTACATTAGTCTACAGTTGGACAAAATGTTCTAACACAAAGCTTATTTTATAATTAAATATTGAATGCCTCATATCATTTATTGAATTCAGTATCCAAAGTAATGCAGCAGAGTGCACTGCCAAGTATTGGTTGTTTACCCTCATGATTGTGTGCCTGACTGGGAGCTGCAGCTCACTGCCGCTGCCCATCACCTCCAGAGTGTCATGCTGCTGGCCTGGGAAAAGATCAAAATTCACAGTGAAGTTTCTACTGAATGCATATTGCTTTCACCCATCATGAAGGCGATAAATTGTTAAGTCAAACCGTTACAAGTCAGGGGCTATCATAAGCAAAAAAATGACACAGATCAGTTTATCCTTGCGCAGGATAAGCTAAATTAAGCTATGACTAAACTGATTTTGTGTGTTCAGGGAATTTTAAAGTCTGGTCCCCATTTTTTATTTTAACACAACCAAAAGAGTATGAAACCAAAATTATTAATATGCATTTAGAATAGCATCAAAATATGTAAGATACCTAAGAATAACTCTGATAAAACTTGGGCAAAACTTATACACTGAAAATTACAAAACAGTGCTAAGAGACATTTTAAAATACTCAGATGGAGAACAATTCCATCTTTATGTAGTAGGAAACTTAGTATTATTAAAATAATCAGATTCCTCCAGGTTGAGCTATAGCATCAGTAAAAAATCTCAGAATTTTAAAATTTTGGTATGAATTCCAAAATTGATACCAAAATATAAATGTTTCAGATGTCAAGACTGATTACGAAGTTACAATAATTAAGACAGTTTGTATTAGAACAGCAGTTTTCAACCAGCGTGCCGGAGACGCACACCTGTGTGCCACAGGAATTTTTAAAACATGTAATAGATTGTCAAAAGATTGACAACAGCCCGCACAACAATTGCCTTCTGGTGTGATCGGCAAAAAAATATACTTTTGGGTATGCTGCAGAATTATAGTAATTAGTTTATGTGTGCCATGAGGTGAAAAAAGTTGAAAATCACTGTATTATAGCAAGGTAGACAAAAAGATTGAGGAAGAATAGAGTGTCTAGAAACTATAGACCTTCACATATGTGGTTTCTTGATTTATGACAAAAGTTCCACTGAAGTTAAGAGAAAGCATTTATTTTTAGTAAATTGTGTTAGGTAAACTGGATATCGATATGGACAAAAAAAACAACCCAGACTTTTACCTGATACTATATTTAAAAGTTTATTTGAGTTGGATAATAGACATAGATGTAAAAGCTATACTTAACCAGTCTTCTAGAAGAAAACCTAGGAGAATATCTTCCATCACCTTGGGGTAGCCAAAAATTTCTTAGAACATCAAATTGATGTTAGAATACATAATATTAAAAATTTCTATTTATCAAGACATCATTAAGAAAGAGAAAAGACGAGCTACATAACACAAGAATATATTCATAATAAATCTGGTGAAGGACTTGTATCCAGAAAATGTAAGTAACTCCTACAAATCAAAAAGGAAAAGGCAACAAACAACCTAGTTTTTAAAATTTACAAAAAAGTGAGTAGGGAAGGCATACAAGAGGCTAATATGCATAGGTAAAGGTGCTCTACATTATTATCAGGGAAATGTCACAACGCAGAACCATCACACCTGTACCAGAATGGCTGAAATTAGAAACTGACAGTACAAGTGTTACTTACCAAGGATGTGAAACAGCTGATGCTCTTCTGTATTGCTGGGGGGTAATTGTTTCAGCCACTTTGGAAAACCAGCACTACCTGTTAGAGCTAAACCAAGCTGTATACTGTGATTCCAGGTCGTCTGTACCTAAAAATGTGAAAAACAAAAACATAAACACTACATGCAAGAATGCTTATAACAACGTGAATGAATCTCAGAGCAAAAGTAGACAGACACAAAGTAATTTATACTATATGATTACACGTATATGAATTTTTAAAACAGGAAAAACTAATTTGGGGTAATAGAAATCAGGACAGTGGTTGCCACTGGGTAAGAGGAGTTAATGACTTTGAAGGGACAAGTGAAAACCTTTTCAAGTGATGCTAATGTTAGTATCTTGAACTAGTTGTTAGTTATTCAGATGTTTACATGTGTAAAAATTCATTGAAGTGTACTGTGTGCTCAAGAGTTTTATACTTTATTATTGTAAACAACCCTTCAACAAATGATTGCAAAGAAAAGGAAATACTTAAAAGATTTACCGTGAAAATTTCCAGATTTCCATAGAGTAAAAGAAACCCCATGTACACATCATCTTGTTTCAGCATTTTGCCATGCTTGTTTCTTGTCTCCCCAACCCTCTCCCCAACTCATGTATGTTGTTTTTTGTAGCTAGCACACATTTAAATGTTTAAATATGAGATGTATTATTTACTCTGAGCATATTTTGTGACTTTTATCATCAAATATAATTTGCAGCATTTTGGTATGCATAACATTGAATTTTCTACTTTCTGTTTTCCTGTATCCTTTTTTGCTTTCCTGGCTTTGCTGTGGAAATAAATCTCTGCTACCTCTTTATTCTAAAGTGATTTGACTTGCACATCTCAAAGGAAGGGGGCTCGAAGAGGGTCCTTATTTGTGCCACATCTGAATCAGAGATCTTTTTATCTAAATGAGGGAGAAATTTGAACAGTATTCTTCTTTATGGGTTAATATTTTTTTCTTTCATCTCAGTTTGTCTTTGACTCTCCTTTAAATTTTTATCTTCCTTAGCCAATTTTACCTCCATTAAACTGTAAAAAATTTTTATTGTTACAGTGTGTCGGGTATACAAGGTCTGTCCATAAGGTATCCAGCCATGTAATAGGAAAAATAGAGGCATTTATTGAAGAAAATGCAATATACAAGAAACATTGTACATAGGACAACGATGCCTCAGTCTCCTTCAGAATAAGCACCTTGGGGCCTCACACAGTTCCCCCAGTCCCCATCAGCTGCCCAGTCATATTTTCCTGAATCTCATCCATGAGCTGAAATGTCTTCCCTTTCAAAGGTGATTTTAGTTTTGGCAAAAGCCAGAAGCACAGGGTGCCAAATCTGGGCTGTAGGGGGACTGAGTCACCTGGGTGATTTGATGTTTCACCAAAAAACTCTGCATGAGATATGATGCACCAGCGGATGCTTTGTGATGAAGCTGCCGATGACCAGTAGCCCGTAGCCGCGGCCTTCTGAATCATCCAAATAGTTTCCACAGAAGAATGTTCAAGCTTAACGCAAATTTGATGCATATATGTTGCTCTTCTCGCTCATTTTAAATGCGATGGCCACACAATACACATGCTCAGCCAACAGTGTCTACTGCCCCCACTGATCAGTACAGTGAAGTTGTCATTATTCACATATGCACATTTCAGTCCACTCTCCTTGACTGCCACGTTACATTGATGTCTTGTAAACCATTCTTGTTATTTTAACAATATCTGGACTTTTTCCTGCTAGACCTCGTGTGTGTGTATGCATGTGTGTAATAGAATATTCTGCAACAACATATATGGACTTGAGGGCATTGAGCTAAGTGAAATAAGTCAGACAAAGACAGATCCCGTATGATCTCACTTATATGTGGAATCAAAACAAATCAAGCTGGTAAAGAGAACAAAATGGTGGTTGCTAGAGGTGGGGGTGGCGGAGGAGCGGGGTAAAATGGGCAAAGGGGTTCAAAAGGTAGTAACTTTCAGTTATAAAATAAATAAATCATGGGGATATAATGTGCTGCGTGGTGACTATAGTTCATAATACTTTATGGCCTATTTGAAAGTTACTGAAAGAACGATAAGTCCTAAAAGTTCTTTAAAAATTTGTATAAGTGTGTATGGTGATTCTTGTGATTGTTTTGCCATATATACAAATATTGAATTTTATGTTGTATACCTGAAACAATGTAATGTTTTGTGACAGTATACCTCACTTTTTTTTAAAAAAGTGAATTCTTGCTCTTAGCAGATGGGTCACAGGAGTATACAACCACACTTTCAGTTGAAACTCTTTCTGGAATTTCAACTGATTTCTCTCTCCCTCTGTGCAAAGCTTCATTTAAATCACTTAGATTTAAATTCTAAAAGTAAGTATCCCTGATTCAGTAACTATTTAATGAGTGTCTACTGGGTAATAGGTGAAGTATAGGTGCTAAGCAGCATTTCTGACATTGCCAACAAACAAAAGACCAGTGTAACTCCTTTTGATAACATCAGTCACAACGTGGAACTTTGTGTACTGAGAAAAAGTAGAGGTTTTAAAGGGAGAAAATAAACTTTCATGAGATGGTATTAGAAAATCTTTGTTCTAGTAATAGGTGCAACTATAAGAAAATATAGTATATGTAAGTACATGTAATTTTAATTATTTGTATTGTCTATTGCAGGATAATTCGTTAAGCTGCAAAAGACTTAACAACTCAGAACATTTATCATCTCATAGTTTGAATGGGTCAGAAATTCAGGGGCAACCTGGCTGGGTCGTGTTGGCTTGAGGTCTTTCACAAGGTTACATTCAAGATTTAGGCTGGGAGTACAATCATCTGATGACTTGATTGTGGTTGAACCATCTGCTTCTAGCTGGTTTACTAACATGGCTATTGCCAGAAGACCTCAGATACTTTTGACTCTCGGCGGGAACTACCAGTTACTCATCACATGAACCTTTCCATAGGACTACTTGAGTGCTTGCATGATGTAGCAGCTGGTTTCTTTCAGAGAGCAAGAGCGAGGAGAGAGAAAGCAAGGAAGAAGCCACAGTGCCTTTTATGTCCTGGTTTTGTAGATCATGCCCTGTTACTCCTATCACATTATCTTCATTTGAAACAAGCTACTAAGTACAGCTCACACTTAAGGGGAGCAAAGTAGACTCTGCTTTTTTTGAAGAGTGAGGTATAAAAATAATCTCTGCTCATATTTTTAAAACCACCACATTATTCTAATAGAGGTATGATGTTTCTGTAATTTTAGGGTGACAGGAGTATTTGTCTGTTTTGTTCTTTGTTGTATCCTCAGCGCTGCAAATAGTGCCCTGGAACATGTCAGAATAGAGCCTTATTCCAAAGAAAATAGGTAAAATACTCGTGAACTTATATCCATGGTTAACCTTTAAAATCGCCATGTAATGTCCTATAAATCTGTTAAGATTTGAGTTCTTTCAGATTATTTTTCTTATTAAAACTATTAATTAGCTCTGCCTGGGTGGCTCAGTTGGTTGAAATGTTGTCCTGTACACCAAAAGGTTGTGGGTTTGATCCCCAGTCAGGGCACATACTTAGGTTGTAGCTATGAGCCCTGGGAAGGCAGCCAATCCATATCTTTCCACAGCACACCGCCCCCCAGCCCTGGCCCCAGCCCCGGCCCCAGCCCCTTCCTCTCTCTCTAAAATCAATAAACACATCCTTGGGTGAAGATTTTTTTTAAAACAACATTAAGCAGAACTTACATTTTTGTCCATATAAGATTTTTAAAATATATTTTCACCCTATAGCTATTGTGTAGTCTGACTCAATTTAGATAGAGAATCACAACCTGTTGCTACATTTATGATTTATATGGGGAAAATGTGTTCATATACTCTTATGTATGTTAATATCTGTCCATGGCTAGGCTTAACATACAGTTAACTTCATTTGCAGAACTATCATCTAATATTTTTGAGTTGGTGATAGGCAATTAGCGATAGCTCAAATGTTTAAATAAGCCAGGTATTTAAATTAAAAATTATGTTCTGCCCTGACTGATTTGGCCTGTTGGTTGAGTGTCCTCCCACAAAGTGAAAGGTTGCCAGCTTGATTCTTGGTCAGGGCACTTGCCTGGGTTGTGGCTTCAGTCTCTGATTTGGGCTCTTAATGAGAGGCAACCAGTGGATGATTCTCACTCACAGGGATGTTTCTCTCCCTTTTTCTCCCTCCCTTCCTCTCTCTATAAAAATAAATTAAAATCTTTAATGAAAGTAAATAAAAAATAAAAATTAAGTCCTTATCAAAGTTTGAGAAAAACACTTGGCAACTTTTGAAATAGTAAATAATTGGATTATTTTCAAAACCACCGATGGTCTTTTTATATTTGCTACATGGTAAATTTTGATTTTTCTAATTTAGAATATAGGTTCTTATTTGCAATTAAAATATCTGAATGATCAGTTGACTAATCTAAAGCATAAGTGTATCATTATTTACACACATTAATTTGTTGAATGATTTATCTTTTATCATATAATTAATTTTTAATTGTCATAAACCATTATTACATTATGTCTCATTTATTATACATTTTATACTTGATACATTAATCATCATAAACCTAAGTTTGTTTTCTTAGGGTTAACTTTTGTTTTTTAACAGGCCAGGGCTAAAGGAACAATACAACACTTGATGAAGACGCAAAGATAGCATAGTATAATAGATTCCCAAATCTGTTAATTTGACCATGTACCCCAATCAGCATTTCTCAATATACAGGGTCCAGCAAAAGTAATGCCATTGAGTGTGGTTGGTAGGGTACATGAATGTCTCTTATGACATAGACAGCAAATTGAACATTTCACCTAAAATGTCATGTGGTTTGCTTGAGTGTATGAATTGTTATGTTACAGAATTACATGCTTATAATTTTGTAATAAAATATTTTATGTAATAAAAAAGGGGTGTTATTTGTGTCGGACCCTGTATTTGCTTATTTACTTACAAAGTATATGTGTGTTGTTATCTTTGTCAGTCTTAAGGATGAAATATACTTACAGCAAGATTTTTCAAGAGGAGATGTAAAACTTTTCAGGTGGCCATTTTCTGGGTTAACATCAGTTTTTTTGTTGTTAGTGTTTGTTATTATGGGCCTAACAAAAGTTGCACTAGAAGGAAGAGAAGTATTAGTTTTGCCCTTTTTGTTTGTGCTTGTATTAATATTTTGTTTGCTACATGGTTTTTTTGTAGGAATCTTCTGCAGCTTACCAATTTTGTGAGTAAAAACTAAACCACATCCAAAATTCCACTGACCTGGGCATATAAAAACTGCCGTATATGTCACAGTATAGTGAAAAAGAGCCAGCAGGTAAGCAGGGTGTCTGTCATTTCCTGTACGTTGAGGACTATGTGTTTTTCCTTCAAGATACCTTCAGTAACATGCATGACATGTGATGATGGTCTTACTTAAGGCCAGTTTTGATCCGCATGTTAAATATGTGTAAAGCCGAATTTCTAATTTTTGATATTAAAATAAGTGCAAATAGGAATTCTTACATTTTCTTTTCACATTGCCTCAGCTTCTGTTGTGCTTTCCACTTTGGAGATTATTGCATTATGGGAAAAATTACTTAAATACTAAATTTTAACCTTAATATTTTGATCTTTAAAATACAGTACAGTATCTACCTCATTACATTGTTGAGGGGATTAAGTAACATACATTTGATATTGTATCTTATAAGTACATACTGTTTTTTTTTCCATGCTTGGAAGCAATTATATTTTTTATTTTAATTCAGTAAAAATAGTGTTATATGTATTGACTATTCTATATACTGTGAGATAATATTTTGTTTAGTTGCTGCACTGTATATGTAAAATCTAATTGAATAAACTTAATATAAATAAAATACTGTCATATTTAGTAGAAGATGCTGTTTACTACTGTGTATTTCTTTGTCATCAGAATTTAGTGTTCAAGTTATTCAGATGTTTATGGCTTATCTTACCATAGTGTATACCATTGGTAATTTTGAAAGGTGGGGTAGCATGTATTTGACTTGGCTTATCATTGTTTTCTTTTAGAGAATTTTATCTGACCGTAACTTTTGGGATATATTTATTGTGGTCCAGTTGGTTCTTTATGATAGTATAGATACTGTTTGAAGAAGTTACTTGTTACTGTTGTCAGGAATGTATTCACTCTTAATCTAGTTGAGACCATCGTCATGATCAGGTGCTAGTAATTCACTCAGCGAACATGTATTGAGGAGTTATGTGTAAGGTACTTTGCCTAGATAATTTGGAGGATCATTCTCCAGTACTTAATGAGTTTTTGCACTGTTGCAGTTTAGCATATGAAAATCTTTTTTGGTAGGTAACATTATAAAAATCTTAAATACCTTAAAGGAACCAGACTTTAAAAGACATTTTACTGCCCTATCTGGTGTGACTCAGTGTATTGAGTGCCAGCCTGTCGACCAAAAGGTTGCTGGTTTCATTCCCAGTCAGGGCAACATGCCTGGGTTGCAGCTCAGGTCCCCAGTTTGGGGCATGTGAGAGGCCAATGACCCATGTATCTCTTGCACATTGATGTCTCTCCCTCTCTTTCTCCCTCCTATCCCCTCTCTCTAAAAGTAAATAAATAAATATTTTTTTAAAAAGATCTGTTTGCTAGTAAAGAGGCCACATAACTCTCATAACATAGTATTTCATGTTTATTTTTTAGTATGTTCTGTAGTACTGGTAAGGTACATTTGATGTCCAGTGGCATATGTTTTGGCAGAAACTAACATGTGTTGAAACAATACCCCCACTAGTCACCAGAATGAAGGTCATTGCTCTGCCTCTTTCATTTTTAACACTTTCAGCCATGGATCAAGAATCCAACAAGGCTGCCTGGCCCAAACCAGCAGGAGGATATCAAACAATCACAGGCAGGAGATACGGAAGAAGACATGCGTATGTCAGTTTTAAACCTTGTATGACCAGGCATGAAAGAAGCTTAGGTCGAGCTGGTGATGACTATGAAGTGTTGGAACTAGACGATGTTCCAAAGGAAAATTCCTCAGGTATGCAACATGGAATTACTTAAGAATTATTTACAAGCATGTAGGAATTGATCTTGTAGTATTTGAAATTGTCAGTGAGTTTATGTGTCTGTTAGTAAAATGCTGTACATTTTTAACCAAGGAATTCTATTTTGATATTTTTATTTAACTTAAATTTTATCGAATTAATATTAATACTTAACATAGAAGAAAATAGAATATGGCCAATCATTAAAATATAACTACACCGGCATGCCATTGATTACACTGTCACACTCTTTAGCCAGAGAGATTTTTTACCTCTTAATCAAAAAACGTTTTAAATGTGAACTGCGTATATTTTTTCCTGCATATTATGTTTAAATAATTTCTGTTTTTTAAATTGTTTCTCTAAGTAATTTAGCTGGAATCAGTTGATTTTTTAAAATTATTTTATAATATTTAAATGTCAGGTGATTCTTAGTCATTTAAAATTTCTTAATTATTCAGTGTTCTGAAAAAGTGTTTTGCAGATATTCATGTATCATTATTTTGGACTAGAATGTCATCTTCCTCTTGTTCTGAGCAAACTTGATAATTCTAAATTATTTTTACTGCCATTTATATATAAGAATCTGAATTATTAAGATCATTCCATTAAGCCTTTCTGTGATATGACAAGACTGATTTTCAGTTATTTATAGTTTATTTTGTTCCAACAAATCTCAAATGTCTTCATTTTTATTATTGTATTAGTAGTGATAAAAAGATAGTCTTGGTAAAGTAATTTATGGAATAGATAATGATTTTACTCTTGTCAAGATTGTGACAAACTATGACAAAGAGAATCAACATTGAGTTTTTTATTGTTTTTCATTCATCTAAGGTTAACTCATTATTATAGCTGTATTACAGCAGTCTACTTCAGGGATAGAAATCTAATATGTATCTAGAGATAGATATAATCTTCTGAATTGACATCAAACAAAATAGAGTCTCATTTCTGTTAGATCTATAATCTGATCTTATATCTAGCATAAGCACTTTTGAAGTTTTTTTTTAATCTACCTGTTACAAAAGAAGTTAAGTTTCCGTTGCACAGCCCAACAATTGAGAGGGCAGTGACTTCACTTACACCTTTTATTGTTTGGTCTTTCATTAGCCTCTCCTTTTAATGTCCGTCACAGAATGTTTTTGGTAATAGGATTTAGGTGAAAAACCTGCAAAAGACATCTAAGTGAGATGATATTGAGTTTCTCCACAGTGGCATAAATGAACTCATGGGATAACCATTCTGCCCTCCCAGTTAAGTTAGGGCACATAGAAGCACCTGTCAGAGAAATTCTTTTGTATTTTTAAGTGGGTAGTAATTGGCATGATTTCTACTTAAATAGCCATTATTAAATCAGTTATCTAAGTTAATCACTCTAAAAATGTTTTCTTTTGTTTGGTATGAAGGTTCCAGTCCATTGGATCAAGTTCAGTCTTCTTTACCCAATGATCCTTTATTTGAAAACAGTGAAACAGGAATTCCCATTTGTGATACAGCATTGAATCAAACCATTGAGAGCAGTCCATCCTTTGCTGCAGCACATCATAATGGGGAAGGCAGGGAGACCTTAGGAAGCAATACGAATCTTCATAATCACTCTGAGGGAGAATACACTCCAGGAGTTTGTAATGCCTCAAGTATCCAAAATGGAATTGCATTGGTTCATACTGACTCTTATAATCCAGATGGCAGACATGGAGAGGAGGATAATGACCGTCTTCAGCTTTCTGCAGAAGTTGTGGAAGGTGGTAGATATCAGGAAGCATTGGGCAATACAATATTCGAGTTGGAAAATGGAGAGGTAGAGGCGTATACTGGTCTTTCACCACCAGTTCCTTCTTTTAACTGTGAAATACGAAATGAGTTTGAAGAATTTGATGCAGCGCCTTTAGTGAAAAGTTCTACTGGTGATACTGAGTTTGTCGATCAAAACGAACAAGAATTTCGGAGGTCCTCTTCTGAAGAGGAAGTTATTAGAAAGGAACAAAATAATTCTAGCCAGGAGACACAGAGAGAAAATTCAACTGAAGATTCAGCCTGTGCTCTGGGGCATATTTGCAGTGAACAAAATACCAGGGATAGGGGCGACAACCAGGGAAGCTCTCCTGAACAGGTAGTGAGACCCAAAGTTAGAAAACTGGTAAGTTCAAGCCAGGTGGACCAAGAAACAGGCTTTAATAGGCATGAGGCTAAACAAAGAAGTGTTCAGAGGTGGAGGGAGGCTTTGGAAGTTGAGGAAAATGGTTCAGATGACCTCTTAATAAAATGTGATGACTACGATGGAGAACATGACTGTATGTTCTTGGATCCACCTTACTCAAGAGTTACACAGAGGGAACCAGAAAATAACCAGATAACATCAGAAAGTGGAGCCACAGCAGGAAGGCAAGAAGTTGTGGATAACACCTTTTGGAATGGCTGCGGAGATTATTACCAACTGTATGACAAAGACGAAGATAGGTAAGGTTTTACTCAGTGCTTTGCCAGATTGTGTAGTGAGCAAAATGGCTTTTTTCTAGTACCGTGATGTGTGATGGATGGACTTTCTGACATAGTCAAATTTTGATTTATCAGGTATTCTTATTTACCATATGCTAACCATATGTGCAAACTAGTGGTTAGTTTTTTACAGACTTTGAGGGGTTTCAGGAGTTTACAGAAATTAAAACCAGGTAATGATTATTACTATAAGAGAATAGATACAAAGTATTTTAATGCTTTGTATTTCATTTAGTAAAATGTCAGGTATTATATTTTTTAAAATTCTGTGCTAAGCCAGTCTGGGTTTAAAAGGTAATTAAAACCACAGAAACTTTTGATTGATAATATTGCATTGATTTTACCAATATTTATTAATATCACCTGTTTGTTTATTCTTCCTGTTGCTCCTTCTATCACTGTTTGTTTTTTACTTATTTTTACTTAGCATTTCATTTTCATTAACAATTCTATGTGGTGCATACCATTATTTTCCTCATTTGTGAATGAGGAAACTAAGGCACAAGAGAGTTGGCTAACTTCCTAAGGTCACAGAGCTAGTAAGCCGTGGCGCTGGAATTTGAGTATCTGCTTATTGCCTATCTCCAAACCCTGTGTTCTTCACCACTACGGTTTACTGTTTTCATAAGAACATGTAACTTTTCTTATAACAACCATTCTGGTTCCTCTTATAAACATAGTTTTTTTTTCCTTCCAAACTGTAAGATGACAGAAAGCAGAGAGAAATGGAGAGTTTCTTTGTCCAAATGCTTACTTATCATTATTCCAGAATCCAGATGTCCTCTTAAGATAGTTGTAACTGAACTATGCTCAATTACAGTGTAATTTCAAGATTTTATTAGCTTGTGGAAATAATTTTTTAATTAGAAAGTACTACAAAATAAATTTATCCTTTAGAATGTGAATGCATTTTATATATTTTATTTCATATCATAAAATTAATAAAATGTTTTCTTTTTTCTACTTAAAAAAATTTATTGGCGTGAAATTGGTTATAAAATTATAGACTTTATGTATACAGTTCTATAGCATGTTATCTGTATATTGTAATTATGTGTAAATGTTCTTTGGACACATGAATTAAGTAACTTGTAGAAACAATGGAAATAATAATTTCTCCACTATCACGGAAGTTTGTAAACTTTTAAGGGTTAGCAGGCAATTATTTATGTAACCTACTGTTTTAAGAACCTTTCCCTGACTTCAAATTTTTCAGTTTAGGTCTACAGTCTTTTGTCCAAAATCCACAAAATTCTTTAAAAAATGGATATTGGTAGTAAAACTTATTTGACGGCAGATATGGGTCTGAACTAAAATGAGGCCCTTTTTCCAGGTATTTATGTATTTTGTTGCGATAATATGAGTGCTTGATTACTGGGTGTTGTCTTGGACTCCACTGGGAATTGTTAGTGTTTCCACATCTCAGGGAGAAAAAAAATCTAAATCCCAAAACATATTCAGCCCTAAGATTTTTGGATTGGTTTGTGAACTCTATTATATCTCTAGATAACTATTAAAAAAATAAAACAACTTACAGTTTTGGGTAACTTATCTTTTTAAAAGCATAAAGTTGTTGCATTTCTTTCCCCTGACACTTTTTACTTTTTAAAGAAAATAATTTGGCTGTACCTTCTCCATTGTAGACACTAATCAAAAATAAAAACCTCTTTTGTTTGCTTTAAATAGTCAGGCCTAATATCATGTAATGAAGTTGAAATTTTTATGCCATTTGCCAACCTAAAGAGAAAAGGTAGTTTTCTTGATTTTTGGTTTTTAAATTGATTCTTTTTGTGAATAGAAGTGTTTTCTTTGCCTAAAACAACTCTGTACTTTTTCATGATTATAGGGCAGTGTATTAGCATATTTCTTTATAAATTTTTTCCTTAAGTGAAATGTCAGTAAGAGCGAGGTACCCAAAAAAACCCGCAATTATTTTCTGGAGGGCAGGCCCCTTGTAGTATAGGTTTCCCCTACTAGGTGAGTGTTCTAGGATCCCATCTGTATCAGTGCACCAGCTGGCATTGTCGTGGGGGGCTGTTTTCGGCCTCAGTGAATTTTTTTGAAGACTCTTCCATGCATTTACGCATTTCATGATGGGTGATTTATGAACACATCTGTCCACATGGCACTGACTGGTCAGCAGTTTTTGACCAAAACTGGCATGTTCCTGTCCCCTTCCCTCCCTATTCACCTGACCTCACCCCTAGTGACTTTATTTTTGTTTGTTTCCCTGGATGAAAAAAGTCCTCAAAGGGAAACATTTTGCTGATGTGGAAGAGGTAAACAAAAAACGTCATAAGCAGTAAAAGGCATCAAAATGGACAAGGTCAGAAACTGTTTTGAGCAGTGGGAAAAAACATCTCCATAGGTGTATTGCATCAAATGGAGAGTACTTCAAAGGTGACTGAAGTTTAAACATGTAAGAATAAATACACAATTTTTTATAAATACATTCTGGGTGTTTTTGGGTCCCCCCTCATATTCCAAACAATGATAGATTTTTTTTTATAGACAAAATATGCAGATGAGAAAATAACTTACAGTTTTCTTTAAACTTCTAGAACTTCAACAATAGAAACTTTTTTCTTTCAACTTTTTAGTAATATAGTGACTTAGAGAACCTGTAGTTGGGCATGCTTAAATGATGAAACTAGTTTAGGAGCATTTTTTTTAAAACACATTGTTCTCAAAGATAATATTTCTACCTAGCATTCCAATAATATTTACATCTGTAAGTCTTTAGATATCTTTTAGGACCTCATTTCAATAGCTGCAACACTTTTAAGGGTAATTCTATCTTACTGTTTCCAGTTCCTCTGTCTTTACTCCCTACAAAGGATCACAGTGCACAGATGCCTTTTAATATGGTGCCGAATAAAGGTTGAAATTTAATAGTTTTACACTTCTGTTTAGTTTCATTTTGCTACTTGTTCCTGTACCTGATGTTTTACTACAGCCCTGCTCAGTTCTGATATTATCGGGTTGGGGAAATGGGAGAACACAGTGGCTCTACCATAAGTATCTTGAGAAGGAAAATGCAAATAGCTTCTGTTTGGAGCCTGCAATTTTTTGGTTTGTTTGTTTTCACTGCTTTGTAAAACTTAAACATGACGTACTTGAATTTTTTTGAAGTATATTTTATTGATTGTGCTATTATAATTGTCCCATTTTATTTTCTGCCCTTTATTCCCCTCCACCATGCATCCCCATCTCACCAAAACTCCCCCCTCAATTCATGGGTTGTACATACAAGTTCTTTGGCTTCTTCATTTCCTATAGTATTCTTAACCTCCCCCGTGTATTTTGTACCTACCAATTATGTTTCTTATTCCCTGTACCTTATCCCCCATTCTCCCTGCTCCCCGCTGATAACCCTTCTGTGATGCTGTTCCTGGTCTAGTTTGCTTAGTTTGTGTTTGTTTTTGTTTTTAGGTTCAGTTGTTGATAGTTGTGAGTTTTTTGTCATTTTACTGTTCATAGTTTTGATCTTTTTCTTAGATAAGTCTCTAACATTTCATGTAATAAGGGCTTGGTGATGATAAACTCCTTTAACTTTACCTTATCTGGGAAGCACTTTATCTGCCCTTCCATTCTAAATGACAGCTTTGCTGGATAGAGTAATCTTGGATGTAAGTCCTTGCTTTTCATGACTTGGAATACTTCTTTATAGGCCCCTTCTTTATAGGCCCCTTCTTGCCTATAAGGTTTCTTTGGACAAATCAGCTGATAGTCTTATGGGAACTCCTTTGTAGATAACTCTCTCCTTTTTCTACTTTTAAGACTCTCTCCTTATCTTTAATCTTGGGTAATGTAATGATGATGTGTGTGTTTCCTTGGGTCCAACTTCTTTGGGACTCTCTGAGCTTCCTGGACTTCCTGGAAATCTGTTTCCTTTGCCAGATTGGGGAAGTTCTCCATTATTTTTTCAAGTATGTTTTCAATTTCTTGCTCTTCCTCTTCTCCTTCTAGCAATCCTGTGATTCATATGTTGGAACATTTAAGGTTGTCCCCAAAGTTCCTAAGCCTTTCCTCATTTTTTTTGAATTCTTGTTTCTTCATTCTGTTCTGGTTGAATGTTTATTTCTTCCTTCTCCAAGTCATTGATTTGAGTTCCAGTTTCCTTCCCTTTACTGTTGATTCCCTGTATAATTTTCTTTGTTTCACTTTGCATAACCTTCACTTTCTCCTCTATTTTGCAGCCATACTCAACCATTTCTGTGAGCATCCTGATTACCAGTAGTTCAAACTCTGCATCTGATAGGTTGGCTGTGTCTCTTCATCGCTTAGTTGTATTTTTTCTGGAGTTTTGATCTCTTCTTTCATTTGGGCCATATTTCTTTGTCTCAGCACTCCTGTTACATTGTAATGGGCAGAGCCTTAGGTCTTCACCTGGGCAGGGCAACCCACATTGCTGCCTTGAGGCTCTGTATGTGGGGGAGGGGTCAGAGAGGGAACAATGACACTTGCTCAGCTCTGGCCCTGCTTTCAGTCACTTCCCTCCCTACCCACAAGCAACTTGGCCCCTTCTGGTGCTGATTCCCAGGTGGGTGGGCTTGTGGGTTTGTGTACATTCTGGGACCCTGTGGGTCTCTCTAACAGACTCTCCTGTGAGGCTGGGAATTTCCACTGCTGCTGCAACCCCCACAGGCTTTTTACAACCAGAGGTTTTGAGGCTTCTCCTGCAGTGGAACCCTGGGTTGCACAGTTCTTCTCGTACTTCATAGTTGTTCCTCCTGGTTTATCTGTTTGTAATGTGGGACCGCACTGTCCGCCAGCCACCACCTCACCTGCCTGGTCCTGCAGCCTTGCCACATGTCCTCTCCAACGCAGCTGCCTGTCTACACCCCTCCCACCAGTCTAGATGAATGTTTCTTCAACTCCTTGGTTGTCAGGCTTCCATACAGTTCAATTTTCTGGCAGTCTGGTGTTTTTTGTTGTTTTTTTTAATTTGTTGTCCTTGTTTGTGTGAGGAGACAACGTATATCTCCCTATACCTCCATCTTGGTTGAAAGTCAAGGTTAGGGATTGAAAATTTTTTTATTATGTTTGTATTACAATATTTAGTTACAAATTGAACTCCCTTATCAAGAACATAACTAAAATTTACTGTGACATAGGTAGATACAGGAATTTTGGCCACTGTAGAAATATATAGTGTATCTATTCTTTATAGGTGGAAAGGTATTTCAATAAATACATGACCCTTTTTCCTGAAAAATTCTAAATGATCACTTAATCACATCTGAAACATTACAGTCTACGGGGTAAGCATTGCAGCTGGTAGCATTGCTCTGAGCTGTTTGACAAGAACTGAGCACCACCTTATTAAATTAGAACTGCAGGGGGAATTTTAATAGGCAGCATATAATTACCAGACTTGGAATTAGACCAAAGAGCTAAGGTTAATACCCTGCTCTTTTGAAATATACGCTGAGAACTTTAATAACTGTTTGAGTACTAGATCTTGATTTTAAGAGGATCTTTCAGCCATTCCAGCACATTTTAACCTTGGGCCTAACTGTTCTAGAGAGTGGCATGTTATCTCCTAACCATTTATTATAGCTCTTGAGGTTTCTTTCACAGTTTTTCTGTGCCTAGTCCTTAACCTTACTTAAAAGGTGAGAAACCTTACCTAAGATAAAAATGTCGAGGCAGTTTTATTTTGTTGTAGATGTTGGGAGAATAAAAAGAATAATAGCCATTTAGTTGATGTCAATTTGATATATTCAGAACAGATTTACTGTATCCTCCTAATGTGAGACTTTGTTCCCAGTATTCTTTAATGCAAATAACAATGATTGCCATTTCCCCGGTGCTCACCAACCTTATGAGGAAGACAAGATATACAGATAATTTTCATGTGACTAAATTAAGCTCCTTTCCTCTTCTATATTGAATTAGTTAAAGACCATGACGAAAGAGCTCCTCTGATAATTCCTGTATCCTGACCAAAAAAAAAACCTGTGAGCAGCCACAACAAAGATCTTAAAGCACATGTTCTAACATTTTATCCTGTTTCCAAGTTCATAGAAGTTTAGAAAGAGTAAATTAGAGATAAGCAGCTTTGTTCTTCAGGTATGCTAGGGAATTACAGATTATAATAGTCAGATATTAACGGAAAGAAGCAGCAAATTGTGGAAGGCAGGCACAATTCAAAAAGAACACCATATGGGCCTTATGTACTAAAATAAGAAGGCTCGTCTATTTAAACAACTTCCATTTGTACTGCTGTATTAAAACACGGTTAAATGTTAGCCATGGTTCCATGTCCAAGACTGCTTAGATTATGCTCAGTATACTATCTTGGAAGATGCAAAGAATTATATGTTTTAATGCAATTTCAATCCAGAGTATTTTCACTAAAAATTTTTAAAGTCTTTTTTGATCCTCTACTAGTCAGGTAACGAAATTATTTAAAATTTCACTTTTCCCTAGGCTCCTATATAGTTGAGTATTTATGCATGTGATAAAGGGAAGACAGGGAAGACAAACAAATCAGCTCCTTGAGGGATTTAGTGAAGAAGTTGCTTTTGGCTAGTTTTATACTTCTAGATCTTATTTCTACCTAGGATTTGTATATAAATTATTTGTCTAGAAATCACATATAATTTCATTCCATATATGAAAAAAGTGTTTTTGGTTCACAATTGAATGTGTAAAGAGTGTAACATTCTAATAAATATTAGTTGTCTGCTGTGGAATATAGCTCTAAATGCGAATGGGAGACAATACTAGTGATAGACCATATGAAAATTAAGGATGTTCTTAATTTAGTTTTTACCTTGAGAATTTAAGGTGTATAACACATGTGCTTTTGTAATCAAGAACAGATGGTCCTCTGTGCCACAGTTTTTTTGTATACCATTTATACTGTTGCTTATTCTCTTTGAAGACTTATTTTTAAATTCTTTCTTTTTGCTTTTTGTTCCCTACACTCCTGTCACTCTTGGAGGAGAACTTTGTCTCCAGCTTTCCTGGAGATACTGAAATAGATAACCTTGAACTTTCTTGTTTTCTTCTTCTCCATATTAGAATATCTCAATATCTGTTACTATTTATAATTTTTTCATTGAAGAGAGGTAACTTCTAATTCTGTGCCTACAGTCATATCTGACACCGTACTTTTCCTGTTATCCTTATTCCTAGGTCGCTTCTCTCTTCCTCTCATTCTCCAATTTGTCTAAGTCTGGGGAAAACCTTCACTTGACCTTGCTCCCTCTATTAACTACTTGCCTGTTTGTTTTCTTTCGTTGCTGAATTTTCAGAATAAATGTTCCACACCCACAGCTTATATTCCTTTATTATCCTCTCTTTTTAAACGCTTCCAAATCTGTCAGTATTGTCTGTTCTACAATATTAACAGTGACCTCCTGATTTCTGCAGCCAGTTGACTTTTCTCGGCATTCATTTTCTTTGACTACAGTGCTACTACCAAGCTGTTTGTTCCCCCTTTCCTGCTCCACAGTTTCTTTTCCATTGATCTCTGTCTCCTCTGGATCCCCAGGGTTGAGCAAACTTTTTAAAAAGATGACCCAGGAGTAAATATTTTATGTTTTGTGGGCCAAAAGATAAAAGCAAGGATATTTTGTAAGTACTTAGGTAACCATTTCCTTTTCTTAAAAAATAAAATTTATTAGGGTGACATTGGTTAATAGGATTATATAGTTTTTAATTACACATTTTTATGATATGTTATCTATATATTGTATTGTGTGTCCACCACCCAGAGTCAAATCATCTTCCATAACCGTATATTTGACACCTTTTTCCCTTTATTCCCCCCACTTCCCTCATAACCACCATACTGTTGTCTTCCACTGTGAGTGAAATCATGTGGTTCTTAGCTTTTTCTGACTGATTTATTTCACTTAGCATAATCTCAAGGTTCATCCGTGTTGCAAATATATTTCATCTTTTCTTATGGCTAAGTAGTATTTCACTGTGTATGTATATATACCATATCTTCTTTTCCAGTCCAGACAACAAGGACACTTTGGTTGTCTCCATATCTTGACCACCGTGAATAATGGTACAGTGAACACAAGGGTGCATATATCTTTGTGAATAACTGTTTTTGAGTTTTTTGGGTAGATACCCAGAAGAGGGATTGCTAGGTTATGTGGCAACTCTATTAATTTTTTTGAGGAACCACCAGACTGTTTTACATATTGGCTGTACCAGTTTACATTCCCACTAGCATTGAATGATGGTTCCTTTCTCTTCACAGCCTGTCCAACACTTGTTATTTTTACCTGTTTTGTTAATAATAGCCGTTCTAAAAGGTATTTCATTGTAGTTTTTTAAAATTGATGATATTATTATAGATGTCCCCTATTTTTTCCCCACTTTTCCTCTTTCCACCAAGCCCCTGCCTTACCCCAACCTCAGCCTTCACCACATTGTTGTCTTTGTCCATGGCCTTTGCATATATGCATATATGTTCTTTGGCTTCTCTCTTCCAGTCCCCCACAACTGCCCCCCTCTGAGAGCTATCATTCGGTTCCATGTGTCAGTGCTTCTGGTTTTTGTTTTTTGTTTTTTTTCTTCAGTTTATTTTGTTCATTACATTCTGCATGTGAGTTAGATCATGTGATATTTGTTTTTCTCTGACAGGCTTATTTCACTTAGCACAATATTATCCCAGTCCATCGATACTGTTGCAAAGGGTAAGAGGAGTTCTTTTTTATAACCGCATAGAATTCCATTGTGTAAATGTACCACAGTTTTATATCCCCTCATCTACTGATGGACACTTAGGCTGTTTCCAGACCTTGGCAATTGCAAATAATGCTGCTATGCATAGATTAGTGGTTTGGGATTCCTTGGTTATATTTGCAGAAGTGGGATCACTGTGTCAAAGGGCTCATTTATAATTTTTTAGGAAGCTCCATACTATTTTCCACAGTGGCTGTACCAGTCTGCATTCCCACCAACAGTGCACTAGGTCCCTGTTTTTATTTGCATTTCCTTACTAGCTAGTGAGGTTGAACATCTTTCGTGTATCTGATGGCCATTTGTATGTCTTCTTGGGAGAGCTGTCTGTTCAGGTCCTCTGCCCATGTTTTAATTTGATTGTTTGTTTGGTGCTGAGTTGTAAGAGTTCTTTATATGTTTTGGATAGTAACTCCTTGTCAGAGCTGTTTGCAAGTATTATTTCCCATTTGGTAGGTTGCCTTTTTGTTTTGCTGTTGGTTTCCTTTACTGTGCAGAAGCTTTCAGCTTGATGTAGTCCTATTCAATTATTTGTGTCTTTACTTCCCTTGATTTTGGGCTGAATTTATAAAATGTTATCTGTGACCAAGGTCCATAACTTTATTGCCTATGTTTTCTTCTAAGTAATATATTGTTTCAGATCTTATATTTAGGCCTTCGATCCATTTTAATTTTTATACATGGGGACAGACTGTAATCTACTTTCTTTCTTTTACATGTGGCTTTCCAGTTTTCCCAGCACCATTTATTGAAAAGGCTTTCTTTTCTCCTTTGTGTGTTTTTGGAGCCCGTATCAAATATTTGCCCATATGCATGTTTTGTTTTTTTTTCTGGTTGCTCATTTCTGTTCCATTGGTTTGTGTATCTGGTTTTATGTCATTCCTATGCTGGTTTGATTATTGTAGCTCTGTAATATAATTTGAAATCTGGTGGTATGATACCTCCAACTTTGTTCTTTTTTTCTTAGGATTGCTTTGCCTTTTCAGGGTCTTTTGTGGCTCCATACCAATCTGATAATATTTTGTTCTATTTCTTTTAGAAAAGAATATTGGGATTTCGATGGAGATTGCATTAGATCTGTATATTGCTTTAGGTAATATGGCCATTTTAACTATGTTGATTCTTCCAGTCCATGAACATGGAATATCTTTCCATTTCATTGTCTCTTAATATTTTACTTTATTTCTTTAAACTTTTTTTTTAAGATTTTTTTATTTTATTTTTAGACAGAGAGGAAGGGAAAGAGAAAGAGAGGGAGAGAAACATCAATGTGTGGTTGCCTGTCACGCGCCCCCTGCCGGGGACTTGGCCAACCACCCAGACATGTGCCCTGAGTGGGAAATCAAACCAGCGACCCTTTGGTTCACAGGCCGACACTCAGTCCACTGAGCTACAACAGCTGGGGCTTAATAATATTTTATAGTTTTCTGTATATAGGACAACGTCCTTCGTTAAGTTTATACCTAGGTATTTTATTCTTTTGCTTGCAATTGCAGAAGAAATTGTTATTTTCATTTCTTTTTCTGAAGTTTCATTGCTAGTATATAGGAAAGCAATTGATTTTTGTACATTAATTTTGTATCCTGATATTTTTATTGTTTATAATAGTTTTTTGGTGGAGTCTTTAGGCTTTTCTATGTACAAAATCATGTCATCTGCAAAAAGTGACATTTTTACTTCGTTTTCAGTTTGGATGCTTCTTATTTCTTTTTGTTGCCTGATTACTCTAGCTAGAACTTTGAGAACTGTGTTGCATAAGGCTGGTGGGAGTGGGTATCCTTTTCTTGTTCCAGATTTTAGAGGAAAAGCTTTCAGTTTTTCACCATTGAGTATGATAGCTGAGGGTTTGTCATATGGTCTTTTTTACTTTGAGGTACCTCTATACCCATTTTACTGAGTTTTAATCACACATGGGTGTTGTATCTTATCACATGCTTTTTCTGCATCTGTTGATAAGATCATATGATTTTGCCCTTTGTTTTGTTAATGTGGTGTATTATATTGATTGATTTTTGTGCATGTTGAACCATCCTGGTGCTCCTGGAATGAACCCCACTTGATCATGATGTATTATTATTATTTTTTTGATGTATTATTGTATGTAACTTGCTGGTATTTTGTTTAGGATTTTTGCATTTGTATTCATCAGAGATGGGTATGTAGTTTTCTTTTTTTGTGTTATCCTTGCCAGGTTTTGGTATGAGGGTTATGTTGACCTCATAAAATGTGTTAGGAAGTATTGCAATTGCTGCTGTTTCAGTTTTTTGAAACAGTCTGAGAGGACAGGTATCAGATCCTCTTTGCGTATTTGTTAGAACTCACTAGTGAAGCTGTCTGGTCCTGGACTTTTATTTTGGGGGAGGTTTTTGATGGTTGTTTCAGTTTCCTTATTGTTTATCATTCCATTTAGATTTTCAAGATCTTCATGATTCAATCTTAGAATGCTATGTATTTCTAGGACTTATTTATGTCTTCTAGGTTATTGAATTTGTTGGCATATACACCCTTTCATAGTGCTCTGGTTTGATCCATTGCATATCTGTGATATCTATGGTAACTCCCCTCTTTTATTTCAGATTTTGTTTATATGAATCTTTTCTCTTTTTTCCTTGGTGAGTCTATTCAGGGATTCGTCAGTTTTATTAATCTTTTCAAAGAAGCAGCTCTTTGTTGTATTAATTTTTTGTATAGTCTTTGCTTTCTATGCCATGCAATTCTCTAATTTTCCTTTCTTCTACTGACTTTGAGTTGCTTTTGTTCTTTTTTCTAATTCTTTAAGATGCAATATTAGGTTGTTTACTTGAGATTTCTCTTGTTTATTGAGATAGGCCTGTAATGATATAAACCGCCATCTTATTGCTGCTTTCCTGCATCCCAGAAGTTTTGATATGTCATTTTGTTGTCATTTTCATTTGTCTCTTTTTATCTTTTGATCTCACCTTTTATTTCTTTTTTGATCCAGTCATTTTTTAATAGTATGTTGTTTAATCTACACATGTTTATGGGTTTCTTTGCTTCCTTTTTGCAGTTGATTTCTAATTTCAAGGTATTGTGGTCAGAGAATATGCTTGATACAATTTTTTTTTTTTATTTGTTGAGACTAATTTTGTGATCCAGCCTATGGTCTGTTCTTGAGAATATTCCATGTGCACTGGAGAAGAATGTATAATCTGTTGTTCTGGGATGAAAGGCTCTGTAAATGTCAATTATATCCACTAGATACAGTGTATCATTTAAGGCTGGTATTTCTTTATTGATTTTTCTGTTTGGATGGTCTCTCTGGAGTTGTCAGTGAAGTTTTAAGGTTTCCAACTATTATTGTATTTTTGTTTGTTTCTCCCTTTAATTCTGTTAGTATTTGCTTTATATATTCTCGTGCTCCCTGATTGGGTGCATGTATATTAAATAGTGTTATGTCTTCTTGATGTAGTGTCCCCTTTATCACTATAAAATGTTTATCTTTGTCTCTTATTACATTGGTTATCTTGTGATTTATTTGTCAGATATAAGTATACTGTATCTGTTTTTCTGTGGATATTATTTGGTTGGAGAAACATTTCCACCCTTTCCACTTCGAGCCTGACTTGGTCTTTGCTGCTTAGACATGTTTCCTGAAGGCAGCATATGGTTGGGGTTTGTTTTCTGATCTAGTATGCTACTCTGTGCTTTTATATTGGTGAATTCAGTCCATTTACATTTAGGGTAATTATTGATGTATGAGGATTTCTTATAGCCATTTTATCATTTGTTTTCTGTTATCTCAGTGCCTCTGTTGGTTCTTTTCCTTTGTGTTTCTGTCTGTTGTTTTTGTTTGGTGGTATTCCATGCTACTTTCTGTTCTCTTTTTAAGCTCTTTGTCTCCATTTTTGGTTTTTTGTGTATCATTACCATTCGGTTTGTGAAAAAGAAAGTTTCGTATATACAATAGTCTTTTTTTCTTTTGAGTGCATCTGACCTCCATCCTACTGTGCAAAATCAGACCTTTGTTCCTTCCCCTCTTATCTTTTTGTTGTCACAAATTACCTCCGTTTATGCTGTAACTTTTCTTGTTATCTGATAGTTTTGTGACTTTTTGTTCTTTGTTTCAGGTAGAATAGCCCCCTTGAATATTTCCTACAGTGAAGGTCTTCTAGTGATAAATTCCCTTATATTCTGTATGTCTAGAAAACTTGTTACCTCTCCTTCATGTTTAAAAGATAACTTTGCTGGATATGTTATTCCTGGCTGGTAATTTTTTTCTTTCAGTAGTTTAAATATTTGGTTCCACTTTCTTCTGCCTTGTAGAGTTCCTGCTGAGAAGTCTGGTGATAGCCTTAATAGGTTTTCATTAGAGTTTATAGCTTACTTTCTTCTTTTCCCTGGTTGCCTTGAGAATTCCTTGTCATTAATTTTTGACAGGTTTTAATACAATGTGCCTTTGAGAAGGCCTCTTTGGATTAAAGTAACTAGATGTTCTGTTTGCTTCTTTGATTCAGTGATCTAGCCCTTTTCACTTGCTGGGGAAGTTCTCATCAACTATATGAATAGGCTTTCCATTCTCTTCTTTAACCATTTTAAAATGCAAAAAACTGCTTCTAGCTAATTAGAAAATGGATAGATGTCTAGATTTGGCTCATGGACCAGGGCATAATTTACTGACCTTTGGTGTAAAAAGAGACTAAGACTAAAGCTAATTGGATAACCTGGTGACTGATACTGTCATTTAGTAAGACAAACCAGAGGATATAGATTTTCTTTGGTAGAGAAAAGAGGAAAATGTGTGCTGGTAGGAAATCCAAATGAAAGGTCAAAGCAGACAGGTTGTATAATGAAGTAACTCACCTTTATTAAATGTTTACCCTCTTCCAAAATTGTGCTAAACATTTTATTTGCAGTATTCTTTTAAACATCACTATAGACCTAAAAAGTAAATAATAATATTCTCATTTTACCAATATGAGAATGAGGGAAAGTGAGTTTAGGGAAGTTAAATGCCTAGGCTTGTGTCACTACTAAGTACCAAACCAGGATCCTGACCAAATCTGTCTGATTTCAAAGTGTGGCATTCCCTGACCTGGGATGAAAAGGAAGCTGTCATAGATGGAAATTTTACCTGATATAAAATATGTAAATATAGTATTTTATTTCTTCAGTAAGGAAATTGTCTGTGGTAGGTTCTTTGCTTTTTGTTCTCTATAGTAAAAAGTCTTAATCATAGTTTCATAGTCTCCTCTGACTATCCCTATGAGCCTGTTTGGATTTTTAGAGCTTTGAATTAGTAATAGACATTGAGTTTGAAATTTGTAATAGGTAAAGAATGTTCAGAATGAAATATTAATAGGAAATTGTTCATGCATTACTTTCTATCACTTATATCACGAATGTGTATTAATTTCTGGAATCTCTTTTAAAGAGGATTAATTTTTGGCCCTTTTCAAAAAATAAAAAAATAATATTACTAAAAATTCTCTATTTAAAACCAGGCAATTGCACAGTCTTAGTTAACTTCCAAGAGCTTACAAGTACTTCACTATTCAGGCTGATCTCCTTGGACACTTTTCTGGTCGTGAGTAAAGCAACTGTAATTTTGTACTTGGGAAAAATACCTTTAAATGTGTCGTTAAAGCAGCAGCTGTGCCGTAGTGAGTGAGAGCAAATAAACAAGAGGACTAGTCCCTGAATTAACTGAAAAACAAAAGAAAGAATTTTGTAGGAGAGGATTGTGAAGGAATGATCTGAGTCTGAAAGGGAAAAAAGGTCAAGTGATCGTGAAGACATTCCTGAGGGTAGGATAAATGGTTGTGGCACAAGTTCACACTTGGAGGACCGTATTTGGAATAGAGAATTTATGTATGTAACAAAAGAGTTTTATGTAAGAATGTATTGGTAACTGGAATCAGATTGTAGTAAGTCATAAATGCCATTCAAAGTTTAAACTTTTTATTTTTTATAGGTCAGAATTTTCCAAACTGAGTGAAATATACTGGTACACAGAGAAGAGTTACTAATATTTATCATTATATATTTATTCTGATTCCCATCAGAATAAATATAGCTAGCTTATCAAACTTGGAATTTTATGGCTGTTGCTTAGGAGGTAACTAAATGTATTAGTAAAAAAATGTTAAAAAGAGATTTGCTAACCGTTGTTGATGCTTTATTATTTACCAGACATTGTTAGAATGTTTTGTATATAGTAACTCATTTACTCCTCACACAAACTCAGTGAGCTTTTGGATACTATTATGTTTATCTGATAAGTGGAGGGATAAAGGCACAGAGAGATTAAGTAACTTTTTCATAGCTAATAAGTGGTAGATTCACATCAGGCAAGTTGACTCCAGAACTTGTGTTCCTAACCTACTGTACCTAAGCATACAGTATTAATGTACAACTGTAGCAAAAAATGTGAGAACAGTAGGCAAATGGCTTAAGTTTGTGAAATACTAATTTAGGAAAACAGAATTATTGAGGGTTTTGGAGTAATATTATACATTTACTGTTTGATATAAATGGAAGTGATAGTGATATTCAGGATGCATTTTTAAGTGAGTTGTGAGAGTGGATTAAATTTATGGAAACCAATTAATAATTGGTTAAAGTCTAGGTTTGGGGAAAAGTAGCTGAATGAGGGATTTTTTAGGAAAAAAAAGAAAAAGGAGCTAGGATAAAAGAACCACTGTACAGAAAGGATGGAAAGTTAGAAATGACTTAATTGTGGGGAGTTTATGAAGAGGCAAAGATATTTTTTCCAGCTTAAAAGCAGGATAATACTATTAGCAGTTAGAAAATGAAGAAAGGGACTTATCTGACAGATGAATTTTGTTTTAAAAATACACCTTTTGAAAAGGAGTGTGAAATATAAAAATATTAGGTAGGCAGTTAGTGGTTATGAAAGTTTAGCATGGTGGTCAGGGCTGGGGATATATACAGGGTCCAGCACGAATAACACCCCTTTTTTATTATAAAATCATAAGCATGTAATTCTGTAACGTAACAATATCACATTCAAGCACACCACATGACACTTTAGGTGAAATGTTCAAATTAAAACTGAATTATTACACCAATATTATTACCCTACCAACCACACTCAAGCAGGCGTTTTTCAGATCCTGTATTTTAAAAGTATCTACTTAAAGGTGAGGGTCATAGAAAATTTTAAAGACATTCTGTTTGCATTTTATCACCTTTTGTTTGCTATGCCAGAGTTATATCACATTCCTTCATCAGGATGTTTGTGCCCTGCTGCCCATCATTTATTGAAAATTGGATATTGATTTTAGTTTTTAACTTTTAATACCTCAGAGCTCAGATTAGTGCTGCTCTTTGTTAATAGCATTTTGAGTTCTTGAGTTCATTTACTTATAGAAGGAAGAACTCACTAACTAGTGTAGGTATTAAATATATATTGTCATCATTAAAAAAAAGATAATTTCTTACCAATTATCACTTCCTTTCAAAAACACAAACTAAAATTTGTTATTTTTTGGTTTCTCAAAAGTCAGTACACAAAAGGAAATCTTTAAGATTTTTCCTAAGACCAGAATGGTTGATATGGTTGGAAGGGGCATTTAAGATTTATTTTAACATTGGTAAGTAATATTTATACCTTTAGTAGTATGACTGGTGTTTTAAGAGTAGTTAAATGTAACCAAATTAACCAAGGTTAAATATAACCAAAAGTAATTTTCTGAGGTTATTAACCCTTCTATTGTATGTTTTGTTTTTTGAATTGAAATATATTCAATATTTTGTGTTCACAGGTCTACCAAAGAACTTCACTAGAATATATCAGTACTACTTCATATGAATTTGAATCTCTCTTCATTTTACAATCTGTGAAAAAAGAATGAAAAAAATAGTTAAGCTTTTAAAACATGATAATAGGAAAAATTTATTCATAGAGAATATTTCATCAGTTTGTCAAAATATAATTAGAAAGTTGTCTTAGTCAAGCCAGGTGACTAATGAGTCTGTTATCATTTATTCCAGATAGCATTTAATTTGTAATTACCACGCTGTTTAAATTTTTACTAAGAAACATGTCTAAAATATGAACACCTGTATCTAAGCACCATGAAATTATTTACTTCAGTGAAGAAAATAATAAGTTGTTGGTTCCATAACTTGCCATATGCTATATTCATTTGAAAAAGTTAAATTCTGAATATATTTATTTATTTTTAAATATTTTAAAAATTGATTATGTTATTACAATTGTCCCATTGAGACAACTGTAATAACATAATCAATAAAATATACTTTAAAATGAATAAATAAAATAAAAATTTTAAAAATTGAATCAGCACCTGATGAAGCGTGTGTGGCATCAGTGGTCCACCTTATACCGTGATGCTTGGTTAACACTCCAAACGATAAATGCACATATATTTCTGTTCTAAATTTGCAGTTCAGAATGCAGTGATGGAGAATGGTCTGCTTCTTTGCCTCATCGATTTTCTGGTACAGAAAAGGATCAGTCCTCAAGTGATGAAAGCTGGGAGACTCTGCCAGGAAAAGATGAGAATGAACCTGAGCTACAGAGTGATAGCAGTGGTCCTGAAGAAGAAAACCAAGAATTATCTCTTCAGGAAGGGTATGTTTAACAGTGAGATTTATTATTTTTATGTGTATTGTACAAGAGTGCTCTACATCACATTCAAATGTTGTTATGCTATTGATTGCATTCTCAAGCCACGTGCAGGACTAGTGTTACAAAGAACAGTCAGATCGGAAATACAGGTAATTTCAGTGTCTTCTGTTGAGATACACTGTGTGTTTCCACTTCACTTTATTAAAGAAAACTTGGTTATTTAAAAAATCACTTTGGTTGTGTTAGGTATGAGTGAATTAGAGCTGCCACTGCACACAGTGGATATAACGGCAAGGGAGAGATGGTGCCCCTAGAGGGAATCAGTGATACATTCACAGAAATGGAAGCTGGTGTAAAAGTTAAACATTACTTGAATGTCTAATTGCATTAGATGATACCTCCAGAAATCAGTGCTTGATGGTAAACATTTTTGTCTTTTTCTAACTTTAATGGGAGTGCTTTGGTACCTGGTTTGTCAAACTTGCACTTTGAAGGGCCAGATAGTAAATATTTTCAACTCTATCAGTGTAGTATAAAAGTGGCCATAGACAATATGTAAATGAATGGGTATAGCTGTCTTCCAACAAAATTTTATTTATATAAATAGATGACAGGCTGGAAGTAACCTATGGGCCATAGTTTGCCACCCCTTGTTTTACCCTAGTAAGAATGATTCTGGCTTTTAGGTTGATTTCACGCACACGTACAAACATGCACAAGTTTTTTGTAATTACGCTATGGAAATAGCTCCCTGTTGTTCTTTTATAGATTTCTAGCAAGAAGAATGCTTGCCGATTTTATAAAGTCATCTTAGCATCAGTAGAAATGATCATAAAGATTTTTCTCTTGACCTAATGACCATAAGGAATAATTTTGTTACTAGGTTTCTTAATATTTAATTGCTCTTGCTTCTTGATATAAACCCAACATGATCACGTAGTCATGGTTTATGGTTATAGTGAGCTGCTGGATTCCATTTGCTAATGTTTTACATAGGATTTTTATATTGAGACTCATAGTGTGAATTGTCTCTAGTTTTTTGTCTTGGTAACAGTTTCATACTTATTTTGCTAAAAGAATGTCTGCCCTTTTTTTAATCCTTTGGTGTTTAAATAGCTTATTTATTCCTTTAAATAGCTTATTTATTCCTTAAAATATTGTTTAAATAGCTTATTTATTCTCTTAAATGTTGCTAGTATTTGCTTGTGAAACCTAGGCTTGGTGACAGAGTATGTCTTTGATAATTTAATCTTTTTCTATGATAATTAGTTGGCTCTTATATTTAGCCTTTCATGGAATCTATTTTGGTGAATATGTTTTCTTAGGAAAATTCTTTCAGCTTGGACTAATATTAACATTTGTATTCCTCAAAGAGTATATATTTCCAGCTTAAAAATCAATTCTGTAAGAAAATCTGGGAGTAAAATATATTAGAAAATCTGGGAAGAAAGATTTACAAATAAAATTTGTTTTTACAGTGGTAGATTGAGGTGGAGTTTTTTGCTCCTCCCGATTTTACGTTCTGTCGTCTTTAATCACAACATAGTTTACTGAGTATTGTTAAGTGGTTCATATGTATTTGTCATGGTAATTATCTATTCATTCAGCAGATATTTTTTGAGTATTTAATATGTGCCAAGCATTGTGCTGTATCCTGGGATTATATCAGTTAACAAGATAAATAAGATCCCCTTATGAAGCTCACATTATGGTGGGAGAGACATAAACAAAATACAAACATGATAAGTCACAAACTGATGATTACTGTGAAGGAAATAAAACACTAATTTCATAAAAAGTAACTGATGGGGGCCTACATTAATTAGAACCTTCAGGGAGGACTTCTCTTAGGAATTGACTTCTGAGCTGGGATCTGCAATATGAGAGAATGAGCAGTTGAAGAAGAGCTCTCTAGGCAAAAGCACAGGTCAGAGAAAAGGTATTGAAAAGGAAAGGGTTTGCATGTATGAAGGAGGTGGGGCTGATGTGAATGAGTGAAAAGAAGAATGATATAAGATAAGATGAAGCGGGCAGGAACCAGACTGCAGGGCATGTCTATAGGGCCTGGAATTTATTCAGAGGTCAGTGAGATTTTAACTGGAGAAGTAACTGATCTGACACACATTTTTAAAAGACCACTCAGTGTTATGTGGATATTGAATTGGAAAGGGACTAAAGGGCCTTTGGAATAGGAGATGATAGTGAGGACTGAGAACAGTAAAGAGGCTTGAGAACATTTTCAAGTTACAGATAATAGGATGAATTGGGTGTAAGATGAAGGAGAATGAGGAATCAGCCATGACTGGGTATTTTGGTTGAGCATTGGGTAGATGTTAATGTCACTGACTAAGATGAAGTCTAGGGAGAGAAATGCTAAGTAGGAATTCCTTTTGGGAAGTTTTAAGTATCATTTGGACAGACAAGCAGTGTAGATGGCATATAGACACTTGGATGTTTAACTTTGAAGCTTAAGGAAAATAACCTGATTGTAGTTAAATGCAGAGATACATGAATATTAAAAAAACACACACCCACATTTGTGACTCATCAGCTACTTTCATTGATATTCTGTGATAATAAAACTCAGTAATTTGTTTAAAAGATAAAAGTCAGAGGTGAGGAGGACAGAATTAAAACTCTAGACAGCAATAATATTTAAGTCGACAAGGGGAAACCAGAGTTGAGATGTGTTGTTTGGAAGAGGGCTGAGAGTTAACTTTTGAGAAAAGTTTAATTCGTATGGCAAAATTTCAATGATAAACACTGTAAGAGTAAATATGTACTGGAAACCTATAGAGTCAGAAAAAGGAATTAAGATATGGAAAACGAACATTTAAAGTCACTTCAAATAAAAGTAAAGAAAGGAAGAAAAAGACATCAAAACAGACAAAAAAGAGAGATGAAAAATATAGGCTATAGGTACAAGCCCTGCCATAAATATATGAGATCTGTCCAGAAAAGGTCCAGTCATTGTTAACATAATGAGAATGGTTTGTGAGACAGTGATGTAACCTGGCAGCCAAGGAGAGTGGACTGGAATGTGCATGTGTGAATGATGACGACTTCACTGTACTAGTCAGTGGATGAGGTAAACACCTTTGAGTGGGCATGTGTACTGTGTGGCCATTGCATTCGAAATGATGGAGTGAGTAGAGCATCAGTTCTGCATCAGATTTTGCCTTAAGCTTGAACATTGCTCCGCAGAAACTTTTCAGATGATTCAGGAGGCGGCAGCAATGGGCAGCTGGTGACAGGCACCTTCATCACCACCACTGGCCCACTTGTGCATCATATCAGAGTTTTTGGTGAAACATCAAATCGCCTAGGAGAATCTGCCCCACTACAGCCCAGATATGGTACCATGTGACTTCCTGGCTTTTTCCAAAACTAAAATCACCTTTGAAAGGGAACATATTTCAGACCATCAATGAGATACAGGAAAATACAACAGGGCAGCTGATAACAATTGGGAGAACTATGTGAGGTCCCAAGGTGCCTACTTTGAAGGGGACTGAGGTGTCATTGTTTTATGTACAATATTTCTTGTATCTTGTATCTTCATTAAATGTCTCTGTTTTTTCTATTACGTGGCTGGATACCCTCTGGATAGACCTCCTAAACTGCCTAATCTCTGCTTTAAAAGACAGCTTTATATCGGTTGGATTTCTTTAAAGTTAAATGCTGTTTACAAAAGACTCTGAAAGCATAAATATACAAAAGAGTGAAAATGAAAGGATAGAAAATGATATTTCAGGCAAATACTAAAAGAAAATGGAATATTTATGTTAACTTTAGCAAAATTTACTTAAAGGCAAAAAAAAAACATTGTTGGGGGGAGTGAGGGTCACTGTAATAAATTCAATTTATCAGTAATATGTAGCAGTTTTAAATCCGAGTGCACCTAATAAAATGGACTCAAACTATGTAAATCAAAATTTGACTAAACTAGAGAATATTGACAAATTTACTGTCATGATATGAAATTTTTAAATACCTTTTCCAACTACTGATGATTCATGGATATAAAAAAATTGATCTATCTTTAGCAGAGTTTAACAACTCATTTAAGCATGGTTGAAAGAATACTGAATTCTTTGAAATACACAAACACACAAAACCTGAACACATACTAGGTTACAAAGTACAGGTTAACGCATTTCAAAGAACCAATATCCTGCAGACTGTATTTTCTGACCACATTCTATTAACTTAGAAATAAATAACAGAAATATAATTTTTTTAAATCCTATGCATTTTAAATTATTCTTCCCTCTAAATAACCAGTAGGACAAAGAACAAATCATAATCGAAGTTTAAAATGTTCACAAGTCAATGATAATAAAAATACCACCAATTAAAATTTGTAGGTTGCAATGAAATTGGTATTTAAAGGGAAATTTATCTTTAAAAAATACTGAGCTGAAAATAGAGGTGTATATTTAACTTAAAATAGAAAAGGAATGTTAGAATAAACAAAGAAAATAAGGAAATAAGACTTAGAATTAGGAAAGATAAGATCAAAGATTAAAGAAATCAGAAGTTGAAACTTTGAAATGGTTAAGAAAGAAAATCTATTTGCGTAGTGAAATTAAGGACAAAGCACAAATAAATAAAATGAAATATGTAAGTGGATACAGCTGAAAATACAGTAAAGATTGCATGTTAAAAAGCACTGTAGACCTTGTAAATTTGAAAACTTAGAAGAAATTGACAAATTTCTAGAAAAATAGAATTCATTATAACACACTCAAGAGGAAATGGGAAGTCTGAATAATACTGTAATTATTACAGATAGGTAATCAGTGGTTTAATATTTTCCCATGGAGAAAAACAACTGATCAGATGGTTTTAGAGCTGAAATCTCTTAAACTAAATTTTTAAGGATCATGTCGTTCAACTCTTAAAGAGCATAGAAAAAGAGCTATTTCTCTGAATCATTCTAATTAGGCCAGCATAACCCTAATACCAAGAGTATGTAAAGAAAAATACACGGGTCTTTTTTGCCACCATTAAAAATACATGTCAACCCTGGCTGGGTGGCTCAATTAGTTGGAGCATCATCCAGTACACCAAAAGGTTGTGTGTTCAATTCCCGGTCAGAGCATGTACCTAGGTTGCAAGTTCAGTCCCCGTTTAGGGTGTGAGTGGGAGGAAACCAATCAATGTTTTTCTTTCACATCAGTTTTTCTCTCTCTTTCTCCCTTCCTCTCCCACTCTAAAAACAATAAACATATCCTTGAGTAAGGATTTAAAAACATGAAAAATATCAAAATCTTAAACAGAATTATTGGAAATTCAAATTTGGAAGTGTAATCTTTTAAAAGATAAAACTCAGCTACAAATCTGAGTTTAGTCCAGAAATACAAAGTTAGTTTCATGTAGAATACTTATAAATGTCATTCACCACAATAGGAGAACACAGGAGAAAATTTATGATAAATTCTGTAGATGGAGAAAAAAACCAATAATGTTTAACACCTCATCATGATAGAAACTCAGAAACTAGGATTACAACAGAATATCCTTGACCTAATAAAAGGGATCCTGCAAATAAATAAATAAATAGAAATCATTTCCAATGAATAGTTTAAAAAAAAAATCTGCCCTTAAATTGGAGCAAGACAAGGGTGCTCACTAACACCAGGTCCATAGCCATTGTTGGTGGAGGTCTTGATTAGCATGGCATAATGGGAAATAAAGGGTAAAAAGATATAGAAAGACAAGGAAGTTAAAAGGAAAGAAAAACTAGGAGAACATATTCATAAAATATAAAGTCTTAATGTGCAGAATGTATAAAGAACTAGAAGTTAGTAAAAAAAAATACAAAACAAAGAAGACTGACCATCTAATTCAGAATGATCAAAACCTTGAGCACATAATTCACTGAAGAGGAAATATTAATGGTGAATAAATGATGCTTTTGATACTTTGGTATCAAAAGATGCTTCATTACTACCTGGAAGTGTAAAGATCACAAGGAGGTATCATTTTTTATTAACCCATTAGATTAGCAAAAATTATGAAATTCGACAGTGTCAGGGGTTTTGGAAGATATGAATTTTTTTTTTTAAGATTTTATTTATATTTTATTTTTAGAGAGAGGGGAAGGGAGGGAGAAAGAGAGGGAGAGAAACATTGTCGTGTGAGAGAAACATCAATCAGTTGCCTCTCACACGTCTCCAACCGGGTACCTGGCTGGCAACTTCGGCATCTGCCCTGACTGGGAATCAAACTTTCAGTTTGCAGGCCAGCACTAAGTCAACTGAGCCACACCAGCCAGGGCCAAATCAGTTCTTACACACTGCTTGTTGAGATAACAAACTAGGTCAAATTCACTGAAATTATGTAATAATTTTAACATTTGCATGGGAGAGTACCCAGCTATTCCACTTCTAGGTGTATACCTTGAAGAAACTTGCCTGTATGGCCCAGAATTTGAATATGAGTGTTCATTGCAGCACTTTTCATGAAAGCCATAAAACTGGGTATTACCCAAATATTAATAGAAAAATTAATGTCATATTCATACATGGAGTGTTATATATCAATGGGAATGAATGAACCACAGTTAACATGCAAAAATGTAGATGAATGCAGAGATACAATGCTAACTGAAAAGAACCATTCCTGGAATTTATTTCATAAAGCTTGAAAACAAGCAGCAGTAAATACCTTGTTTAAGTTTACAGTAATAGTGAAAACTTTCAAAAGGCAGTGGATTGACAGCAGCAACATCAAGATACTACTTTTCTCTGGGGAGGGTGAGGCCAATGTGTAGAGTACAAGGTGTATGCTAGGCAGTGGTAGACAAGTGTTTCCCTGGTTCGGGTGTTGGGTTTATTTATAGGTGTTCAAAATAATACATTTTCTAACTTAAAAAGATTGTGTATATGCTGCATTGGGGAAAAATGAATTAAAAAATAGTAGGCCCTGGCTGGGTGGTCAGTTGTTTGGAGTGTCGTCCCGTACACCAAAGGTTGCGGATTTGATCACTGTCAGGCCAATTCAGGCACATACAGGAGCCAACCAAATCATGTTTCGCTCTTACATGGGTGTCTGTCTGTCTGTCTCCCTCCCTCCCTCCCCCACCTTCCTCCCTCCCCCACCTTCCTCCCTATCTAAAATCATTTAAAAAAACATATCCTGGGGGGAGGATTAAAAAATATATAACAGGAATTAAAGAGGAGAAAGTGGAGATACTACATTAGGTAAACACTGAGTAATTGCCGGACAGCAAGTATTGAGTGTCCATTTGAGATTTGTTTTTCAATTTAAAGTTAATAACATCACACTTTCGTGCTTTCTTTCAGTCTTTTCAGCTGTTCTGTTGACTTTACAGACTTTATCTAAATACTCTCTAATAATAAATGTTTTGCAACTGGATGACACAGAGCATTTACGAAATCATGTTCTGCTCTTACACTGATGTCTATCTATCTGTCTTTCTCCCCTTCTCCCTCCCTCCCTTTCTCCCTCCCCCTTCCTCTCTATCTGAAATCAATAAAAAAACATAATTTGGGGTGAGGATTAAAAAAAATAATAACAGGAATTGAAGATGAGAAAGTGGAGATAAGTCATGGAGACATGACATGGAAACATGGTTTTGTAAGCTGTAATTCCCTTTTAGGATATTTGTCTCTTAATTCAAATTTCAGTTACTTTTCTTCCAAGATAGGGATTTGAAATCTTAAAAATTTCAAATGCTGATATTTCTTTCTGTTGTTAGATAAACAAAATGAAAGATACTTGGACCATATTGTTCAGAATCTTTTTTTTTAAGAGCAAAATTCCTTTTTTTATACTATCAAGATAACTCTGGTCTGGCACATTGCAACTCTTCAAACCTGTGAAAATTTATGTCAAATGGTAGAAATGTATATAAACTTCGTTTAACATGTTGAAAGCATATACTATATACCACTTATTTCCTATAACTGTGCAATAATGAATTATTAAAGACACAATCAAATGTTTAAGCAAAATATGTAGCCAAGGATTGGTAATATAGTAAGAGTATTAATGATGTGTTATAAATTGTTTTGACTCATTATGATGATTTCTTATTTTAGTTTTCTTCTTTGAATTAAAAAAAACCCAGACGTTAATATTCCTTACATTGAATTATTTTAACCAGTGTATTTGCAATTTATGTTCTATGTCTGACGTACAGAGGAACTTGACTCTTTTTGACTTCTTTATAACAGGAAAAACAAATGTATTTTTTGTGGGAATACATTAAAAATAATAGAAATTTCCAAGGTCTATTTTAGGCTTAATAGATTGGTTTTCAAGGATTTATTACATTTGCAACACGTAGAGAGATAGAGTACCTATTATGTACCAAGTGCTTGTTATAGGGGGTGAAGATACAACGAGAGACAACACTGTACACTCTTGAGAAACTCCCAGTCTAAGAGGAGACAAGTGAGTCAACAGAAAAGTTACAATACAGTGTGGTGACTATTGTCATAAAGTTGTGAATAAAAATCTGTTGCTTAAGAATTTTTAGTTTGATTTTTTATTTTAAATCATTATGGGTTAAGTTTTTCAGTGGACAAATTATGCACAAAATGAAAGCATACACTGTCTTTATATACTTGACATTAAACCTTTACCATAGTAAGTATATATTGTTATGCTAAATTCTCTGCTTTTACTAGAATGGCTATACTAGATACTAAATCTTATAAACCTGTTAATCTGAAGCATAGTTTAGGATCTGAAATTAAAGAAACATTTATGAGTTTAGGTATGTAAAGAGATACTGTCTTTTATACGTTTAAAATGTGCCCATTTTTATATGTGGACATTGCCTCCCTTTCATAAATATTTTTACCTAAAACTTAAATTTGCACATTAAAATGAATAGAATTCTAATTATAGTTGCTCTTAAAGTTGAAATATATAAATTGTTGTGTAACATTTCTCATCTTAAAACCAAAACTAAAATTCAACTTTGCCAAGACTATGCTCTAATATTTTACCACCTTTTGATATATTAAAAGATATTTTCTGTTAAGAAAAATGAATAAGAAAATCCTACCAGTATAATTTTTTAATTTATAAATTTCTGAAGTACCATTTGTTCAGTTCATTGCAGCTTTGAAATGCCTATTTTAAAATAATATTTTATTGATTATGCTATTACAGTTGTCCCAGTTTTTCCCCCTTTGCCCCCCTCCACCCAGCATTCCCTGCTCCTTCAGGCAATCCCCACACCATGGTTCATACCTATGGGTCATGAGTGTAAGTTCTTCGGCTACTCCATTTCTTATAGTGCACTTTACATCCCCATGGCTATTCTGTAACTACTACCTATTTGTACTTCTTAATCTCCTCACCCATTCCCCCATATCCCTATCCCATCTGGTAGCCATCAGTACTTTCTCTGTATCTATGGTTCTGTCTCTGTTCTTGTTTGCTTAATTTGTTTTTTAGATTCAGTTGTTGCTAGATGTGTATTTATTGCCGTTTTATCGTTCATAGTTTTGATCTTCTTTTCTTAAATAAGTCCCTTTAACATTTCATATACTAATAACTTGGAGATGATGAACTCCTTTAGTGTTTTCTTGTCTGGGAAGCTCTTTATCTGCCCTTTGATTCTAAATGATAGCTTTGCTGGGTAGACATTCTTGGCTATAGATCCCTGCTTTTCATGACTTTGAATATTTCTTGCCAGCCCCTTCTAACCTGCAAAGTGTCTTTTGAGGAATCAGCTGACAGTCTTATGGGGAACTCCTTTGTAAGTAATTATCTGCTTTTCTCTTGCTCCTTTTAAGATTATCCCTTTATCTTTATCCTTTAGCATTTTAATTATGATGTATCTTGGGGTGGGCCTCTTTGCATCCATCTTGTTTGGGACTCTCTGTGCTTCCTGGGCTTGCGTACCTATTTCCTTCACCAAATTAGGGAAGTTTTCTTTCATTGTATGTTCAAATAGATTTCCAATTTCTTTCTCTTTGTCTTCTCCTGGCATCCCTATCATGCCAGTATTGAATGCTTGAAGTTGTCCCAGAGGCTACTTACAGTATCCTCGATTTTGGGGTTTTTTTTTTCCTTCTTATTCAGGTTGGTTGTTTTTTGCATCCTTACGTTCCACATCATTGATTTGATTCTTGACTTCATCCGCTGTACTGTTGTTTCCCTGTAAATTTTCTTTATTCCAATTAGTGTATCCTTCGTTTCTGACTGGATGTTTCTTATACTGTTGAGGTCCTCACTGAGTTCTTTGAGCATCCTTAAACGAGTATTGTGAACTCGAGTCTGATAAATTGCTTATCCATTTTGTTTAGCTCTTTTTCTGGAGTTTTGATCTGTTCTTTCATTCGGACCACATTTCTTTGTTTTCTCATTTTGGCAACCTCCCTGTGTTTGTTTCTGTGTATTAGGTAGAGCTGCCATGACTCCCTCTCTTGGTTGTGTGGCGTAATGTAGTAGGAGTCCTATAGGGCACAGCCTCCTCCATCACCCAAGCTGGATACTCAAGCTGTGCCCTTTGTGTGGGCTGAGTACACCCTCCTCTTGCAGTTGAGCCTTGGTTGCTATTGGCAGGTCAGTGGGAGAGATTTACCCAGGCCAGTCAGCTGCAAGGATTGGCTGTACCACCAGCCCCTGCCCTCTGTGGAGTGTTTGCTCTGCAGGGGCAAGGTGGTGGTGCTCTGACGTGGTCTGTAGCTCTCCACTGGGTGCACAGGCTCTGCAGTTTCCTGGGTGGTACCGGCCAAGGTCAGCCCCCACCAGTGTATGGCCCAGGGCCAGCTTTTTTGAACTATATAAAGCAATCTGCAGGTGGATGCAGCTAGTGAATGTAGCAAGTGGTATGGGGGCTGAGGTCACACTAAGGCTGGCTGATGCTTGTTTAATAGGATTTAGGAAGCTGTGAAGCATGAGCTAAGACCAACCATTCATATGGAAAAGTCAGGCTTAACACTTTGGGTGGGCATGTAAGTTGGGTAGAAAGGACTCTCAGAGGATCTCCAGGGTGAGACAAATAGTGTGAGTCAGGTTGATAGTTTCAGATACAGCACCTGCCTGCTGGCTCAGTTGCTCTGTGGGGGGAAGCGCTCAGCAAAGGAACAGGGTCTCTGCCCTCCTTTCTGTCCAAGAGAAAGCTGTCCCCTAGTTCTCACCTTGATGCCAGACACTTCAGTTCCTCTGGTATGCCTCTGGTGCCTTTTAAGCTGTTATCCCAGTGCTGAAGCTCAGAGGGAGTGAGTCTGAGTAAGTTTGTGTTTTTAAGGGAACTGCTTGGGACTCCAGAAGTTTCTTCCATGGACTCAATCCCGCTGGTTTTTGTAGCCAGAAGTTATGGGGACTTACTTTCCTGTCACTGGAGCCCTTGGCTGGGGGCCTGGTGTGGGGCTGGACTTCTCACTCTCGAGATACCTCTCCCAAGTTTTTACCCACCACACATGGATGTGGGACCAGCCTGTTCCACATCTATGCCCCTCCTACCATTCTGGATGGATGTGGTTTCTTTAATTTCATAGTTGTCAGACTTCCATTCAGTTTGATTTCTGATGGTTCTGAGTGATCGTTTTTCTATATTTTAATTGTAATTTTGGTGTGGCTGTGCAAAGGGGCAAGTCGTGTTTACCTATCTGAAATGCCTTTTGTTTCTCATGTATAATAATTAAATTTACTCAGTTTGATTTTTGTGTCCAAATTTTTGGTAGTTTAACTTTTCCAAGAGTATTTAATGTTTGTGTTGTGAAATTCAACGATCTGTCTTAGCCTTCAAGGTTTTGCATCATGCTTAGAATGACAGACTTTGTAAAATTTTCATTTAAGGGCAGATAATGACTTAGAGATTTAACGTCCATTCTCCCAGGTGGGTACTCAGTTGTCCCAATATCATTTATTGAATAATCCTTTCCCCTGCTGTTGTGAACTGCTTCTTTTCCTTATTTTCTTGATCTGCACCATTAATTTGTCTGTCTGTCCCTGTGAGCTTATTCTCTGGTGGGAGAAAGATTGTCAATAAACAGATAAGAAAATGATAAAATAAAAGTAAGTTCTATAATGAAAATAAGCTGAGTGACCTGGTGGTCAGTTACGGGAGAGTTAACTTAAAATGAGTGGTGGAAGACAGACCTCTCTGAGGAGGTGACATTTACTCTGACTTCAATATCAAGGAGTGGGGAGTAGCTGTGCAAAAATCTGGTGAAAGAACATTTCAGGCAGATGAAATGGCCCCAAGGTGGAAATGATCTCCATGTAGAGAATAGTAGGAAGCTAGTCAATGGAGGGAATAGTAGTGAGAGTCACAGGTGGAGAAGAGGACCAAGGAGAAAGCATGTATTATGTAGGGATTTGTGGACCAGGCTGAGGCATTTGGATTTTATTTTAACTGTGAAGGGAAACTCTTCAAGAGCAGTGTTTAACAATTCAAATCATCTAAGATGAATTTTCTTATTTTCCTTCTGCGAAAAGTGGAAATATAGGAGATTAGATAATTTCTATGTCAAATAGGTTCTTATGTGATTAGGAGATATTTCTATATACCTGTAACTATAACAAATTTACTTCCCTTTTAAATAATTTTACATTTAAAGAAAACAGATTTTCAAAATCTTAAGTACTGACAGTTTAGAACTCAAAAAGAATCTACTTGTACTAAATAGAACTCTTTAAAGAAAGAATTTATGATGTGTTTTAAAATAATATTTTTTTCTTCTCTTAAAAATGTTCATATTAGGGAACAGACATCTTTGGAAGAAGGAGAAATTCCTTGGTTACAGTACAATGAAGTCAATGAAAGCAGCAGTGATGAAGGGAATGAGCCGGCCAATGAATTTGCACAGCCCGAAGCTTTCATGCTGGATGGTAATAATAACCTTGAAGATGACTCCAGTGTGAGTGAAGACTTGGATGTGGACTGGAGGTACGTAGCACAGTGTTATTACTGTGCTTAATCATTCATTGAGTAGAATCTGTTCATGGTTCTAAATTGTGAAAAAGGAATCTCTGATAGCTAAGAAGTGCTCTGATTTTCCCATCTGTCAGTCTTCCTCTCCTTCAGAGCTCATTTCAGATAGCACTTCCCAGATAGCACTGACTGGGACTTATTCCAGTCAGTGATCCCTCCCTTCCTTGACATATAGCTCTCTTGAAGCTTACCGTATATCCCAGTGAATTATACACTTACAGTTTGAGATTTCCAACTTTAAAATTTACCCTTGTATGCTAAATATAGTACTTAATATGATCCTTTAAAAGGGAAAAAAAGGTCCTGAATACTGTCTGAAGAATTTCAAAACCTGTGATCGAATCAGAATCATAAAAATAGTTTTCCTGCTATATATATTTTGTATGGAAAATATAATTGTACTTTCCCAGAGATGTTGAAAGTATTAAATTTATGACAAAGAATAGCTTCAAATAAAAGTAACATATAAATTAAGTGGATTATATAATCATTACAACTCATGATATAGTGGTTAGAATTTAACTGTTTTTGTTTATAAAGTTAGATGTATCTTTCAAGTGTATAGTAGCCCTTTGGAGGCAGCTAATTATTGAAATGAATAATGGATGTTTGTTCTAACTGATTCCTTTCTGTACTTTTTTTCTGGAAAAAATATGGCTTGGTACTACCCATGTTTTCATCTTTGCACAGATCAGTTTTTAAGAATTTGTCTTGTTTTTCCAGTTAAAAGGTCTTTACAGAAAATTTGGAAAAATAAAGATAAGAAAAACTCGTTTATATTCCCTCATAACTCTGCAGATTTATGTTTTTAAGACCTCCTTTGTGTCTTCAGTTTCTCTGTGCGTGTGTAGCTACTTCTTTGTGCTTTTCCAGATTGTTCCAGACACGATTTTTATTGCAGATTTTTATTGACCATTTTATGGAAGTAGAAGTAGAGTTTTATCACAGCCACCAACAATCTGTAATTCTTTCTTAAACATTCCTGCTCTCCAAGATCCACTTCCTAGCTTCCCAAACATTACGGAAATCAGCGGCTTTACCTAGTCCTAGACTTGCTGATCTTGATGCTCCCTTCACTTCCTCCCTCTGCATATGACCCTCTTCCTGAACTTGTTTATTCTGTTGTCTTATCTTTCTATATGTGAAGTCATTCAGTCCTCAAAGAACTCAGCAGGTGACAGAATTATCTGTATAGCATCATTTGTGTGTTGGGAGGCAATTATGCTTTCATTTTTTTATTGCACGTTTTTTCAAAATTTCGTAAAAATAATTCTTTACAGTTCCATTATGTAGATGCTCCATTCTATAGATGCAGTGAAATTTAATTGACCATTTCCCCATTGAAATCCAGCAGTGAGATTCCCCATTTCCCCCACATCCCTACTTACCCCGTGAAACTTGTTCTGACTTAAAGTTATTTCTTTAGGACAGATTCATAGGGGAACATTACTGGGGATTATGATATTTTTTAAGATCTTGGATGTATATTTCTAAAGAACTTTCAAAAAGAGCTGTTCCACATCAAAATATAAATAAATTATTGAGGGCCTTATTGAATATAATTTTAACTTAAATTTGAAAACTTTTAGTTTGTGTTACAATTTATTGACTTCCTTTCTGGATGTGGCTATTGTATTAAGAATTTAGAGATGCTACTCATTGTCCCAATTAGCAGGAGTTGTATAGTAGTTTGGGTTTTTTTTAATATAGAAAGCATTTTAACATTGATTTTTAAGACAGAACTTTTGAATTTTATCTAGATATAGTAATGCTTCATTACTTGTTTATATTGTGATATAGCCTGTGGTGGTAGCTAAAGGTTCATAAAGTGAAAATAGCATGTCATTTTTATAACTAAAAGAAAGACCGTGACAAAGAGCAGCAGTTCTAAAGCCAAACTTCGACACTTTTTTTTCCAGTTTTACCATTACTTAGAAAAAAATTTTAAGATTTCATTTTTTGGGGGTTTTTTTTAATTCTACTTTAAAGGAAAATGTAAAAAGTCCTCCGTCAAAAGTTTGTTCATTTGTTTTGGTGAAGTCACAGAAGCCTTGCAGAATAATATCCAGAGAGTATCATATAGATTGATGTGGTAAGAGTTGATATGGAGAAAACGTGGGTTTTGGATTTAGGCAAATCCCAACTGTACCACTTATTTATTCTTCGAAATTGGGGTTTTAATTATTAACCTAAGAAGGTTCTGAGAAATTAATTTTATATGAATATAATCATGATTTAATAGTAAAATTTTTTAAAGCTATTTGAAATTACTTCACTTACAGAAAAGTTTAAAAAATAATGCAAAGAATTTCCCTATATTCTTTACTAAGGTTTTCTAAAAACATTTGCCACATTTGTGTTTTCATTTCTTTTTCTTTATTTCTCTCTGTTCTCTGCATTTATGGCATTTTTGACCCATTTATGAGTAAGTTGCAAACATGATACCTCTCTACCCATAAATGCTCTAGAATGAATTTTCTAAAATCAAGATTTTCTTATCTAACACAGTGAAATTGTCAAAACCAGGAAGTTAACACTGTTAACGTACTGTTATCTAATTCAGCAATTTTTATTCTTTTTCATCTCATGGCACGCACAAACTACTACAGTTCTGAAGCACACCAAAAAATATGTATTTTGCTGATCCGATCAAAAAATAGGTATAATTTTGATTCATTTACACTGAACAACTATTGTTGTGTTGGCTGTTACTTTTTTTTGGCGGGGGGGGTGGGCAATGTAAGAGAAAAGAGGTCAGCGTCCTGACTAAATAGTCATATATGGCATATTTTAAAAGTTCTTGTGGAACACCAGTTGAAAATTGCTGATCTAATCTGTAGACCTTATTCAAACGTCTGTGGTTATCCAGCTAATGCCATTAGAGAAATTTCTTTCTAGTGGAACCCAGGACCACTCATTGCATTTGTTTACCATGTTTCTTTAGTCTCTTTTAGTCTTTAACATTTCCTCAGCCTTTGTCTTTTGTCTTTTGATCTTTTTGAAAAGTATAGGCCACTTAATTTGTAAAATGTTTCTTAAGTTAAAATTTGTCTGATGTCATGATTAGATTCGAGTTAAAAATATTTAGCAGGAACACCATAGAAGTGATCTTTTGTCTCTTCAGTTCATATCAGAAGGTACGTGATGTCAATTCTGATCGCTTGGTTACGGTGCTAAGGTACTTCCTTTCAGATTGCTTCACTGTACAGATGCCAATTTTTCATTTATAATTAATAGATGTTGAGTGAGAAGATACTTTGAGACTATATATAACCTGTTTCTTCTCAGACAATCAAGTTTCCGTCCATTTGTTTTAGTATCATTAGTAATTCTTGTCCAAAACGATTACTACCGTGGTGATTGCCAAGTGAATGATACTAGAATTTTTAATTTTAGCTGATCATTCTGAAGTAACCAAATTACAACCAAGTATCATTCTTAAAGTGTCTGGATTTGTTTAGCCTGGTGCAGAAAATAATTATTGGGAGATAGTTGATATTTTTGAAGGAGTTTTCTGCAGAAGGGAAATGGGTGTAGCTTGTGTTGCTTCAGCAAGCAGAACGAAGCATTTCACATTACGTTTCAAACTTTCAAACTCCTGATAGGCCTTTCCCCACACTGGCACATACCACCTTAAAAAGAAATGTATTTTCCATATGCAGGGGATCATTCTTCTATTTCTTGACTACCCTAGCCTGGTGCCAACTCTGTGCTAAGCACCTGAGTGCATCTACTCATTTAATTTGTTTTATAGATGAGGAGACAGAGTTAAAATTTTCACATCGTTTAACTATGACTCAGTTCGCTGAACTTAAATTCCTATCTGACTGACTCCAGGGTTCTTCTTCCTCTTTGCGCTACATTGCATTGCCTGATGCAGGAGGTCTAGTATTGCAAGGGAGGTTGGACTCACTAATTCTTAGTTTTAATTCTAATTCTAAAATCTGTGATTGTATGAGAATGTTCCTTTGTACCATATGATACCTGCTGATTACTAGATACAACTCAGCTGTAACGTATTCTTCATAAGGTAAATCTGTATCTGTGGGCAATGGATTTGTGATTTTAATGATGGCGCAAAGGTTGACATAAAAAATATTTTGTGCTAGCTTGTGTGACTGCATGTTTCTGATTATGATATCTGATAGGAACACAGAAGTTAACAGTAATTCGACTTTAGGTAGATGAAATAAGCTCACTTTGGGAGATCTGGGATTTGAGGTACTAGGAATTCATTAAGGTAATGTGCCCCACAGAAAACTAAAAATGTACGTCAGGAACTCAAGACAGTGTTTGGAATTAGGTAGAAGTTTTAAAATTACCTGCAGAGAGGATAATTGAAGAAATGGACTTGAGCGTAACTTCGAATGGAGCAAATTCAAAAAGAGGAGGACTGAGGGACATACTTATGATTTCCAAATTTTGAAACACTTGCTATTTCTAAGATGAGAGGAAAAAGAAGAACTTATATGTCTAGATGTGGAAGAAGGTAATTAGCACCAGATGAACACGTATTTCTCTTCAAGAGGCTTATAATCCTTGAGGGCAGTAGGAGGAAAGAGCAGTTAAGAGCTAAATATTTTTCAAGCTAAATAATAATCAAGGAGGCCTAGTTCACACAAGAATAGAGATTAATGAGAAAGACTTGATAAAATCAAATATTTTAAGCCCAAAGTTAGCAGTACAAGGTAAGACAAGAAAAAAGGCTTTGACTAATGATGGATTTAAAATGCAGTAATTCTCTTTATCATGTTCTCACCTAAATTTAGATTGGAAACTAAAATAAACAGAAGGGGAAATATATGGGAAATAATTAGGAGGAAAAAAGTCCTACCTTTATTCCTGCCATAAGCAGTCCCCATAGTTAGAACTAGAAACATACAAAGAAAATTTTCCTACGAACTCTGTGCAGTGAGTGTGGTGCCGCCTGTTGGAGAGGTAGTGGTATCTTAACTCTTTATGCTTATTAGCATTTAACTTTATTGGGTTCTTTCTGCCCCTCACCCCACAAAATTTATATTAAAGTATTTAAGGCTATCTGCTTATGGTGTGTTTATTGGCTTATCAGTATGTTAATATAATTGTATTCACCATAAAGATCTCCCAAGTCATGGTCATATTTTTTTTTTAGTCTGTTTGATGGATTTGCGGATGGACTAGGAGTTGCTGAAGCTATTTCTTATGTGGATCCTCAGTTCCTCACCTACATGGCACTAGAAGAACGCTTAGCCCAGGCTATGGAGGTATTTTAGTGACTGATGCCTATGAATAAATTGGTGGGGTGCAAAATGATAAAAATTAAAGGTTTTTTTTTTTAACTGCTCTTAAGAAAAGGTGAGTAATTTTCTCATCAGTTTAATAACAACTACTGAATACTGATTGCCACCAATATGTGTGTATAAATTACACTTGACATCCTGTCAGTTTTCCTAAATTGATTTCCCAATTTTTACTACAGAATGGCAAATGTTTTGCTTATATTTGGAATGTACACTTTTCCTCTATTGCATTATATGGGTCTGTGAATCTGACTATTTTATACATACATGCACAGGTATATTTGTGAAATGAAATTGAAGATCTCTAAGAATATATTACAACATTGATCACTTTCCTTTTTTTTGTTCTCGTGGACTCTGAATACTGCCTTGCTGCTTAATGCAGTTAGAAATGTTACTCCCCCTCATCCCCACATACATACACACTTTAATAAATGTAGCACATTTGGTTCCTGAGTTTGCCTTGCCTTCTTTATTTGACTAAAACACAAAAACTCATTCGTAATTGTATTTGCCTAAGGTCAAAAGCCCAAGCACTTTCACTTTGGGAAACTTCCGCTTCACTAGTGGGTTTCATTATAGCAGCTTGTCTTTAAATTACTATTTCAAAGGTGGTTTCTAAAGTAAGAGGAACAGTAATAATGAGACTGAGTCAAAAGTGAGAGAACAAAAATGAATGAAGGAATTTCAGGGACATTATAATAGCATTTTATCCTGAAATTTTCTGAGCTTATAAAGTCCAATTTAGATTCATAAATTAGATAATAAGTAAGTAGAGAGAGACAGGCATGTGTGCACACACACTTAAATTCTCAGTGCTTTGGCATCACTTTTTTAAATTTGTGTGTAATCTTCCGTGGAGATCATTGCTCTTAGTTATGCTTTATGGTGTTTGTGTTTTCCAAGTGACCATACTAGGAGAAAATTCAGAAAGAACATTCTGAGACAGGATACACTTAGGACTTTTCCCAGATTATTTAACTTGCCAAAATCTGACACATGAAGTAATGGCACAGCATAACTTGCATCAGATACAATATGTAAAAATTAAGGATCACTAACTTCCTTGAGCTAAATAAACTTTTAAGTGACCACAATGAAATACACCTATTCTAGGGTCTGCTCTCACAGTGCTTAAACAGTCTTTCCATTCTTATGCTAGTAGTTTATGATCTCCTACCATATGGAGATATTTTGAAAAAGAAGTTTTGAGAATTAAAGTAAAATTTTATTTGTTACTGATGGGAAATTTGACATTTTGATTGTCATCTTGAAAGAAGAGCCAAGGAGATTGGTCATGGGAGGTCACGCTAAGTAAAGGCGTTAGCAGAACAGGCAAAGACAAGAAGCAAGAAAGAACATAGTATTTACAGGGAACTTACAGTCCCTGTACGTTATTGGCTTCCGCTCTTAGGGAACCCAGTGGCACTGCCACTTTTAGTTATTGTTATCATCTATCCTTCAGATTCTCATTACTAACGTCGTATCTCCCTTACCTGCATTAATGGCCTACTCAAATTTGAATTTGAAACATGTTTCACCCCTAGAGAATTGATACAGTTCTTAGTTTCCTATCACTGTGCAAATCTTTATTTTTCTGTGTCTGGTATGCAATTTTTTAATCATTTTGAAAAACAAGCTGAAATAATTATAGTTTATGATTTTTTTTCCCTTTAGATTTAACATTAACATTCTTTAAATGAAACAAAAATAAGACAAACTGTGCTTTTGGTGGTTTTTTTCCCCCCTCAAGCATCCCTAACTCTTTCTGGTAGTAGTAGTTTTCATTTCTGTTATTTTTCCAACAGTAGATTGATCTTTATTTTCAGGCACTGACTATTGTGAAAATAGTGGCAATAAACATTTGTCTCACAGCTGTGTCTCAAATTTGAATGAGAATAGTACAAAATAGTTAAGATTTTTAATCGTTGGAGACAATATTTGAGCTTTTTACCTATTCCCAAACAAATTTGTGGGGGGAAAAGTATCCCTTTGCATGTTTACATTGACACCTAAAATTTTTTAGCATAAATTCTGAGTAATATTGTTTACCCTATAATATCTCTGCAGTAAAACTATATGTTCACAAATTTAATGTAAAAAAGAAATTATGTTAAAACTGTTAACATTAATCAAAAACAAACTTTTTCCATCTAAAAATAATTTTTAAATTAATTTTTGGGGTAACATTGGTTAATAAGATTATATAGGTTTCAGGTATAAAATTCTGTGATATAGCATCTGTATGTTGCATATGTTAATTTTGATAAATAAGTATTTAAACATAAAGTAAAATTTTATTGGTAAAATGCATCTGTTCATAAGATGGAGGCTTTCTTTTCTTCCTAATTACTTTATGAGTGAATTTTTATTTCTTGAATGATATATAGTTCAGCATCAATTTTGTTTGTTTTTTCATCTTTATGAATGTCAACTTGAGAAACCTTGTCCACATAAATAAATTGATAACGGATGGAGGAGTTGATCATAGCCTTGTCATTCAAGTCTGTATTTGTCAGAATTACATCAACTCAACAAGTTGTTTAGGTCCTCCTTCAGTTTGTTTTTTTTTTTGGAAGAGAGGATTTGGAAGCCATCTACAAAGATTTGTTAATCATTAGAGTTAGGTTTGACCCAGTTATTTCAGGTTGCTCATCTGAATGGATAAGAAGTATGCTTTTATTTATAAAGTAGGGAAAGAATTATAAAAAGGAATGTGAGAACAAGAGAACCAGCATGATACTTTTAACTGAAGATGCATTTTTAGATGAGTTTGAGGAAAGATTACATAAGAAAGCTAATCGAAATCGCATCTCTTAAGACTCTGCTTGCCCTTGGAGTCCTTGGAAAGCCTTTACATACTTAACAGAGCACCTCAAATACACCGAGGTATAGGCTTAAGAAGGTAAGAGCATGGTCTTCAGAGTCAGATTCATTTAGGCTCTGTGACCTTGGACAGTTCGCTTCTTTAAGCTTCTGGTCCTCATCGACAAAATGGGGGATAAAATATTACTTCATGGATTATTGTGACTCTGTTTAAGCGCTTAGCAAACTACCTGGTGCAGTGGGTAAGTTCTTACTAAATGACTGTATTCAAAAATATATTCAAATTAGTAGTCAACCAAATGATACTCATCTGCCATGCCTGGATTTAGTCGTCATTCAAAATTAATATTAAATTGTTTGTTATCAAAGTCTTTACTCTTTAAAAACTAACTTCTGTTTTATTCTTTAGAAACTAAATTTTGTGCTGACAAAGAGGTGTGTTACTTTAATAACCTAGATATAGTCGATTTAGGCTATTTAGTTATCTTCTAACACTTGGACTAACTTGAAAATATTTTGTACATCCTCAGGTGTAGATTTTTACATCTTTATAGATTTTCATAACAGTGGCTATAGAATGGTTTCTCTTGCTCTTGTTGATTATAAGTGATCCCAGATCACCTTAAATATATATCGGTACCAAGGCAATAAATTATTTTTGCATATATGAAATTCCAGGTATTTATTAGCGCTGCAAATGTGTAGATAATCACTAGAAAGGAGTAACAAACCTGTTGAGACTAATAGGAATCAAAGCATAGTTAGCCTGGAATAACCTCTCCAAATGGAACTTACTATAAATAGTATCCGTTCTTTTTGTTTGTGTGTAGCACAGATGAGTCTTGCAGAGTCTGTCTTGAGACGTACATCAAGAATTGGTGAACATTCATGCTTATAATTATCTGAGAAAGGAGGAACAAATAACAGCCTCTCCATTTTCTGTCTTTTAATGGGAAAGTTTACTATAAAGAATTATTAACTATTAGAGGGAATTAGAGTAATGAGGGATTGCTTAGTAAGGAATAAAGATAATTCTAAAGAATATAGAAAACTCATATATAAGGACAGCCACCACCTGCAAAGCTAAGATCATCTAAGGACGGGTCACCATTCCACTCCAGGGCTGGGATCCAGACCTTGATGCAGATGGCACAGCTGTGGCTTACTGAGTGGAGAGAAGTCACTGTGGTGCTGTGCTGGCAGAACGTGCTGGAAATCAGTCCTGTTGGGTGCCAGGGAAAGCTATTCATAGGGAGATGTCTAACTGGAAGCACTCAGCCACAGAGCCGTCCCAGGGGGGTGCTGGCGGAACCTACCTGCCACTGTGTGCACTACAAGGGCTAGACAGCGGAGCAGCTGCGCACATTGCCGGAGTCTGGTGCTAGAAACAGCCACAGAAGCCTGCCAAGCAGGCACACTGGGACCAGAAACAAAGCCCTTTTCCTCTTGCAGTGTCTCTTCAGTGTCCTGTATGAACAAGCTTAACAACATGACAGATGTCAGAAGGGAAAATATTTAAATGACCCAAATACATTTTCACAGAGCTGACAAAAATAGTGAGCTATAATGGACAACTGGAACAGTCATTCCTTTCACTGCTTGAATTCCATATACACCTTTGTACACACATTTCAGCTCCCATCCAGCAACAATAAAACTATATTTCTACCTAACAAAATACAGCCATTCTTACAAATAAAGCTTTTACCCTTTCCCTAGAATGAACAGATGAACAGTCCCAAGAATCATTGTATCTATCACTGGCAGTATTAATTACTCCACAAAGTCAGTCATACTAAATATTCTTTTATATAAAGATTAAATTATAGAGTTAACTGCTATACAAAATAAAAATGGGAAGGAGAGAGTTAAAGAAATAGCAGATACAAATAAATATATCCAGCAAAAAGAAAACATCCTAAGCTACTACTTGTTTCTGTATTTAGTCACAGACTGTAATTGGTAGCTATGGTTTCCTTCTGTCACAACCCATTCAGTGTTTTCCCTGGCTTCAGCAAGAATCTCAGCTGGTTAGGATTCTTTTCTTGCTGAAGTAACCCAAACCTGCATTCCTGAAGAGTCGTGTCCTCAATTATCCTGCCCTTTTTGACTGCTGTAGTTCTCTGGTAACTTTACTGTGGGGCATAGAAGTACTAATACCCTCCAAGTGAAATTATCACAGAATTTTCAAGTTGAGGAAGATCAGCCTGTGGAGGGTTAGCTACTTCTACTGGTAAGGGAAGGCTCAGTGACTTGGGGGTTCAAAATGCAGCTGACCCTTGAACAACATGGGTTTGAACACATACAGAGATTTTTTTCATCCTGTAAACAGATGAAATAAATTTAATGGTATCGATAAATACAGTACAGTACTGTAAATGAATTTTCCTTATGATTTTTTAAAAAATATTTTCTTCTAGCTTTATTCTAAGAATACAGTATATGAGTATAATGCATATATTGGGTTGGCCAAGCAGTTCATTTGGTCTTTTTCCATAAGAACGCTCTAGTAGCGCCTTGTTTTCTTTAACTTCATCTGAAACAGTTTTGTTAGATTGTGTTGTGACAGCTGTCATATCAACATGCGTTAAAAAAAATGATGAGTTTTTGTGTAGCTGTTGGTGGAAGAAAATGCGCAGCGCTTTCAGCCTGTTATGCTTTATTATTTCAAGAAAGGTAAATATATAACTGAAATGCAAAAGATTTGTGCAGTGTATGGAGAAAGTACTGTAACCTATTGAACATGTCAAAAGTGATTTGCGAAGTTTCGTGGTGGAGATTTACTGGATGATGCTTCATGGTTGGATAGGCCATTTTGAAGTTTTTAGTGACCAAATTGAGACATTAATTGAGAACAATCAATGTTATACCACATGGGATATAGCCCACATACTCAAAATATCCAAATCAATAAAGTTATTGGTGAAAATGAAAAATGTCTTTTATGGAAAAGACTAAACAGATTTTTTGGTCAACCCGATAGCATTGACATTATGTGTTAATCAACTATTTATGTTGCCTGTAAGGCTTCCAGTCAACAGGAGGCTATTAGTAGTTAACTTTTGGGGGGGGGGGTTGTCAAAAAGTTATACGTGGATTTTTTTTACTGCACCAGGGGTCAACTCCTGCATTGTTCAGGTGTCACCTGTAGTCATTTTCATGCATACAACTAGATGTCCCCATTCTTACTAAGTTTCAGAATTCTGTTCTTTATCAGTGATAAAACTTTTTAAAAACTTGACAAGACTGAGAATTAAGTTCTTATTTTAATTCAGTAGTTTACCAATTAAATTTTATGTCTGATTTTCAGAAATGAGGGATTTTATTAGGGCTGTCATGAACACACTCTGGTTTGCATACTGTACTTCACTCTTAGAGTTAATGGGCCTGAGTTTGTCATTTTTTCTTTGCAAATGTTCAAGGGCAGACCAAGGATCCATCTCACATGGCAGTTTTTATAACCATCATTACTCCAGCAAGGTCAAGTATAGCAGCCAGTCACCTAAACTCCCAAGACATGTGCCGTAGTTGGCACTTCACTGCTGTTGTCCCCAGTGGTAGTTTGATTGTGATTCCACTGCAGGCCATGAATTGAGAGCATCAATTCAAGGAGCTCAGCATTGAGCTCAAGCCCAAAGGCCTAACCAAATCAATCCTCATATCCTATTCTTGTGTCAAGGGACCATGCCTGATAACCAATCCTTATAAGTCTGTGCTCAATCACAAGAGAGAAAACAGTGATTTGAAAAGGGTAAGCTTAATATAAACATTATCAACTATAACAGATGAGAGTTAGGAAGGATTGTAAATAAGTAAGCTCAACATTATCAACTATAACAGATGAGAGTTAGGAAGGATTGTAAATAAGTAAGCTCTAAAGAATATAGAAATAGCAAATTAAGGAATTCCCTTAGGACTGAGATAGAACACTCCATCTCCCCACCCCCTAGAGCTGAGCTCCAGGCTGTATTGGGGAGGACAAAGTCAAGGCTCTTAGAGAAGTGTTTGTGCTACTATTCTGGACTGCTCTAGAAACTGTTCATAAGGAGGTGACTAACTGGAAGCACTGTGCTGCAAAACCACCCAAGATGGGTACCAGGGGAAGCTGCAGCTGTCAGACCCCAGAGAAATTGCATGTGCTTCTGGAGTCAGGCACTGGAGAAGCTACTCACGCCGGCTTTTCCCGGTGCTGGAAAAACCATCTGTGCTGTAAGGCCCACAGTAGTAAAGCCTCAACACTGCAGGGGCCTGAACCAAGAAGTAAAATCTTTTCTTTCTATGATTGTGTCTTAAGCACCCTTTATTAACAAAACCTAAGGTCGTGCTAAGCGACAAAGGAAAAATATTTAAAATGAGGCCCAAATCTGTTTTCAGAGAGCAGAAATGGAAGGTGCGTTTGTAACTAAGAAGCAATAATTCAGTTACCAGCACACTAATTTTCTTATTGCAATATCTTTCTGCAAATCCAGGGTCAAATTTGATGTTTAGTATTAACTATATTTATTAGCGCTCATTGATGAACCATTTTTGCCACTTTTTTTTAGTCCTGAGTTTATTTTGGCCTTGGCCCTATCCTGTATTGTAAGTCATCTCAGATTTGTTTTGGAAAGACATGAGTCATTGCTAAAATATCTAGGCTAGATCCTGAGTATACAAAAGATGATGTTTGCCACCTATGAGAACACGATGTTGACTATCAGGCAGAATCATCTTCCTACCTGGAGACCCAACTAGTTTGTTGATTTTTGTTGTAGTAACATACATATAACATAAAATTCACCATTATAGCCATTTCTAAGTATGTAATTAAGTGGCACTGAGTACATTATAAATGATAATTCGCCATTTTCTCCTCTTCCTAGCACATGGCAGCCATCATTCTACTTTCTGTCTCTGAATTTTGCTACTTGAGGTACCTCAATTATGTATAATCATACAGTATTTATCCTTCTGTTACTGGCTATTTTCATAATGCCTTCAGGGTTCATTCATGTTGTGGCATGTGTCAGAATGTTCTTTTTCGAAGTTGAATTATATTGTATATACCACATTTTTCAGCTTTGTTGAGATATAGTTGACAGATAACATGTAAGTTTAAGGTATGCATGTGTTGATTTGATGAACTTATGAAGGTGTTATCACAGTAGGGTTAGTTAACACCTTCATCACTTCACATATTTACCATTTCTTTTGCTGAGAACATTTAATATTTACCTCTTAGCAATTTTCAAGTAAGTAATAAAATACCGTTAACCGTAATCACCATGCTATACAATAGGTCCCCTTAACTTAGTCATCTTATAACTGGACTTTTGTACTCTTTAATCAGTATCTACCCATTTGTCCCACTCTCCATCTGCCATAACCTCCGTTCTACCCTGTTTCTATGAGGTCAGCTCTTTTAGATTCCATAAATAATTTATATCATATGCTTTTGTATTTCTCTGTCTGACTTGTTTTGATTAGCAAAATGCCTTCAAGATCCACCCATGTTGTCACAAATGGCAGGATTCCCTCCTTTCTCGTGGCTGAGTATTATATTTCATTGTGTATATGTACCACGTCACTTAATCTATTATCATTGATGGACACTTAGGTTGTTTCCATATCTTGGCTATTGTGAATAATGTGGCAGTGAATATGGAAGTTCAGATATCTCTTCCAGATCCTTATTTTATTTCCTTTGCATATATACCCAGATGTGGAATTGTTGGATCATATGATAGTTCATTTTCTACATTTTGAGGAACTTCCATACTGTTTTCTAAGGAGGTCATACCATTGTACATTCTTAGTGATAGTGCGCAAGGGTTCCCATATCTCCACAGATTTATCAACACATTACTTGTCTTTTTGGTGATAGCCATTCTGACAAGTTTGAAGTGATACCTCACTGTGGTTTTTCTTTACATTTCTCTGATGATTAGTGATGTCAGGCATCTTTTAGTTTGTCATGGCAAACAAAATGTTCAGTCCCTCTGCCTGTTTTTTAATCAGATGTGTTGTTTTTGTTGAGTTTTATGACTTTCTTACATGTTTTGGGTGTTAACCTATCAGATGTATGATTTGCAAATCTTTTCTCCCATGTCATAAGTTGGCTTTTCATTTTGTTGATTGTTTCCTTTGCTGTGTATAGCTTTTTAATTTGATGTAGTCACTTACTTATTTTTGGCTTTTGTTACCTGTGCTTTTATTGTCAGAGCCAGAAAATCACTGCCAAGACTAATGTCAAGGAACCTTCCCCCAATGTTCTTTTTTCTAGGAGTTTTACAGTTTCAGGCCTATGTTTAAGTATTTGATCCATTTTGAGTCAGTGTTTCTGAGTGGTATAATGTAAGGGTCCAATTTCATTCACACGATTATCCTTCATTATCTGATTTTCCAAGAACCATTTATTGAAGAGATTTTTCTCCCCCTATTATTTCTGGCCCCCTTGTCAAATACTAGTTGTCTGTATATGCCAGCGTGTTTTCCTGGATTCTTGATTCTGTTCCGTTGAACTCCGTCCGTTTTTATGCTAGTACCATACTGTATTGATTATTATACTTGTTTAGTATAGTTTGAAATCAAGAAATGTGATGCCTCCAGCTTTCATATTCTTTCCTTTGGCTATTCAGGGGTTTTTGTGATTGCATACAAATTTTAGTGTTGAGTTTTCAATTTCTGTGAAAAAAATACTGTGGGAACCACATTAAATCTGTAGATTACTTTGGGTAGTATGGAAGTTTTAACAGTATTAATTCTTCCAATCCATGAAAATCTGATACCTATTATTTGTGTCTTCAGTTTCTTTCATCATTGTCACATAGTTTCCAGTGGACAGATTTTTCACCTCCTTGGTTAAGTGTATTCCTAAGTATTTTATTGTATTTGATAGTATTGTAAATGGGATTGTTTGCTTTATTTTTCAGAGATTTCATTGTAATATATAGAAATACAACTAATTTCTTTATGTTGCTTTTGTATTCAGCTTCATTGAATTTATTGATTAGTTCCAACATGTTTTTGGTGGAGTCTTTAGGAATTTTTTTATAAATAAGATTGTCTCTGCAAACAAAGACGGTTTTAGTCACTTCTTTCTGATTTTGGATGCCTTTTCTTTGTCATGCCTGATTGCTCTGGCCAGGACTTGCAGTCCTATGTTGAATTGGAGTGGTGAGAGTGGGCACCCTTGTCTTGTTCTTGATGTTAGAAGAAAAGCTTTCCTCCTTTCACTGTTGATTATAATGTTAGCTGTGGGTTTGTTATATATTTATGCCTGTATTATGTTGAGATATCTTGCTTTTATACCCAGTTTGTTGAGAGTTTTTATCATGAAAGAATGCTGTGTTTTGTCAAGTGGTTTTCCTACATTTATTGAGATGATCATAAGATTTTTAGCTTTAATTCTATAAATGTGGTGTACTGCCCTTGCATCCCAGAGATAAATCCCAGTTGATTGTGGTGTGTGATGCTTTAGCTGCTGTGTTGAATTGTTTGCTAGTATTTTGTTGAGAATTTTGCATTGATGTTCATCAGGGTTAGTGGGCTGTAATTTTATTTTCTTGTAATGTCCTCATCTGACATTGGATGTCAGGGTACTGCTGGCCTCAGGAAAAGAGTTTGGGATTATTTCCTCATCCTCATTTTTTAAAAAAGAGTTTGAGAAGGATTGGCATTAGTTCTTCCATGTTTGATAGAATTTCCCAGGGATATCATCTGATCCTGGGTTTTTCTTCGTTGGAATAGCTTTGATTATTGATTCAGTTTTCTTGTTCAGATTTTCTGTTTCTTCATTATTCATTCCTGGTAAGTTGTATGCTTCTAGGAATTTACCCACTTCTAGGTTATCCAATTTGTTTGCACGTAATTGTTTTCAACTCACCTATGATCCCTTCTCTTTCTGGGGTGTCAGGTGTAATGTCTGTTCTTTCACTTCATTTCATTATTTGAATCTTCTCTATTTTTTCCTTAGTCCAGTTAAAGTTTTGTCAATTTTGTTTATCTTTGGAAAAAACAGCTCTTAGTTTTATTGATACTTTCTGTTATTCTGGTCTGTACTTCACTTATTTCTGCTTTGATTTTTATTATTTCCCTTTCTCTGCTACTTTTTGGTTTGTTCTTTTTTTAGTCATTGAGGTGTAAAGTTGTTTATTTGAGATTTCTTTCTTCTTAATGTAGGTATTTATTGTTACAGACTCTGTTAGAACTGCTTTTCTTCTCATAAGTTTTGGCATGTTGTGACTCATTGGTTTTTCAACAATGTGATATTTAATTTCCACATATTTGTGAATTTTCCAGATTCTTCCTGTTAATGATTTTTTTGTTTCTTGCCATCGTTATCAGAAAAAATAGTAGGCGTGATTTTAGTCTGAATTTTGCTAAGATTTGTTTTATAACCTATTATATGATCTCTCCTGGAGAATGTTACATGTGCACTTAAGAAGAATATGTATTCTGCTGCTGTTTTATGCACTGTTCTTATATGTCGGTTAGGTTTATTTTATCTAAAGTATAGTTCAATCCAATGTTTCCTTTATGTTTTTCTGTCTGGATGATCTAACCATTGTAGAAAGTGAGGTATTCAAGTCCCTTACTATTATTGTATTGTGGTGTAATCTCACTTCAGATCTGTTTTTTATTTGCTTAATATATTTAGGTGCTCTGATATTGAGTGCATTTTTATGAATGAATTGTTACAGCCTCTTGATGAGTTAACCCTTTATCATTATACCCTGGGTTAATCCTTTATCATTATAACCACCTTTGTTTCTTGTTACAGTTTCTCGCTTAAAGTTTATTTTGTCTGATGTTAGTATAGTTATTCCTTTCCTCTTTGATTTCCATTTGCATGAAACATCTGTTCACTCTGATCCTGTGTGTGTCCCTAAAGCTGAAGTGATCCTCTTGCAGGAAGTATATAGTCGGGTCTTCTGTTTTTATTTATCCAGCCTTTAGATAATTTAATCCATTTACATTTGCAGTAATTTTTGATAGATAACGACTTAATAATGCTATGGCATTAATTGTTGTCTGGCTGTAGTTTCCTTGTTTCTTTTTTTCTTTTTTCTTTTTTTAAGATTTTATTTATTTTTAGAGAGATGGGAAGGGAGGGAGAAAGAGAGGGAGAGAAACATCGATGTGCAAGAGATACATTGACCAGATGCCTCTCACGCGCTCCCAGCGGGGGACCTGGCCTGCAACTTAGACATGTGCCCTGACTGGGAATTGAACCAGTAATCCGTCAGTTTGCAGGCCGACACTCAGTCCACTGAGCCACACCAGCCAGGCCTGCTTGTTTCTTTCTCCCTCTCTTGTTACCTTTTTTTATGACTTGATGATTTTCTATACTGGTTATTCTTTTATTTCCTCCTCTTTATCTTTTGTGAATCTGATACAGATTTTTGCTTTGTTGTTACCATGAGACTCACATAAAAACATCTAACAGTTTGTGCTCCACTGCCAACAACTTCTGTTACATACAAAAGCTCTACCCTTTTATTTCCCTTTTTATACTTTTGATGTCACAATTTTTACCTACTTTTTTGTTGTATATTCTTGAACAAATTATTGTAGCCATAGTTATTTTAATACTCTTGTTGTTTAGCCTTTATACTTGAGTAAAGTGGCTAACACAACATCATATTACAATATCAATATTCTGAATTTAACTATATACGTACCTTTACCAGCCACATTTGTTTACCTATTCATCTGTCAATGCATAGTTGGGTTCTTTCTACCTTTTGGGATTCGTGTATGAGTCCTACTTTAATTTCTAATCTAATTGTATCCAGAAATGTAAATCAGTCCACGAAAGGATGAGGGTGATTTGTACTAGATGATCATACGATGCAATGTTCTTTCCTTTCTAAAATAGTAACTTTATACAAATTTTGAACCTCTAAGTAAAGTTCACACCCCAGATAACCTAGTAATAAATCGTGAGCTAGGAATGTGGGTGCTAGTAGCAGATACTGCTATTCAGGAATGCACTGTATGGTTCCGTACCTGGAACATTTATTAACCATGGCCACATTTTACCTTCCATGAATTAAACCCATCCAAAATGTGTACATTCTTTATAGTATTGATTGCATATAGGAACTGATAAGTTGAACGAGGTAACCACTCTTCTGGAAATATAAATAGGATGAGCAAGTAAATGGTTATTGAGACAATACATTTTTATTATACTTAGGAAAAGTAGAGCTTTTATTTTTTGATATGTTTTTGATGTTTTGGTTTGATGGTGGTGATGATCCCTTTTGAAAGAAGGGAAAAGGGGCAGGGAACTGAAGCAAAAGAAACTAATAGGAAGAGACTAATGGTTGGTAAAATTTTGGCAGATACCTTAAAAAATAGTTTTTTTATTAAAAACTATTAAAAAATAGTTTTATACTACTATTTTAAAGTATTTTCTAACAAAGAATTGTGACTTTTATTTTTCAGACTGCCTTGGCCCATTTAGAGTCTCTTGCAGTGGATGTCGAGGTAGCCAACCCACCAGCTAGCAAGGAGAGCATTGATGGTCTTCCAGAGACACTTGTGCTCGAAGACCACACTGGTAAGGACAAAGCTGATCGCTGCTGTTGAATGACACATTGCATGTTTAAGTATGTGATCAATATGCCAAGAAGATAAAATACTACTGGAAACTTTCATTAGATTTTCCGTGAAGCTAGATTCTGACAAGCTTTTACCTACTGAGGATATTTTTAATTTATTAAGACATAGGCTGGGACAAATGTTCCATAGTCAACTTTTCTATAAAAGCAATGTTTATTAAATTTCAAATTGTCATGTATTAGAAAGATGTTTACCAATCTATTGATCAAAGTCTGGTTCATCTCTCTTTCACAGGTATCATCAATGAGTTCATATGTTGATTTTCAGTTATATTAAAATTGAACTTCATTGGATTGATATATCAAATTACTTGTTTTCAGCTATCGGTCAGGAGCAGTGCTGTCCAATCTGTTGCAGTGAGTATATTAAGGATGATATAGCGACAGAGTTACCCTGCCACCATTTCTTTCACAAGCCTTGTGTCTCAATTTGGCTACAGAAGGTGAGTTATAGATTCACTTCTTTTAAGTTAATATTTTACTGATTTCTCCTCCAAGTGGATGATAGAAGGGTCTTTGAATCCTATTTAATTTAGCTACATACTTATAGTACTTTTGAATTCTGCTTAATTCAATTTAATTAAAAGTTGGTTACATTTTAATGAGTACTAATTAATGTAACATCAAACTATTTTACTAACATTGTCTAAAAAACAATATAGACAATACTAACTACTTAACATAATTAACCATATCCTGGAAATTTGGTGTTTTCAAAAGTATCTCAAGAAAACAAGTTTTTGGCACTGTTCAGAGCACTGTAACAATATACGGTATTCTGCTGATGCATGTCAGTGTCTCTGGAAATGTAGGAAATGTAGGAAAAATGTTTAATAACCACCCACTGTCTTCTATTCAGATTTTCATATACAGCCCTTAAATATGTATCACAAATTTTTAAGCATATTTGAATTACATGCTTAAAAAAGAAAAACAAGACTTTCACTTGAAACTCTTAACTCTATTTTTGCATAAAGGTATTTACATGCAGTTCAGTGGAAATTCCCAAAACACTTTCCTGGCTTATTTGCGTACTGATATAACTCCCTCTCTTCTACAGCCACTCCCTTCCTTTCCCTTCCGTTTCTTTCTCCCCTCTCCTTCCTCTCGTTTCCTTTCTCTTTCTTTGTTATTGCTCCCCGTCTACTACTGTGTCATCTTTGCCAAAACTCTTGAGTCTACTTAAAATTTCTAAAATCAAGTGCAGAAAGGTCCATCATTCTTTTATTAATTCTAAAGTTTCTGTCTTGGCTTTTAAGGCCTCCTGTGATCTAGTTCCCAACCTGTCTCTTCAGATTTATTTCTGTACCTTTGTTCATGTTTGCTTAGCCTGGTGTAGTCTTCCCCCTGTACCTGTAAGATTAGGTGGTCCTGCTTAAATTCCACCTTTTCTATCTTTATACCCTTTCTCTTTAAAATTCTACGATAGTATTGACACCTCAGTAAGGATCTCTGGCGTGTTGTGCACATGATGTGTGTTAGGCATTGCTGGATGATTCATGTGTATTTTCCCAGTTATTTCTCACAATGACTCTGGGACATACAGGGTAGCACAGAAATAGATTTACAGTTGTGAGTATGTGATACAAAAGTTTGTTCTTGTATTTATTAATTATTATATAATTTTCCACATGAGCAACTGTAAACCTCCTTTTGCCCCACCTTGTATTGGTGTCCTTATTCTCATTTTCCAGTGATTGCTACTTGTACAAGATTACACAGCTAGCATGTGCTTGGTGGCGAGCACACTCATCTGCTGATTCTAAAATGTTGCTATTAGGGCCCATCTCTATGGCAAGTGTCCAGTGAATGTTTACAGAATTAACTTCTTGAGTTAATAAAGATTATATATGTTGTGCAGCCATCAGTTGTCATTGACTTTGCTGTAACCCATGGCAGTAATATCTATAGTCTCTTTCCTGTCAGGAAACAGCTTAGTGTAAAGCCTTTCCTCTAGGGAGAAGAACCCAAGATATAAATCGTTGTCATCTTTAACAGCATGATTCCTTCAGCCTGCTCTCTATCAGACTTGTGAAAGAATAATCGATCACCAGATAGCATATCTCTAGAATATTTTGTTCTTAAAATGCTGCACTCCTAGTGTAACTGCTTTCCGTGTCCCACTTTCCCTGCCAGGTCTGTGGTTGATTTGTTTTATCATTTGGAAAGCAACTAAATCTCCATATCTTCTTGAAAAGGAATTGGGTGGCCTGTAAAGAAGGTCTGAGATCCATCTGCTTTGACATATCTTTATACCATATAAAGTGAGGCTTTAGTGTATATATGAGGAAGATTCTAGAGGGATGGTTTGGTATAATAGATATGTGAACTAATTAGGTCTCTAATATATGTATCATAGATTAAATAATAATGATCAGTTCAGGTGAGGACATGGCAGATGACTCCTTGCTCACCCTCCAGCAGCCCCAGTGCCCGGCACGGAGCGTAAGAGACTCTCAGTTAATACTTACTCAGTGAAAGGCGAGTGATCTGAAATAATCAAATATGAGTATGAGACACCATTTCCCCTCAAAGAAGTTAGTGTCAGATTGAGATGAAGAGGAAATCGCATCAAAATTTTGCCTCTCTGTTGTGTAGGTTTGAAGCTTATTTGGTTATAAGTTGTTTTGTTTTTAGGATAATAATTCTGTTTTGTCTTTCTTAAGATACTTGTGTGTCAGTTAAGACCTTTCCATTGGCTCTGAACTTGCTTTCTCTCCCTCCAGTCAGGGACGTGCCCTGTGTGCCGCCGTCATTTCCCACCTGCGGTGATCGAAGCGTCTGCGGCTGCTTCCTCAGGGCCTGGTCACGATGCCCACCCTCCGAACGGCAGTGCTGCAGAAGCTCCTTAAACCTTCACGCTCGGATGAGATCAATATATCAAAGTAAATCTGCAAATTCCTTCTAAATCTGATGTGCAAATAATTATATATAAATACATTTAAATGCTATATATAGTCTATGCCACAGTTTAGAAAGAAACTGTTGACCTTTCTAAACTAAAATTAGGTTTGCAGAAAATACCAACATTTTCAAGCCGAATGTTGAAGCAGTACATCCTTTTTTTTTAGTTGTTGATATTAACTGTAAAAGTCAACCGTATCACATAACTATCTCCAGAAGAAATAATCGTCTGTGTGGCACACCTTACTGGTTTTGTCTGAAGGCCTGCCACTAAGGGATTATTATTAAGCTCTCCTATTTGCATCAAATGTGAAGATTATGATCACAACAGTAGTAAAATTTGGTTTCATTGGAAATGAAAAATCTAAAGCATGCTTTTTCATTGGTCTCTTAGCTTTTGCTACATCAAAACCTCCTGGTTTATAATATGGAGTGGTTTCTTAGGAAGGTGTCTGTTCTTCCATCTTTGTTTAAAATTAGGACTTTTTAAGAATGCCAAACAAAGGCTGAAATTTTGGCTAGAGCATCACCAAATTTCAAAATCTTAAATGTAATCCCCTATAAATGGTTAGGTGGTAAAATAAATTATTTTCTTATATGTTGGATGTGCTCAAGTAAGGTCTGTAAAGCATATGAACAATCTCGTGCCCAGTGCCAGGTACAGTGAGATGAAGTAGATGAACTTACAGAAATTCTTTTACTTGGTTAAAATTATACTCGAAGGTCCAGAACATTCATGGCACATTTGTTTAATAACTGTTGGGTATAGTTAAAGGTAATTTTTGTTCTGAAATATTTTGGAAAGTCTGAAAACATACATAAAGTGTTTTTTTACCATTCTGTTGTATCCTAAAGGAAAATCTGAATCCTTATTTTAACTGTTCTGACTTGTATAAAACATAAAATTGATTGGGTATAGGACAGATTTGGCCATACCTTTTTACAATATATCTAAACCTTACCGTGTTATAATTTATTTCTTTAAAGTATTCCTGAACAAAGATTATTTATATTGCATTATCAGTATTTGTTTCTTTACACTAATTTATTTTGGTAAAATTATTCACCTGGAACTAAAAATAGGTAGTTTCAAATTAAGCCAAATTAAACCATGGGTGAAAAGGGAATAGCTCGTATGGTTGCCTAGTGACTGTGAACAGAACTGAACCTATAACACAGTTTCCTTCGTATTTTTCTTTGTTTAAAAGAGAAAAGATCCTGACCTCAGATTTATTCTCTGAAAGAGTTCTGTTCAAAAGCTTCTGCAAAAGTAAGGAAGTCCACTTCCCTTACTCTTTTTTATGAGAAATTGACCTACGAGGTCACCTTTGTAATTGCATAACCCTGCGCTAAGATTGCTCAGCTTTCTGTTTAGTGATCACACCCAGTAGGCAATTATGTATAAACATGGACATAATATTTAACTTACAGATACAATTCGGTATCAAATACCAGAGAATGATGGCTGTCAGAATACCACATTTGAGCAAGTGAAATAGTAAAGCACATAGTGAGTCTACGTTCATTCAAGTAGCACATCGATAATTTAGTTTGGACATGTAAAAGGAACATGTGGCTTCGTAAATACAAAATTACATTCTATTTGTGTGATTTCTCTGAGTATTTGTATTCCATCTCTTTCCTTTATTCTTAAAAATAAATGAATTTTCACTGTTGGCACATTTGAGGCTTAAATATAAGGAACATAACACTTGCATTCTAATTTTTGCATATATTGTAAATGTGTCTGGTATTTACAGCAAAATATTGTGTATCCTTTTATGAGTAAAACAAAACTGAACATTGCATGCATGTAATGTGGTGACTTTGTAATTTAGGGGATCTTTGGGGCTTCTGTGACTTTGGAAATGCTTACATTCAGGCCTTAATGTTGCATTAGCTAGCATGTTTTCCTTCTAATGTATATAGTCTCTGTTGTATAAACTAATCTTTGCTTGTTTTCTACTCTGTGATCTTTCCATTACCATGTTTCATTGATGATCAGTTAGTGTCAAGGAGTCAAATCAGACTAAAATTAATTCTCATGTGTATATTGTGAAAATTTGTGGCTAGTATGATTTTGTTTTTTGTTTTTTCGTTTTGGGATTTTTTTGTTTGTTTGCTTGTTTGTTTTGGGGGTGGTTTTCCAGAAATTTGTGGCTAGTGTGTTTTTTGTTGTTTCCTTTAAGTAATATTGATCGGTTGTGACACTTACTGGTTAAACTGACATCACTACAGATTTCCCTGTAATAAGCCACACATTATATTTAGGCAGTATTAAGGGACCTTGTTGTTCTTCTCCTAAGTAGCAGCTGTCCCAAAGAAAATATTTCCTCTTTGCCTGTTAAGATTTAGCTGTTATCTGCCAGTTGTTAAGAGGTTTTGGTTCCAAACTCAACCAGCAGTGTTAAGAGCTGAATGTAAGATAGCTGTTGTACTTTTTGCTTTCCATCTGTTTCTATCCTTCGTTCTTGGCTCCCTATTATCTATAAACAGCTGCTATGAAGGAGAAAAGTCGAATAAAAGTTGGCTTATAAAATATTTTTAAAAGAAAATTGAGGTTTTGGGATTTTTATTGTAACAAGCTGATAAAAGCTGAGGTTGACAAGTTCAGACACCAGTATATTGTTTGATTGGATCTTTGATCCTTTTGAAAAAGTTAAGACTATATGAAGATAAATTAGAAATAAGTATAAATAATAATTAAAATGTTGTTTCCCTTATTTCTCTATTATATGTTAAGTGACTTGACCTAATAATTTTATTTTTTTAAACATTTTCTTCTTTTTTGTAATATGAATGCTGATATTTAAACGTAGATCCATGTGGTTTTCTTTTGTGTTTCTTAATTGTTTATCTCTAAGCTAACTAACTCTAAAGATTATTTGTGATCTGGATTTATATATAAGCTGTTAAATATAAATGAACTGTTAAAATGGAATGCAAGTTTTTCAAAAGCCCAGGTCTAAATGTAATGATTGGTTTATTGTTCTACAGTCTATCATTTTCTGTGTAAATCATAAACAATAAACAGGATATACTCAGTGGTCATTTCTAATATTTAATTGTGCAGTCGTATCACTTCTGTTATGTAACCCCCCCAGAGGATTTAGCAGTAATGGCAACGAATACAGCTGTTAAAGAGGTTTGAAATAGGCTCCGGAGCCCGTGGTTTTATAGTCCTTGGACCGTGCGCCCAGAAGGCCCAGGCGGGGCGCGCAGCGGTATAGAAGCGGTTGGTGGGCGTCCTCCCTGGAAGGGCCCTGAAGGAGCAGGCCCTGCTCTCTCCTGCCCGACGGCCATCGCAGCCCTGCGTGCTCAGCGGAGCCCGACTGGCACACGAACTCAGGACTGCCGGGGCCCTCAGAGCGCCAGGGTGGCTGCCCACCTCTTCAGTCGCTTCTCCAAGTCAGACATGGCAATATCAGCAAATCTGCCTGTTTTGGAAGTTTCCTCATGGTTTCCAAGGGGTTCGGAAACCTCACCCGTTTCAGAAGGGTAACCTGAGTGCTCATGGAGCATGCCTGCACTCAATTGCACAGAAAATTATAATCATTTTTGTTTAGAAGCTTTAGAAAGTTGGTAATTCTGATTCTCCCCTAATAGAATAAACATTTGCTAGAAAAATGCAGTCTCAGACCTAGAACAGCAATGGTACACCTCTTTCTAGTGCCAAAATCCATTTATAATAGTGTCATATGATTTTCATCCAGCCACTATGTCCAGAGCTGGAGTCACTCTGGAGTCACTCAGCACTGCTACGACGGATAGATTTCATTGTTAGAATTGTCACCCAAGTGGTTTTATAAATAGCATGTATGGGAAACTACATAGAAGGGTCCTGTCCCTTCTGTGTTGCCATCCCTCAGGCTTCACACTTTTCTCAGATCTTAACATGTTACCTGTTCCAGACCAGCCTGGCATTGGCTCTTTCAAGCTCTTAAAATACATTGCTCAGAACTAAACACAGTTCCTCTGTGGTCTGACTAGAGCTGGGTCTGAAGCATTCTTGCCAGCCTCAGTGTGCTTCTCATGTGACTGCACTGATTGGTGTTATCATTGCTGTCATTGTTAGGCAAGCATGTCACGTTGTAGTCTCGTGCTGAACTTTACAAGCATTGCTGGTAAGTCAAGTCCACTTTTAATAATCACTGAATTCATCCTTAACTAAATTTAACTTATAAAAGTCCTTATGATTTCTGCTTCTTCCTCTTAGCCTTGTGTCAGTTCCAGTTTTCATAAAGTGTGCCTTTGACTATGTAGCTGTGTCCAAGCTACTGATAAATATTGACTAGAACAGGATGAAATACAGACCTTTTTTCTTATAGACTGCCCTCCAGGTAACTTTGATCCATTAATCAGTACTTTGGATATAGTTGTTGAAATAACTGCCAGTCACTTATATGCTCATATTTCTCCATCTTTCCTAAATGGACACTATAAGAAATTTTTTCATGTTTGGCTGACAGGCAGATTACACTATCTGTGGAAATAGCCTATCCTGCTAGTATATTAAATTGAAAAAGGAAATGAACTTAGCATGAAATGCCTCTTCTTAGGGAAACCTTATTACCTCCTTTCCAACTGCTTGCAGGCCACCTGTTTGTTTATTTGCTCTAGATTTGATAAATGATCAATATCAAGGTCATTTTTATAATTTTTGGAGTCTACTTTTTTCCTCTCAAAAATACAGCATTGAAAGGATAGGGCTGGCCAAAAACTTTGTTTTCGTTTTTTCCAAATGAGCTCTAGTAGCACTTAGTTGTCTTTAACTTCATTCAAAACAATTTTGTTAGATTGTGTTGTGACAGCTGTCATATCAGCATACTTTAAAAAAAAAATTGTTAAATTTTTGTGCAGTCATTTTAATATTGGACATGGAAGAAAATATGCAACATTTTCAGCACATTCTGCTTTATTATTTCAAAAAAGGTGAAAACAACTGAAACACAAAATAAGACTTGTACAGTTATAGAGAAGGTGCTGTGGCTGATCGAACGTGTCAAAAGTGGTTTGCGAAGTTTCTTTATACTATTGACCTCTTAACCAAATAATTCTTGGTGTGGGGCTGTCGTATGCGCTGAAAGGTGTTTAGCAGCACCCCTGGCCTCTACACACTAGACACCAATAGCAAGAGATAGCTGACATACTCAAAATATCCAAATAAAGTTATTGGTGAAAAAAATGTGTCTTTTATGGAAAAAAACATAATGGACTTTTGGGCCAATAACATTACTTTAACAAGTTACCTAATCTTTCTGTTTCTGTTTTTCTATAAAAAAACAAATCTAAATTACAGATTTAGTATTGTTTGTGCATGGATAAAGTTTTGGAAAGAACGTTTGTTGATGTGCAAAGTCATGGGGAAATATGGCTGCTCTCCATCTTTGATGTTTGCACTGCCATTCGGGTTGGTAAACATTCCAGATGAAAACCTGAAAAACATCTTAGTCCCTTCTGAGGAGCTGGAAAGAATTTGACAGGGAAACTTTATTAAATCATAATAAATAAAATTTAGTTAATAGTAGTATTACTAAAAAGCTACCTGCCTGGATGTGTCAGTTTATTTCATCTTGGATTCTTAGTTTATAATCAGTAGACAGTTTTTATAGTGGGAAGTAGGGGAGAGATTTTTTTTTTTTAAAGAGAATTTTCCAAGCCACTATCATTTCTTCTCCTTTGGTTATAAGACATTATTTCTTCTTATGATTCATTGGAAAAATGCATTTTTACATTACAAGAATAGCTCTCAATTATGAAGTGCTAAATACTAGACATTATGTTAGGTTCTCTGATTCAGCTAAATATTCATAATGAATCTGCAGGGTAGGTTTTATTGTCCTAACTTGAAAAATATATTGAGTCCTGGTTCTGAAGGAAGAGGTTGAGGCTTCTTTCTGGTTCATGTCACCTTCCTAAGTAGGAACATCTATATCAACATTAATATTTAAGTATGTTTTTTGAGATACAGTCTTGAGTTTTTTAAATGGGGGTGGTGTGGAAGGAGTATCCAAAATTCTGAAAAAATAGTTTGTTAGTCTTTCCTTTTCATATTATTTTGCTGAATTGTTACAGAGAGACATGCTTGCCTTAAGTAATGTACCGCTGTCCTGGTTAGTGTAGTTTCTCAGTCACCATTAAGATCTAATGAGAATTACTTTTGTCTGATGATTTGGGATCCTTAAATTATTCTGTTAGATTCTCTGTTGCCTGATAGGTGTACGGCATCCTGATGTTTCTCCAGCCAATGAGACCTCACTAAAGCAGACACCTGTCTGTAAGTTACAGTTGCCAACCTATTCCAGAATATCTGGATTTCTTCCTTCAGAAGCCCAGGACATTTGCCCTCAAAAATTTCAGTCGCTCCAAAGAGGAAAGAACCTACTCTTAAATTCTATTTTAAATTCCTCCCAGGCATTTAAGCTATACTGTGGTTCTGTTTGTCTTTTATTCCCATTTTCTTGTTAAAAGAAGTCAGGTGTTACAACAGCTATTATAAGGGGCTTCACTACATAACATGCTGACTGGCCTTTGGCCTAACGAAAGAATTTCTTCTCTCAGCCTGGACCAGGGATCCTTCAACTCTGGTTTTGCAGTACCTAGGCTTGGTACCATTACAGGATGTCGGAGTTTTGTTTTTATTTTCATTCGTATTTAGGGTAGATGAGCATAGGAATGGGGAGCTTACCAAATCAACACTGTCTGGAAAGCAAGCTCCTCTCGATCAGATGTTGATGAGCCCAAGTAAACACCTTGGTTACACCCACATCTAAATGAGTGAGTAGCACCTGAAAGACGTTTAAATATTTTTAATAAAAATTAACTTATGAAAATAATACATTAGGACATAGCAGCATGGCATCCTCCCTGAATGTGCTGACAAAAATGCCTTCATCAAACCTAACAAATTAACTGTGTGCATATCCTGAGCTTCTATCTAATTTACAATTGTCTATCAAGTGCCTACTCTCTCACACCTATAAAGTAGAAATCCAAACTCCCAGGCCTCCTGGAGTGTCCACTGTAGTGAGGAGACTATTACATGTCGCCCCGCCCCCACCCCAGGCAGCTGGATTCACTGTACAGGAAGGCTCTCACCTTGGCCCGGGGCCTCACAGGACCATAGGAGCTCTGCTGTGGTTATCCAAGGCAGGAACCGAAGCAGGGAGAAAGAATGACAAGTGCTGAACCTCCAAGGTGACTGACTACTGTCAGCTACCCTCAAGCCCCCAAAATCTGTAACTATGTTGCTCCATTTGTAGGTTGGTATCTTAGGAGGTTACATGTCCCATGGTCCCCAGCAGGTCATGATGGTCTCATAGCCAGGGAAGTTAGAAAGTGTTTCCCAGAGATGGGGCTGAGAAGAATGGACACAAGCAAAGTGAAGTGTTTCACATTACGTCCTGTGCTATATTTTTAATTAACTTTCCCTTCTTCCTATACTCTTAAGACATTTAAGCACCCACTGTGTTTTCACCATAAAATGGAACAGAAAATAGGCAATTCCAAAACATTATATGCAGGGCACGTAGCCTCTTTTGCACAACATTGTGAATGTTTGGGTGACCTGCTGGTGGATCAAAGCTGACACACCCTGGAACCGCCCTCACTAAGGGCTTGACGAAAGGAGTAAGGACCACTGTCATACTGTCAGATTTGCTACGTTGCGACTCACAGCCGAATAAACCAAATACGGAAACAGGCCACGTCTGGCCTGGGCAAGGCTGCCTCACTCAGGAAGGGCAGAAATGCTGCACAGTCCTTTGGGTTCTCGGCTGTCCCCGCTCCCACCGCTAGGTGATGCATTTTTCTCCCCACAATAAGGCCCTGCAGGACCCCTGAGGGTTTATTTAATCCATAGGTAAATGAAACCATGAAGAGCAAGGGGGGCGGAGGGCTGCCATGGCTGTTCTAGTTGCAACGAGAGCTCAGGGAACCCCATTCCTAGGGGCTGCTGGCAAGCCTGCCTTGCCCTCTTTGCCCAGAGCAAGACATGAGCTGTTATCTTGTTGAGCAAACAAATCTGCCCTCTGACCTGGGGCTAGGGGAGGATACTACATCTGTCTGCCAAAACTTTTCTGTGCAGACTCTTTGAAAAGACTGCAGAGAACTAAACTGTCGATGCCTCTTGCTCAGAAGACTCGAGAAACACAAGAAAACCGTAAATTGTCTCCCTGCAGGCACAGCCTTTGCTGAAGGGATTGGGACACTGCCGTCACAAAACCCCACTCAGCCAAGGCGGATGAAACCGGTGGTGGGCGGGCTCAAGGCCCGTCTGTTCAGAGGTTGGCCGGCGACCAAGTGCTAAATGCAAAACAGGCCAGCCAGGTTCTCTCACTAATTTTAGGTCGGGAAGTAGGTAATTACCAATCGGAAACGGGAGCTGAAGCAAAAGGGTTGCATGAGGAGGGATATTAAAGTTATGATTAGCCTTATGCTGAAGTGATGAGGAAGCAGGAACTACGAGCAACTCGAAACTATGAGTGGGAAGAATCCAGAGTGGGTTGGAAAGGATGCCAACTGCAGAGAGAAGGAAGCTGGGCCTCGTTGCTGGTGGAGTACTAGAACGTAGAAGCAGCCTAGCTCAGTCCTTTCCTAAGGCCCCTTCCTTTGCATCGCCAGCCGTTACCCACGCCAAACATAGGCATCCTTTATAGTAACACACATGCCGTTACTGCAGAAGGTTCGAGTGAGTCGTATAGTTAAACTCTGATTGTAAAGAACAGAAGAGGTTCAGAAAAATGTAGGACAGAGAAAATTAGCTAACATCTATTGAGTGCATACTATGTGCTAGGAACTTTGATAAATATTTTATATGCATTATTTTAGTTTATCCTACCCCAGATCCTTAGAGCTAGACTATTCTGATGTCCAAATGGTTAAGTAGCTGCCAAGGGTCACACAGCTAGTAAGTAAGGGAGTCGGATTCCAGTTAAGTGCTCTTAACTGTGTTATGTTGCCTCCTGCATAGCTGACTTAGTACTCAAGGTAAGTATAAATGAAGTAATTTTCAGCTATAATACTAAGAGTTTTTGCCAACTAACCTCCAAGTTCAATAGCCTTTTATAGCATTTCAATGGAGAAGATAATGCTAAACATTTGGACCAAAACCCAGCACAGAAATTGGGAGTTACTTGTATTAATAATCATAGAGAATATGATTCTCTATGCCAAAGAGGCTAAGGAAAGCAGCCTAAACATATTTGATTTATTTTCCTACCTGAAATAAAAATGACCTCAGCAGATGCCGACGTGTATGTTACTTTCAAATCCACTGCAGAGAGAATTCATTCTCCGTCATTTTTCTCTTTGTCAGTTCCTGTGGTACCCACAGTTCAAGTGACCATTATCCACATTTCCAAATAAGCAAGAACAATAATGTCGTCAAAGGGAACCTGTTGTGTTTCTACAGACGGGTAAGGCTTGAGTAGAAAGCAGGCTGTGACTGAATAGGAGTAAATGTCAAGTCCCTACATTAGGCTAAATCCACTCTACATGGTCTCGTTCTGTCCCGATTCGTCTCTGTCCCAGACAGCTAATCCTTTTGGTTAATGAATACCCACGGCTTCATCATCTCCAGGAACTGATACCACAGCGGGCTGGGAGAGCACTGCCAAAGCGTCTTGGCAGAAGGTGCTTGTCTTTTCTTAGACTGCTTTGTACTTAGAATCAATGCAAAATGAGCAAATCACCAATATACAGGGCCCAGCAGAAGTAAGGCCTGCTTGAGTGTGGTTGGTGGGGTGAAAATATGGGTGTAATAATTTATAGTTTGAATTTGAACATTTTACCCAAAATGTCATAGGGTGCGCTTGAGTGTGATGTTGTTATGTTACAGAATCACATGCTCATGACTTTGTAATAAAAAAGGGACATCGTTTACACCGGGCCCTGTGTTACTTCACTTGAAGAGGGACACACAGCCAGCAAACGTTGGAGCTAGACCCTGAATTCAGGCCTTCTGACTACCAGCGCGGTTTTCCACGATGCCAGAGGCCACGCCCCTGCTTCCTTGCCCAGCGTCGTCCTCTGGTGGGTCAGGGCAGCAGCTGAGTTTAGATGAGAAACAGGTCTGTACTTACTTATGAAACTGTTTTGTGCATATGTCCTGAGATGCCAGCAGACAAAGTGGGAAAGAATGACAAATGAACAGATTAAGACATTTGCTTGTGTGGTCTGATTTTTTCTGCTTCCATTTTGGGGTCAATTTTAAGTTAGGGAAGGCTTGGGGAGAGCAGGGAAATTGGATGAAGTAGAAAAGCAAAGCAAATGTCGGTGGTTCTCTACAGCAACTGAAAACTTCTCAGTAGGTATCTGGCACGCTCGCAGAGCACAGATGTTAATAGAAATGCCAATATTATTAAAAACTTAATAACATTTTAAAAATTCATGAGAAATTAAAAGAATACATAATAAAGTCCTATATTCTCATCATCTTTCTGCAGTGGATTCAATAATTTAAGAATTAACATTTTTACCATATTGGCAAAGAGTGTGTGTGCGTGTGTGTGTGTGTGTGTGTGTGTATTTGTTTCTTTTCCTCTAAAAAGGGCATTGTTCCCTAGAAAAGTCATTTTGATTTCAACCTTCATTCCCTGACTCATTCCCAGAGGCCCTCCTAGAAACCATATGGGTCTCCTGTGGTCAAGGATGTACACAGGCTTTGCCTAGCTTGTCAACTCTGATCAGTTGGCTGGAGGAAGTGTGCCAGCCTCAGACAGAGATGACTGAGAATGTATGTCCGCCTTAGGCGTGGGAGGGAGGGGCTGGGGCCTGGAGCCGACCCTGCTCACAGCTCTCCTTCACTAGTCCCCCACCACCTCCCCGTTTGCCCTGGGAGGTACCACAGCCGTCCAGCCCAGGGGCTGCATAAGCTCTCTTCCCTGCAATCTTCAAGAGTCCGCACTGTTGTGAAGCCATGCTCCGAAATCATGGTAAAAGCTGAGACACGGTATTCATCCATAATTCATGTCTTAAAAGAATTAGTTTGGCCTTCTCTGGTTGGACTCTGCAGAAAAGTCTACTGTCTAACCTCAGGCCTGCTTGCCACAGTGGTTCACCCTGGCAAGGCTGGAAGGCCTCTTGGGAAGCGGCATCTCTAGCTCCGGGCTTGGAGGTTGGCTGATTTCATCTCTGCAGACTGAGTCTCGCCTGCCTTTGCAGTTGAGAGCTTCCTTTGCAGCAGGCCCTTTATTCAAATGAAAGTTCAGGATAAAAATTTGAGCTTCAATGGATGGCAACATTGATTAATAATCCCTAGGGACCAGAGATTACTTCATGGTCCTGAAGTAAGAAACCCAAGGAGGGAGGGGAGGGATGACAAACAAGGGAACAGTTTTTTTGTCTTGTAACTTGAGTAACAGCATTTTCTAGTGACCTGCTAACACCAGAGGTGTCTACAGAAATGAGGGTAAGTTTCATTGCGCCCGAGGAGAATATTGTTTCTTTTCAAATGGAAATACATGTTTAGGGTTGTTCTGTGCAGACTTTCTTGAGCGTGGAAAAGGGGAAGCTGAGGGAATATTTACATACTCCCAAGTTACAAGGGAAGGAAAAAATCCCTTGATCCTGCCAGTGACCCTAGAGGTGACAGGTCTATTTAGCCTTTTCTTATTCGTCCTGTCTCTTCCCTCCCTACCCTCCTTCCTTCCTTCCTCCTTTTCTTCATCAGCCAGACTGCCTGTGTTTAAATCCTAAATTCGACACTTTGTCAGCTGTGAAGGCTTGAGCAGCTTACTTGACCTCCATGTTGCCCCAGCTATAAAACGGGCACAGGTGGTATTTCTTTTAATACACGTGAAGTGGTAGAATCCCCTCAGGCTTGTTTTAAGGTTCAGGTGGGAACACTTCTTCCTCATTCTCCAGGTTTCCCTCCAGGTGGAGGGAACTCCACCCACGAGATGCTACCGGCCCCTTGCCACCCTCCGTTGCCGAAGAAGCTTAATCCGGTTAGAGCTGGGGTGAGTAAGCTGGCGCGCTTGTCTCGGCTCCTCTTCCCTCTCTCAGAAGTGAGCAGTTGCCTCTGTTTTTCCAAGGGCAGCCCTCCTGTGAGACCGGCGCTGGCCCAGTGCTGTAATGATGGCGCAGTCAGGATGATTCCAGAATTCACTGCACTTAGACCTGCTCCCCACCCTCTTCGCTACAAGCAGGGGCTCTGAGCCATGGAGTTCCTTCCCCACAACGCGCCAGGTCCCCTTCCAGGGCCGGGGCGTGGCCAGACAGGCAGTGAAGTCTGGGCGGGGAACAGTGTAGGCCCCAGGCCCTGCGTCTGCCTTTGGGGTGCTTTTGCAAGTTGGCTCAACTTGAGAGATTCCAGGACTCGCATGGAGGGGTTGTTCTAGGGCCCCATGGCCGGGCTGCGGTTTCAGGAGCGTGACTTGGTCAGCAAGTCTCTCCTGCTCACTGGCAGGGTTTTCTTTTGCAAGAGTGGGCAAGATTAGGCTCCCAGAATTATGTTGATTTGGAGTGCCTCTGACATCAGAAACAAAGCAAATTCAGGTCTTGGCTGGAGCTGCATGTGTGGACCCATGTGACTAAAGTGCCTCCTAATCGGTGACTTTCAAGGTGAAAGGTAGCAGGCGTCCTTTCCCCTGTTCCACCCCCACTGCTAGCACCTGGGGCAGTTGCCCACCCCCGTCAGGCAGCCCCCAGGGTGCTATGGCCTCTCCTCTGAGGGCACTTGAGCACATTGCTCCACAGCACCAGCAGGCCCTTTCGGTCCACATCCTCTGCTGCCTCCCGTCATGGTGATGGCACGCTCTCACAGGTTGGTCTTGAACTATGCTGGATGAGGACTGACGTTTCTTGTGCAAAAGGAACTGTTTTTCCCTCTGTACCCATTACCCACCCTGTCGATGGTTGTGGAAGGCAGGGGTTCTGTCCACATGGACAGAGACCCCATTCCAGGAACGCAGTGATTACAGGCTGAGAAATTCAAAAGAGGTGTAGCCAGAACATATGCTGTTTTGTTTGTGCCGTAGGATTTAGAACAGTATATTTAACATATCTAGGCAGTGAGTTATTACTCACGTTTTCCTGCACACTCTGGATGAGACTTGCATATGCGGTCATAATCGGTGAAGCAGAGTGACAGCCTTTGATGGAGTCGTTAGAAGCTGGTATTCGCAGGTGACAGTTTGGGTGATGCCTGGTCAGGAGTAATGCTGTAACCAGCACTAAATAAATGGAATCACAAAACTGCAGAGGCAAGATGACCTGTATTGTGTCATCACATGGCACCATGAGTAATAATGCTGCTGCATTTTCTCACAGTAGCGTTAGGAAATTAGCCCAGAAAGTGTGTGTAACAATGAAGAACATGAATAAATAGTTCCTGGGCCTGGACAGGAAACATGGTACCTGGAGCATATGAAAAATCTTCGCATGCACTGATGGGAACATAAACAAATATGTAAAGGTGTCTTCTTGGCTCGTTATTTGTTCTAAATCTTGATTGAAAAGTCACCAGACCTCACATGTACCCATGAATTTTATGATAGTTTTAAAAAAAAATTTTGTTTATTTTTAGAGAGAGGGGAAGGGAGGGAGGAGGGAGAGAAATATCAATGTGTATTGCCCCCTACTGGGGACCTGGCCCACAACCCAGGCATGTGCCCTGACTGGGAATCGACAGGCAACCCTTTGGTTTGCAGGCCGGCACTCAATCCACTGAGCCCCACCAACCAGGGCCATGATACAGTTTTTAATCAAATTGTTTATATAAACAAAAATCCAACGAAAATGTATTTCCCAGGGCCTTGCACACACCGGGGTTGGCCCTGGAGAAAAGCATTACCCATAGAAATAAGCCATTCCCCCCATCTCAGCCTTTCTCAGTAACAAAAGTGCCACTTTTGCCACCATCTGCCACTGTTTTGTCTTGTGCCTCAGTTTGTTTAGAATTTGACCAGGAAAAAAGGGGTACTATTTATTCAGACTCTCTCAATGTCCCCAAACAGCAAGTACTGAATAAAGGTTAGCTATTATTTTTTAAGCACACAGATTGCATTTTTATTGAAGTATAATTGACATATAATGTTATATTATTTTGGGCGTACAACATAATGATTCAATATTTGTATATATTGGGAAATGCTTACCGCAGTTAGTCTAGTAAATATCCATTTCCATACATAGTTACATTTCTTTTCTTATGAGGAGGACTCAAGTTCTGCTCTCTTAGCAACTTTCAGGTATGCAATACAGAATTATTAACAGTAGTCACTATGTTGTACATTATATCCCCATGGCTTTTTTATTTTATAGCTGGAAGTTTGTATCTTTTACCACCTTCACCCCTTTTGCCCACCCCTGCCTGCATGCCTGCCTCTGGCAATGCTTGGTTATTTGTTTGTTTAGATTCCACATATAACTGAGAACATACAGTATTTGTCTTTCTCTGCCTGACTTATTTCATTTATCGTAATGCCCTCAAAGTCTATCCATGTTGCTGCAGATTGCAAGATTTTCTTCTTCTTTATGACCGAATAGTATTCCATAGCATCTCTCTACCACAATTTCTTGATTCATTCATTCATTCATGGACACTTAGGTTTTTTCCATATCCTGACTACTGACTATTGTAACAGTGGACATGTGAAGCATATGTCTTTTTGAATTAGTGTTTTCATTTTCTTTGGATAAATACCCAGAAGTAAAATTGCTGGATCATATGGTAGTTCTGTTTTTACTTTTTTGAGGAATCTCCACACTGTTTCCATAGTGTATGCAGCAGTTTACAATCCCACCAACAGTACACAAAGGTTTCCTTTTATTCCACATCTTTGCAAACACTTATGTCTTATCTTTTGATAATAGCTATCAAACAGGTGTGAGTTGATATCTTGTGGTTTTGTTTTGCATTTCTCTGATGATTAATGGTGTTGAGCATTTTTTCATGTACCTGTTGGTCAATTATCCATGTCTTTGAAAAAAACGTCTGTTCAGACACTCTGCCCATTTTTTAATTGGATTGGATTTTTTTCTTTTTTTGCTATTGAGTTCTGTGAATATGCGAAGTCTGTCCAGAAGGTATCCAGCCATGTAATAGGAAAACTAGAGACATTTATTGAAGAAGATACAAGATACAAGAAACAATTGTACATAGAACGATGATGCCTCAGTCCCTTTCACACAGTTCACCCAATCGCCATCAGCTGCCCCATCATATTTTCCTGAATCTCATCGACAGTCTGAAATCTCTTCCCTTTCAAAGGTGATTTTAGTTTTGAGACAAGTCAAAAGTTGCAGGGCACCAAGTCTGGGCTGTAGGGGGACTGAGTCACCTGGGCGATTTGATGTTTCGCCAGAATACCCTGCACAAGACATGATGCATGATTGGACATGTTGTTATGATGAAGCTGCTAATCACTAGTTGCCCATAGCTGCGGCCTTCTGAATCATCTGAATAGTTTCAGTGGAGGAATGTTTAAGCTTAAGGCAAAATTTGATGCAGATTTGTTGCTCTACTCACTCAGTCATTTTGAATGTGACAGCCACTCAGCAGCATCCGCCACCTCCACTGGCTAGCACAGTAAAGTCATCATAGTTCATGCATGCGAATTCCAGTCCACTCTCCTTGGCTGCCAGGTTACACCGATGTCATGCAAACTGTTCTCATTATATTGACAATGGCTGGACTTTTTCTGGACAGGCCTTGTGTGTGTGCATGCATTTGTATTTATCAGATATGTGATATTTGCAAATATTTTTATCCCATTTGGTAGGTTGTCTTTTCATTTGATTTTTTTTTTTCTGTGCAGAGTCTTTTTAGTTCAATGTAATCCCACTTGTTTATTTTTTACTTCTTTTCTTTTTCTTTTGGAGCAGTCGTATCCAAAAAAATAGTCTCCAAGACTGAGTCAAGGAGCTGACCACTTATTTTTTCCCTAGGACTTTTATGTTTCAGGTCTTACATTCAAGGCTGTAATCCACTTTAAATTAATTTTTGTTTGGGTATAGGATAGTGGTCCAATTTCATTCTTCTGTATGTATCCAGTTTTCTTAACACCATTTATTGAAGAGATTGTTCTTTCCCCATTGTACATTCTTAACTCCTTTGTTGTAAATTAATTGATCTTATATGTGTGGGTTTATTTATGGGCTCTCAATTCTGTCCATTGATCTATGTGATTCTTTTTATGCCAGTATCATACCGTTTTGGTTACGATAGCTTTGTAATAAGGTTTGAAATCAGGTATCATGATACTTCCTACTTTGTTTTTTCTCAAGATTGCTTTGACTATTTAGGATATTTTGTACTTCTGTACAAGTTTTTGGATTGTTTGTCCTGTTCCCGTCAAAAATTACATTGGAGTTTTGCTAAGGATTGCACTGAATCTGTAGATTGCTTTGGGTAATATGAACATTTTAACAATATTCCTCCAATGCATGAACGCGGAATAGCTTTCCATTTATTTGTGTCTTCTTCATTTATAGTTTTCATTGTACAGTTCTTTCACCACCTTGGATAAATTAATTCCTAGGAATTTTATTCTTTTTGATACAATTGTAAATTGGATTGTTTTCTGAATTTTTCTTTGTGATAGTTTGTTATTAGTTTATAGGACATAACAAGTTTTTGCACACTGATTTTCTATCCTGCAGCTTGGCTGAATTTGTTGCTTAGTTCAGTTTTTTGAAGGGGTGTTTTGGGTATTCAGTAAATCACATCATGTCATCTGCAAATAGTGACAGTTTTACTTCTTTTCCAATTGGAATGCCTTTTATTTCTTTGTCTTGCATAATTGCTCTGGTGAGGACCCCCAATATCATGTTGAATAAAAGCATGAAGAATAGGCATCTTGTCTTGTCCCTGATCTTAAAGGAAGAACTATCAGCTTGTTACTGTTGAGTATGATGTTAGCAGTGGGCTTTTCATATATGGCCATTATTATATTGTGGAACATTCCCTCTATACCCATTTTGTTGAGTTCTTATCATAAATGTTGAATTTTGTCAAATGCTTTTTTTGCATCTACTGAGATGATCACATGATTTTTATCATTAAGTTTGTTATTGTGGTGTATCACATTAATTGATTTGTGAATATTGAACCATGTTTGCATCCCTGAAATACATCCCTTCATCATTGTAAAGCTTTTTTTGTTGTTGTTGAATTTGATTTGCTAGTACTTTGTTGAGGATCTTTGCATCTGTGTCGTTGAAGGATTTTGGCCTATAATTTTCCCTTTCTTGTGAGGCTCTTGTCTGGTTTTGACATCGGGGTAATACTGGCCTTGTAAAATGGGTTTGAGAGTGTTTCCTTCTCTTCTATGTTTTGGAAGAGTTTGAGGAGTGGTAATAATTCTGCTTTGAATGTTTGGTAGCAGCCAAGGCGGCCAGACTCGTGAGCCAGGAGACCCTCTGAAGTATGTGTGCAGGTATCCACCATGGGGTGCAATTGGTTTGGAGGAGCCGAGCTGATGTACTCCTAAGCCTAGGCCAACAGTAGCCATTCCTCAAACCAATTGCCTCCTTTACCCATCAAGGGAAAGCACTTCCGCTGCGCTGGCTGCTACTCCTTTACCAGCATTCATAACCCCTTCACCCACTGCCCTCCACAGAAAGCATGAAAGAGGACCAGACAACCGCCTGAAAATTCTCAACATTTCCGTCTCCTTCTTTCTTTCTGATCAAAAAGAATGGTTCATTTTTGCTCTGGCTGGTGTGGCTCAGTGGACTGAGCGCTGGCCTGTGAACCGAAAGGTCACCGGTTCAATTCCCTGTCAGGGCACATGCCTGGGTTGTGGGCCAGATCCTCAGTTGAGGGTGTGTAAGAGGCAACCAGTGGATGTTTCTCCTGCACTTTGATGTTTCTCTCCCTCTCTTCCCTCTCTGAAAATAAATAAATAAAATATTTAAAAATAAAGTTGATGTTTATTAAAAAAAACAAAAAGAATGGTTGATTTTTCAGTACCAAAGCTATCTTTAAAAGTACAAAAAATGTACTTGAAAAATCTAAAAGTCTGCTTCTTGCTCTTCCCTTCCTAAACAATTTGGTGCTAAAGCCATTAGGTAAGGCAGAGTGAGGAAGGTGCGAGTGCTGGGTGGGGGGGACAGTGGTGCCTCAGAGTGGGCTCCAGCATCCGAACAGGTTGAGGAGACATCTGCACAGAGAGGCAGCTGAACGTGGCATGTTCAAGTCCCATAGGGTGGGGCATTAGAGTCCAACAGGTGTATAGAGTGTCCTTTCAGAGAATAGCTTAGCGGGATAAGCAGACCCCAAGCCGGGAATAGGGGGATGTGGGGGATTGTCTGCTGGAGAGTGTCAAAACCACACTGGGTGAGGACGGTTCCCAGGCAGGGGCAGCCCAGTGCACAGAACCAGAACCCAAGTAAGGTGAGTGCAGAGTGTCCGTGGTGGTGGCAGAGACAGAAGGCCAGTTGCATCTAGGGAGATTGATAAAAATAAATAAATATGTTAATGATATGGGACCCAGGTTAGTCACTATCATTGAGGGGAGCTACAAATGTGGAGAAGGAGAAAACTAGAATGAACCCTGTAGTGTTGATTGGAATTGGGCATGTCAATCCCTGGTTTTCAGCATACAGATGAATATAGATGCGTGTGTTTATGTGCATGCATCCCACACACATTGCCTGCCTTAGTCCACTGAGGGGCAAGGTGTAGTGATAATCCTAATGCCCAGATCTTGGTCTCTAAAATCTATCGTCCACAAAAAGGAACAGGAACTTACTGATAGACAAGAAAAGTACAAAGAGCCTGTAATATCTTGAACCAGAAAAGGAAGCGATCATAGAATGATACAGACAGGTCACAGGGACTCAGAAAGCAGGCCAGAAGGGCTCTCGCTGGCCAAATTGGAAGAAATGTGTATATCACAATGAATAATGATCACGAAAGACTATAAACCATTGCATGAAACAGGAAACTGTGTATTCATTTAGACATTAATTAAGCTTAGATAAAAACAGTACATTTACATAATTTCAAAGTGCTTCATTACGAAATTGTGAAGGGAGAAAAGGTAACTTTACAGTGTAAGCATCTGTCAGACAGGTCCTTACCTAAGTTGTCAAAGCGACTATCATCAATCATGAGAAAAATGAAATCCTAATACAAGGCCTTTAGAAGAACTTCTGTGATACTCCCGCTGAAGGTGCATAACCTGAATCAACCATGAAGAAACATCAGAAACACCCAAGTTGAGGAACATTGCAAAGATAAGTGGTCTGCAATCTTCACAAAATTCAAGGTCAAGAAAATCAGGGAAGAATGGAGAAACTGTTGCAGGCTGAAGGGGGACCTCCTAGATATGACCATTAAATGCAATGCATGACTCAGATCTGGACCATGGTTGAAACTGGAGTGAGGTCGGAGGCTTAGACAGCAGCAAGGAACCATCCTCAGGCTCCTCAAGATGCTGCCCAGCAGACTCACTCCCGCAGCCTACATCCTCACACCCTCGTAGGTCTGAGTCTAGAAAATGGTGGTTCTTTTCCGTACTTTCCCCCGAAAGTCTAGAGATTCAATATTATTACAACTGTGTTGGTTGTACACATTACTCTTCCAATCACTGTGACCAAAAGGAAGTGGAGCTGTATGTCGTTGGTCAGGCCTGAGCCGTGTGTTTGAGCACAAGGCCGACACCTGGAGCCTCGGATGGTGTCCCACAGACCTATGGGCTGATAGTGGGGACAGGGTAGATCCCAGTGAAAAATGGGGCAACTGTAAGAAAGTAGGGGAAATGAATGCTGGGAAGGCAGTTGGGGACATTTGTCCGCAAATGTTCAAAATGGCCCCTGCTACATGGTCATAAAAACTTACAAATCTCTTCTGAAACTATTAATTTACTTATACCATGATGTAAGTTTTGAAAATCCGTGATTTTAATAAGCTCTTGGCAATTTGGCAATAGAAAATAATTCTTTCAATTGTCAGTTACTCAACATTTCTATTCACTTTGCACCTAAATCCTGCCCTAGTCTTAAATTAGTAAGCTATGCTCCTTGTTTTTCCATATAAATTCAATCATTTTGTTCACATGACTTTTCATATCAGTAAGGAAGACCGATCAGGAGTCCAACAAATTTGGTCTCAGAGCCCTTTGAAAATCAAAAAATTTCTATGGCTGAGAAAAATCAATAAGTCACTTTCATCACTTTCCGTGCCCTAACCTCTGATTATAATTGAATTAATCAGTCTCTGTAACCTGCATCAAGTTTTTCCATTGATTTCTCAAGCCCCACACTGACAGAGGGACAGGCTCCGTTTGCCTATGAATGCCTAATAAAAAAGTATAAGCTACTTTCCTAAACTCCTGGGCCTTAGTGCCCTCCCTGTTGAATACTGTCACTCAGGATTCCATGGGCTCAGGCCTACACTAACACAAGAGTGTCAGGCCAGGTTTCCTGACGCACAGTTCCATTTCTAGTGAATAGATAAATAAATGAGACTTGGACCCTTTGAGTCCTACAAAGTAGAACTGATATTATCAAAGCAATTTTCCTTTCTTCCCCCTGTATTTGCTATTACCAGATTATCATACTGAGTGAGGTCTCTTTGGAATTTAGAATGTAACTTTAGCATTTACCATTTAGCATTTAATAAAGTTACAGGCACGACAATGTTAAGGGTTGGAGTAACTATTAAAGCCCCAGTTACTACTGTTTTCAGAAAATCCACTTCCTTTGCCCACATGAGATACTATATATCATTTCCTATCTTTCTAGTTCCAACATTTGCAGTGAATTTAGTCATAACTAATTACAAACCAGGATGGTAGTTATTTAGTGATGTCTTAAATCATTAGATGTGGATTCAGCTGCATACCCAGGACTCGTCTAATGACTTGCACATGCGTCATTACATCTGCTAGGTAGTATTCTGCCTGCCCTGAAACAACAAACTTGTAAAATTTTAATTTAGTTTCTCAAAACAGGTTTCAAGGGGTTACTGGGGGGTAGATTGTTAGAATAAATGGATTACCTACCTATATTTCAATACTGATTACAGGTAAAAGTTTACAGATATTTTCTCCCTGGCCAAATCCAATCTTCCACTTTCATTCCCTACAGATAGCCTAACCCAGGGAAAATCAGAAATCAGAGAACATGAGTGCTGGAAGCAATTTTAAAGATCATGTGAGATACTTCCCAGTTAGTGGTTTGGCTTCCTTTGAGAATCTGAGGAAATTTATAGCATACTCCCTGAGAACATGGACATTAAAACATATATGCAGAACCTGGGTCCTAGAAAAAGGATCTGAGTTTCTTGGGCTTGGAGGGTCATTGAGATAAAGTGACTTGACAAGACCATAGGATAAGGCGACAGTTAGATGTCAACTCTGAAGTACAAGGTGGTGCTGGCCACTACAGAGTTTATTTTGTAAGTCCAGGCCGGTATAGGAGTTGGCATGGGGGGCTTAAAAGGAAGATATCACGTAATGAACCGAAGCATCATAAACTTAGTCTCTGTTCCAATATTCTGCTCCAGTTAGTGTTGATTTCTACCACTTACATCAGTGTCTTTGTTTTTTGAACTCCAGGATTATTGGTTGTTTAGAGCAGGGGTCCTCAACACTCAGGCCATAAACAAGTACCAGTCCGTGGCCTGTTAGGAACCGGACCACCCAGTAGGGAGGTGACAGCCAGCAAGTGAGCGAAGCTTCCTCTATATCTACACCCTCTCCCCATCACTCACATTACCACCTGAGCTCTGCCTCCTGTCAGATCAGCAGCAGCGTTAGATTCTCACAGGAGCACGAAACCTACTGTGAATTGTATGTGAGGGACCTAGGCTGCGTGTGCTCCTTATGAGAATCTAATGCCTGATTATATGAGGTGGAGCTGAGGCAGTGATGCTAGCACTGGGGAGCGGCTGCACATACAGGTTCTCATCAGCAGAGTTTTGACTGCACAGAGACTATAATAAATCAGCTGTTCACAGACTTATCAAAACCCTATCAGTGAGTGACAAGTGACAATTAAGCTGCATCTGGTGGCAGGCTATAAAGCCATTGCCCTGTCCCCAGTCTGTGGAAAAATTGTCTTTCACAAAACTGGTCACTGGTGCCAAAAAAGTTGGGGACCGCTGGGTTAGAATACTCAATACCCAGTTAATACAAGGCACATCAATGGCAAAGTGAAAATGGAAGTCTTGTGAACATGGTGGTAGAAAACTGCTCAAAATCACACATGCTAAGCCTGACAGATGAGGCACTGATGGAGTTAGATTAACAGCTGAGAGGCTGGCTGGCTAAGCACCCCAAAAGAGAATATTTGGGTATGAAAACGCTTAAGAGAATCCCCTGGGGAGAACCATGAAGTCCTCACATGTTGTTAAATGGTCCTCTTTAGTGTCGTGTTGTGAAAATCAAGCATCACTTGAAATATGGTATATGCTAAAGTACAATTTTGTTGGAAAGACACACCAAAATCTGCGATTTTTAATTTCATGAAATCCTATGGAGCCTTTTTTAGTTTTCATCATTTACTATAAAGTTTTGGTTTATAGTTTGGTTAAAGTTTACTATAAATCTTAAGTAATCTCACTTTAAATTGCTGTCTTTTCTCTTTTACCCGTTATCCTTAGATAATGAACATGTCCCATTTTTCCTTCTAACTTCAAGAAGGAGAAACTCCTTTTCTGTGATCTTTGATTACATCTTTCTTATTCCAAATCACAAAGTTCCTTGAGGACTGTCATTTTGCAAATTTCCCTCCAGGACTTTTGGGTCCAGTTCATAGATCTGGGGTGTCAATGATGGCCTCTGGGGATAAAATTGTTGTGCTACAAATTGAGCAAATTTTGATTAACTGGGAAGAACTTTTCTGAAAGTCCATGTGCAGTGTAACTCAATATTGTTTTGAAAAATGAGAATGTCATTGAAACCAAAGGGCATGAACATGAAATAGATGAACTCTTGGTTATTTATTGAATGCCTCTCATAGACAGAATTTTATAAAGCCTTATGCGGTTTGAATAATTTCTAACTATGCATGCTTCTGTTCCCAGACATTTTAATCATTAATGAGTCTACAGCATAAAACACCTTCCAGGACATTTTTATTCTGTTTAGTAATCTAAGAATGAATTATAAAATTAACCTTTATAATTAGATTGTTTCGTTTATCCAGCAGAATGGAATTACTATTAATTTGAACTGTTGATCAATTTCCTATTGTGACTTTACAATGTCAATAAAATTCAGGGACTCATATTTAGGCATCTTCCCTGCTTAGCTAGGTCTTCAACATTCCCATCATTTTTGCCCCAACATTTTTAAGGCTCAGTACCAATGGTACCGTAGGGTTATTGGTAGGGCAACCACATAGTTTATCATCCAGACTGGAACACTTTTGAAAGGAAGTATACAGGGACAACTGCTGTAACTAGGAATTGTCTTAGTAAAAGAGGACAAATGGCTCCTGTACCTACTAACAGCCTTGTTATTGTTGCTCAGGAGTTAGGGACCCCCTTCCTCCCAGTATTTACAAAGCCTCCAGTGCACATTCAACCCATCCCCCTAACACCCAGCTCCTGACTCAGTACATGCTGCCCCTAGAGGCTGCTTCCCTGCAAGCCCAGTGCTCCAAGAGGAGGGTCACATGGGGTCCTAGTCTCTTTCTGGACACTAACGGCTACTTACTTCCTCATTCACGATGGTTGAATTCTCTCATGAGGTCAAGACTGAATGACATTCCAAGGATGAAAATGAGGTCAATGCCGTCTAAGCCCGAAACCCTGAGCCCTGTGTACGTGTGTGTGTGTGAGTGTGCTGGAGAGAGAGGGATGGGGGTAGAGGCAGGTTTAAATGACGAAATAGGGAACGGCAATGAGATCTTGTCATGAGTTTCTACCCTTTCACTGATAGATAGTGTGATCTTTAACCTCTTGGGCCCAGTTTCTCCAGATAGAGATGACACTCATCTCTACCTAACGTGGTTGTTATAAGGCCTAAAAGTCTGCTTATTGTCCCCCACATCTAGTCATGCCTTCTTTTTAGCAATTGAATCCAGCATGTTTTAACTGGACACATACTCTCCAAAGTAGCCATTTGACCTACCAGCTCCTCTTGTAGCTCTGCTGTGGGCAACTTCCTGACCGAACCCTCATCAGGAAGCTGCGGGCCTCACTCCCTCTCTGCCCCTTCCTACTGGCTAGGAAGTGGCCATGCTGCCACAGGGAGCCTGGACCCAGAAAGGGAAGCTACACCTTTCGCCTGGCAGAGGTATTCGCTTTTGTATTAACACATGAGAGAAAAATCAGTTTGTCTTATTTAAGCCACTGTACTCGGGGCCTTATAATCACAGGCATAACTCATGCAGTCAGCAATAGTGGCTCTGAAAGCTCAATCAACTTGGAGTCAAAAGGCACACCTTAGAGTTCCGCTCCATTGCATGCATGCCCTTGGGCATCTCTAAACTTCACTTTTCTCATCTTGAAGTGTAAGTAGGAATAATGCCTAAAAGGTAGATGGGTGTTACATAATAAATACATATACCGCACTGTCATCTCTCTTCGTTTTGAACCAGGGTTCAATCTGCATGGATTCATTCATCCATTTGGCAGATGTTTAAGCAGCAGGGCACTATTCAAGGCACAGGATTATCTCTAGCGCCACAAAAGGTCCTGAAAGCTTCCAGCCCTCACATGGACGGAGACCACACAGACCAACAAGAAATGGTCCGTGGTGACTGAAAAACAAAAGGAGCCCGGTCGTGAATTGCGGGGAGGTGATTCTAGATGGAGGAGACACCTAGGGCAAAGATCCAGGGTCGGGGAACAGCATAACTTCTTCAAAGACAAAGCATGGCTGCAGCAGAGAGAGAAAGTGGACAAGACAGCAGGACGATGAATCACAGGAAGAGGGGCCACGTTTGTCCATGTAGTTCATGGAATTCCAAGCACAACGAGAAGTCATTAGAGGGCTTTAAATAGTGATTATGCAATGTTAGGTTCCCCAGTACACACGTCCTCAGCTGCCAAGGCTGTACCTAAGTGCAAGCAGCTCACAGGAAAATTTCACAAAAGGCCTGGTAAAATCCTTTTATGTTCCCCCGGAGCCCCCCACACCCCTCAGGGCCCATACTGACTGCCACCTCCTCTGACACTCTACCCCCTACTCTTTCAGAAAGCTTTTGCTGCATGACATTCCACGTGGTTACTTGTTTCTTCTATTCAGTTAAGAGCTCCTTGAGAGAAGGGACCACTTATCATTCTTCACCTGTTTTTTCCAAGGTGCTTCCATTTATAGAAAGTGCTTGACAAATCCAGGTTTGATGAATGGCAGAATGAACACAGAAATGAAGAGCATTCAGTTGATCACCTCTGTCTCCCTACAACCCAATGTACTGCTCATTTTCCCTTTGCCCTGGAATCCATTGCCCACCCTTCTCCCCCCTGCTCTGTGCTGCAGGCCCCCTTGCCATCTGGCTTCCGACAGGTTCAGCCCAAGGGACTCACTGGCTGGAGACTGGCAGGTGGGCAGAGAGGGCCGTCTGGCGCAGGAAGCTCTTTTGTACATCTGCTCTTCCTGGGTTTCTATGACCGTTCCTTCCCTTTGAGCCTACAGGTGGAGACCCCCTTCTGTTGCTAGCCCGGGGAATTTCCTTACTTGTTTCCAGCACCCTGACCACATAAGTGCAAGCAGTTCATTTTTTAAAACTCCCCTCTATTTACCCAGTTTGGCTCTGAAATTTTTTCTCCAAGGACACTCATACATCCCATATATACCATGTCAGGTAGATCTAAATATAGCCTATTCTAGATTAGGACTTGGATGCTGTTTGTTCTAGAGAGCAGACTCCCCACTTCTCTTGGTAAACTTCCTCCGTTTCACAACCAGCCCAAGTTGCTCTGAGCCTGCTGTGACTTGGGCAAACAAATTAGGATGAAGCTGTTGATTGTCTTAAAGAGCTTAGCAAGTTGTTCATAGGAACTGCAGAACTTAGCAGACATGAACCATTGCTGACAGTTAAATGTTTTTCAGAAGAGTAAGATAAAATGTCATTTCATGGAAGAAACTAAAAATATCTCAAGTATATATTGTGCATGGGTATTTTTCCAACTCTGAGTTGCCAGGCTGTGGGTGTTGAAAACTCTTCAGAAATTTGGTCTGTCATGTTTAGATGGTGGGTGGCAAGAGAAACTCCAGGGGGAAGAAAGTCGAGACTTTCACTGCATTGTCTCTTGTTTAAGTGTGAATTATAGAATGTTAGATCCAAAAATAATTTGAGCTGGCAGAGTCAAGCCATTGGCAGCTCCAGGGAGGACAAGTTGCTCGTGGAATGGTGTCCCCAGACCATCTCCTTCCCGGATCTGAGAGCACCAACTTGATTAGTTTTGCAACAGATTTTTGCAAAGAAAACAAAACAGGGTATTCTTTGTCAAATACAGTCTTTAAAATGGCCCAGGTAGGTTCAATGAATTGGAATTTCTATAGGAAAAAGCAGTAAAATATTTTTCATTTGCAACATTGATATGCCCAGAGAAGAAGGCAACAAAGATAAATGAGAATGTGAAAGGAGATAAAAAGACTTTTGATTGGTTGACCTGGGAAATTACTTCTCACTGACACCAGCTCAGGAAACATCTGTCTTCAGTTCCCACATCTCACAACATGGAGCCCCTAGCTGTTCTGCACTTTGTAGTAGGCACATCACCCATGCTGCCCTTCTACTTTCCCGGCTTCCTGGCAGGGTGGTACTCAGTGCCCCCTGATTTAGTTTATTGTGACCAATGACCTCCACCAAATGACCTTTCCCCAAGGCAAGCACAGCTTGCAGACCACAAACTCTCTTTGGCGCTGATTCCTCTGGGGCACACCAGCCAAGATTTCTCTCCTCAGAGGGGCAGGACCTTGTGTTTGGCCAGGTGGACCAGATGCTGCTCTCTCTCCACATGCAAAGTCTCTGCAGAGAGAGTAAGATGCACCCACAAGTTGGCCACTCATCTCCATTTTGTTTCCAGCTTCCAAACCAATTATTTTCTTGATTTATTTATTCAATAAGAGTCATAGGCATTGAGGATACATCCTTGAACCAATCAAATTTAATTCTCTCATTCTGGAGAAGGGAGTTAGATAAACAAATGAATACATCAGACAACAACAATAGTCCAACCACCTTCCTGTGCTTTGGTTTCAAAGAAAAAAACAGTAAAAACAAAATTTCTTTGTGAAAATTAAACCCAGGATCTGGGCCACCATCACTGCTATAAACCCTCCCACCAGATACAGACACACCCTCTCCCAGAGAGAGATCAATGCTAGAACTGAGAAAGCCATCAAAACTACAGTTGCGTTTGGGGGCTGAAAGTTAATACAGAATTTAGATCAGCAAGAGCTTCTGACCTGCAGACAGGACTTGGTCCTCTTGGCTGCATAGGGACCCAGGGAGTTTCCAGAGAGTCTCGGAAAGGACTGTTTGCATGAACCCTTAGTCACATTCCAGATGTGATGACCTTCAGGGACAAGGGGCTTGTCTTTGTGCCCAAACCGAACTTGTTATGTCTTGCACTAATCTATAATGAGACCAGCTGTTCACCTTCTATAAGCAAATAAACTTTTATGGAACTATAGGTGCACATGCCCTCAAAATTTCTTCCTGCTTAGTCTCATACCTCTATTCATGTTATGGGAATTACAAGATTTTGGCAAATGAGCATTCCTTGGAAGACCCTCTGTGTAGTTGTCCCTTTACCACCCCTTGGAGAGACCCCAGCTGAAAGTCAAGCCAAGACGGAGGAAGCACAGCTCAGACCTGGAAAGAGACGCAGTTATCCGATGACAAAGGCAGGGCCATTGCTACTGCTATTGTAATTACTGTGGATATTTGAGTGGAAGTTTGATTGGAAATAGCATCTTAGAGTTATATGTTACAAATGGTTCCACCTGAGGAGTTCAAAAAGGAACCTATATTTAGGGTCTTCCGTTGGATATTCTGGTTAGTAAGTCTGGTGTAGGGCCTAGGAATCTTCAATTTGAAGACATTCTTCAAGTGGTTCTCAAGTACAGCCGGCTCCAGGAAGCACTGATTGGGGCCAGCTTCATCCTCCAGCGGAGCACTGCATCTGTGGTTCCCATGGAAACGTCGGTGCCCTGAGTTCTCAAGGCCGTTTATTCCACTAGTGGCAAACACAGGCATGCTATTATCCCATTATTAGAATGCTAACATCCGTCCCTCCGGACTTCCCCAATTTGATTCTCACCATTCCCAGGAACGACAGGACCCGTTTTCTCCCTCGTTTTCCCATAGTCGCTCATTTTTGCGGCTAGAGTGCATGAGGACAGAAGGCCGCTCAGCAGCTTTCTCAGTCTTTAGATGGCAGACTTCCTGGACTCTTCTGGACATCACCCAGAATGGTTAAAGCACTTGAAATATGGTCCCCCGGAGGCCATGTTTCATGGGTTGGGACTGTAACCTAAGCTACTTGGCAATACTCCTAGTAACAGTCTCACCTCAGGATGGCCCGTGCTCCTTAGTTCCTTCATATCCCCTCGGGCTTCCTGACCCGCCCTGTTCCTCCTTGAACGGCAGCATCACTACTTCCGCCTTCTTCAGGACACAACTTGATTCGATTCATCATGCCAGGGGGAGGGCTATTCAAGTCCTGTAGCAGAAAAGTATTCAGCAAATGTGTAAAAGGTCAGACAAGGTGACCGAGAAGCAGCGAAATGTCACACTTAACTGCAGGATACAATGCGTTCATTAGAGGTGTTTATACTAAAAGGAAAATAAAACTGTGATTGCATGTAAACAGAGAACCCACAATGGAAACTGATAAATGCATTCATGTGGTATGATAAGCCTGAATTCAGTAGGACATTATTTAATATCTCCTACACATTGTGAAGGGACAGAGTCGTCAAACCAGGCCTATAAATTTTCACCAGCAGACATATTGGGCTTCTATCCCATAACTGTGTTAAAACAATAAAGCTTACCAGCATTGCTTTTTCTTTTTCTTTTTAACTAAGTAGAAACACTCTAAAGATGTACTATGAAAAGACAGAGATGTGTGTAAGTGGAATTCAGTAGATTTACTGAAACAAATGTGGGGACAGATTGAAGGTACACTCAACTTGGCTTTTACCCCAAGGTTGGGGGTGCTCTGCGGACTCCAAGGAAGGATGCCACCTTAGCACCCCGGTGTGTGTGCACGTGTGTGGTCCTGCATGTGTGCACACACACACACAATATCTTGTTTTTAATTAAGAATTGATGTATTTCTGCACACATCGAAACATAGAGAAATTTTTAAAACTGAAATGCCTGTTAATCCCAGCATTGCCTGTTATAGAAGAGAGAACAAAGAGGTCCGAGGAGGCCAGACAAGGCTTTCTATAGCCTTTACTATAGACTGAGTGGTTGTGCTATGCAGCCCCCGCCCCTCCCCCCAAATTTCAAATATTGAAACCTAATTTCCAATGCGATGGTGTTGGGAAGTAAGGCTTCTGGGAGGTGATTAAGTCATGAGAGTGGAGCCCTCCTACATGAGACCCCAGAGAGCTCCCTTCCCCCGTTCGCTGCGTGAGGACACAGCGACCAGGCAGCTGCCTATGAACCCTCACTAGACACCGAATCTGCCAGCGCCCTGATCTCATGCTTCTTAGTGTTCAGAACTGTGAGCAATAAATTTCTGTTATGGAGAAGCCACCCAGTCTGTTATTGTGGTATTCTGTTATAGCAGCCCAAACAGACCAAGATAAGCATGGTTTACAACGCAGCTCCAAAGCCAGTGTCCTTGGGTAACATAAAAAGACACGGCTCGTGCTTAGCTCAGGCTACTTACAGAATAGCAAAAGTCCACAGAGGTTGTTCAACATAAGACAATATAACCACGGGATAACTCAATACAAGCTGTTACATTTTTCCAAAAGCAGCAGCAATGAGAGCATCTGTCACACCGTTATTAGCACAGGATGTAAGTTGAGGCGTGTAGGTACATACTGAGGGACAGGGACATGTCACAGAGGCAGGGGAGCAGGCAGCCTGCTCCTTTAAACATACTTCCCTGTCAGCTCTTGTAGAACAAATGCTCCTGATATACTTTAATTTGTAAAGCATGTTTATTTTTAAAGGAGAATGTCTACCACGTAAAAAAAAAAATTTTGTAGCAGTTCACTGTTTCTTAAAAATGATTTATCTCTTGTACAGTACTTTCTGAGCCAAGTAACCGATTTTGATTGGAAATTGAAAAATGACAGAGGATTATTTTTAAAGCAATCTTTCTACTCATACCCTGTAACCTCAGAAGAATCCAGGCCTATGACAACACACACGGAGCAATGAAATTGTCAGCGTCTATATTTAATCCTTGAGGACTATCTAATCAGACATTAGATGATGCTTTTATGACCACGATTCTCCAATGGATGTGATTATTTCATCTTACTAGTTTTAGAAATATGATTTACAGCTCCTTTCTGCTTATTTTTCACTTGGTATGTCTATTATGTTTCCTCCTAAAAGATGTATTTAAAACATTTTTTTGACTTAATGTAAAACCAGAGAAAGAAATTGACAAGCTGGCAGAAACAATTTGAGGTGCAAAATCTATTCAGGAAGCATACATTTCAGATACGTGGCTGCTATTTCTGCTGCGTCTGGACAGACATCTTCATCTCCATAGCCTGGGACCACCTGCCTTAGGGAGGGCTGGAGAGAGGCCCACGCTCTGTGACCCAGGGCGGGGAGCGGAGAAAGCAGCCTCCTCGGCTTCTGTGATATTTCATTTTGCCTTCTGATGTCCAGTGCCTATCATGGTACCTGGGCCTGAGAACAGCCTGTGGCTAACCTCCTTCCAAATGGATTCCTTATAGTTTCCTCCTTTCCGTATCTAAGGGAAAACTGCACTCTGACCCATTGAAATACTTACTAAAAACATCCACTGACTGGTCACTGCTGCCCCAGTGAAGGTCGTCCCTGAGGCTGGACTTCGGGGACATGACTTTCTTTGCTGTCCTTATACTGCTCCTGACATGTGCTATATATTTTATTAAATAGGAAATATACTGTATTTTTGCTTCCCAACATCTCCGTGTCTTTCCCCATGTAGCCCCCTCTGCAGGAATGGACTTCCCATGCCCCACTAACATCTTACGTATGTTCCTATTTCAGCCTAGTCTTCACCTACTGTATAGAGGCTTCCCTGATTCTTTCAAATAGAAATAATCTCTCAACTTTCAGGTCAGATGCTTTGTATCAACATCTTCAATGGCAGTTGTGTTGCTTATCTGGATACACACCTGACTCCTCCCTAGATGAGAAGCATCTCGAGGGCAGTTACCGCATCCATTGTTCTCTCAGGCCTCACACCACCCGGCACAGGCCAGGTGCAGAGAAACTGCTTCGGAATGGTTGGCTCAGCCCGCTGCTTAGTAAAGCTCCCCCTCTGAGTTTGGGGAATTTGAGAACGAGGAGTTCTAGCCCAGAGAGTGCTAAGGGGTGAGGACAACTCTTGGATGAATTCACTGTTGGTGCTGTCGCAGAAGCTCACCTCCCTGAGGCACCACCTTGTGCACAACCTAGATACAATCACAAATATGTTCCTATTGTTTCCTTAAGAAAGGCTCGTCTTCCCTGAGGCTGGACATTCTCCAGACCTAAAGGATTTGCAAGGTCCCCTGGCCTTCTTGCTCTGGCTCTGATACAGGACTGAAGTCCTTCACACCTCACGGGAGATGGGGCAACAACAGCAATGGCTGTCTTCCCAGCGGGGGTCCTTTCAGCAGGAATGCGTGGGCTCCCCTTGTCCAGCCAAGTAGACCTGTATGCAATTCTGTTGTTTCCCTCCTTCCCACTGACTCCTGAATCCATACCCCTCCAGCCTCATTCTTTCACCTGGGGTGCCACCAGCTCCTCCTTTCAAAACCCACTAGCCACACGATCCTTTGTCAAAATGATGGTTTCTGGCAACTGAACCTCTTTAGTCCTGTTTCCAAAAGGCTGATTTTCACTGAGCTGCGAAAAAGCATCACGATAGTAAACAGAGCTGGAAATATTTTGTCAGGAAAAGAAAAGACAACCAGTTGAAATTTGCTTATAATTAATATGTTTTTCCTTTTCTGTGTCCACTTCTCTTTCACTAATTCGTTCATACGAATAATGAATAAATTGAGCACCTAGCATGTACCCGGTATGTTCTCAGCACTTGGGATATGTGTCAAGGAGACAGAAGGAGACACACATCCTGGGCTGTCATGAAGAGGAATGGGGGAGACAAACAATAAGCAATAAGCTTAGTAAATAAGTAAATTTTATCATTTTCTATGAACCAAAGAATAGAGCAAGAATTTGGAGCATTGGGAATTCTGCAACGGGGTGTGCAGGTCGTGGGGCTCAGGTGATACATGAACAAATTTGGTGGATGTGAAGAGTGAGCCCACTGGGAACTGGGCAGGAGGAGCGGTGCAGACAGAGGGACTGCAGAGCCAAGTCCTCAGATGGGCGGGTCCCTGGGCATTTGAGGGACAGCAGGCAGGCCAAACAGAGGGTGGGGGGAGGAGGAGGGTTGCACGGTGATAATGGGAACACTGCCGTATAAGCCTTTGTAAGTCTTTGAGACTTAAAAAAAAAAATCAGCCTAGAAAACATTTCCCTTTACCATAATAGAAAAAAGGGAATGCTTTGTGGCAGCCTGTGCTAACTGAAGGCATGACATCAGTCTGCACTCACTTTAAAGACTGTCATGTAGAAAAACCAATTTTGCAAACATATCGCGCTCTAGCCAAATACACAGGTGTTCCTAGGCAACCCCAGAAGGCAGGCTCAGGAAAGAAGAATGAAAGTTGTTGGAGGTGGGGAGAGGTTTGGGATTCAAACAGAACATTTAGTAAACACCACTGTGCATCAGAAGGGCTTCCTAGCAGAGAGAGCTGTTCAACAGTAGACATTCGATGGAAAAAGGTACAATCAGAAAACAGCTACCTAAGTGCTTAGGGGGAAATGAGAAGGAGATCACAAGAAAAGCACTGACGGCCTCTTGTATCTCTGTGCCAAAGCTCTGTTTAGGAAATCAAAAAAGTCAACCATGAAGAACACAGATGCACGGCTGCCATCACAGGCGCCCCAGAAAGCTCCTTGGATAGACGTCATGGCTGTGGTGTCGGGGTGGAGAGAAGTGCATTGGCAAGGAGGAAGACCTGTCTGTAGATCAAGAAGTTATGGCTATTTATAGAAATTCATGGAGCTGACATGGGGGGATGGGGAGGAAAGACATATGATTGAAGACAAAAGGAGGGGAAAACACAGATGGCAGCTAACATGTCTAGTTCCATCAGTTAAAAAAACAATGGTTAGCATCTTATGCTTGATAACCTTACCAGAAATTCAGAGGAGGGTGCTGCCCTTAGTTTTGTATGTTGCCTAGAAACTGTCATCTTATCCTACTTGAATGGTGAATTTTAAGGAGCATGAGAAAAAAAAATTAACCTCGGTTTCTCCTCTCTGCTACAGATAGCACAGGGTGCCAGATCATATTTCTAGCACAGTGTGGGCAGAACTGTGAAGGGGGTGATACGCGTCCCGTGACTCTGAATCCTTATGTCCTCCTAGTTCCCTCTTCCTTTGCATACCCCTACCTCTTACAGTCCCACTCAGCATCACAAGGGCTGCCTCCTTGACCTGCCAGCTTTTGCTGCATCCCAGTGGAATCCCTGGGAGGTCAACACTAAAAGTGGCCAAGGGCTCCAGGGAGATTTAGATTGAAGGGTGTCCGTTAGGTTCCATAACAAGAATGCCACCGGTGATCTGGATAAGAGCCATGCTCATGGAGTGGCATGTCAGGCTGTGTTTGGGCTGAGGGGTCAAAGCCAGTAAGTGTAAGAAATCCGACTGTGAAAAGAACGGCATAGTGGGAGGCTTTTAAATTTCAAGACAGAGGAGCCTAAATCATGCTTAAATGTTAAGGGAAAGGAGTCAGCTGCAAGGAACAGGTAGATGACACAGGAGGGGCAGGGAACAATCTACAGCACAGGACCTGAACCCACCGGGATTCTAATACGAGGTGATGATTCTAGCCTGGTGGCCCTTGACCTGTTGCTGGGACCCAGAAAGCAAGTGCAGGCAAAGGTTTTTGGCTGCCCCATTACATTCCAGAAGATGAAGCCTCACCATTAAGTAGGATCCTGAGCACTGGCACCATTAAACAAATGTTAAGAGCAATAATAGGTCATCTGCATCTATAGCCGTACAGTATGATCGAGAAAAGACTCCCTGGACTCTAATACATGTGTAACATTTACTTAACGTCCTCTGAGGCCTGTGACGAATGTTACGATAAACCACGCTAACCATTTCTGAAAGCCATTTCCACATTAACATTATCCAATTGATTTTCATTATCCTGGGAACTTTTTCCCCCTCTAAAGATCTATTGCAGCTGCTCTGCCTTTAATTGTTTTAAAAAACAAACGTCATCTCCGAGCAGGACATTTACAGAGACACAAATTAGTTTGAAATCAGAGCTCTGTGTGATCGCAAGAGAGCTGTGTGCTGACCAACGAGGTAGCCAAAGGGATGTACTGGTTGGCACTGCTGTTTAGTTATCTCAATCGTAATGGTTTAGTTTTCAAAGAGAAAAATATAGATGGCAAAGAATCATTCTGTCCCATCCAAATTGGGACTATATTTAGTCCTGGAATTCATATTCCAGTATAGTTTTTTAAATTTGGAGAGCTTTGGATGCTCCTTTCCTCCAAAGGAGCTCCTTTCCTCCAAAGGTGGCTTATAAACAACCAATATTTATTTCTCACAGCTCTGGAGGCTGGGGGTCCAAAACCATGGTGCTGGCAGGGTGGGGTTCCCGTGAAGGCTCTCCTCCAGGTTGCAGACTGCCAGCTCCTTGCTGTGTCTTCACAGGGTCGAACAGGCTAGGAAGCTCTGTGGAGTCGTTTTATGCACTAAAACAAGCGTGCATAGTAAAGGAACCCTGGCATTGTAGCTCCCTGGGGACCAGCACAGAGCCCGGCCGCCCCACAGTGCTGAAGAGGTGCAATTCCAGGTTTTGAGTAACCAGTGGCCACAAGCCGTTGGCACAGTGATGGACAGTAGAAAACTCTTATCACTGAAGTAAAGCTGCTGTACTAAAGTGAACTTTGAACTGTATACGCAGAAACTGAAATTTTCTGCAAGTCTGATAATGAAGATAATAAGAGCATTCGTGACATATAAATAAACACCAGCAGAAGCTGACAGTATTAAAGTAGACTCCCAGACAAGACCAGAAGAGATGCATGTCCTTAGTTACAGTGGACCAAGTGTTCTCAATAATTCCTTAGTGACAACACATTAGACATTAATATGACACCCTGGATGGCGACTACGCTTGTTGACAGCAATGCTACAGTGGGTCTCATATGATTCTCGTTGCATTGCAGATGCAGCATTCCCAGTCTCTTCAAGAACCTGCTTCAGCTGTCATTGGTAATAGCAATGGCTGGATCGAATGCATCCAACCCCATTGTTTCAGGTAAGATCATGTCGCTTGTATAGAAGCTGCCTTATTTCTAAGAGTGCTACATGTTACAGTAGACATTGATTTCCATTTATCAAGGGGAGGCTTTCCTACTAAAGCTCAGTGAAGCATTTATAATTCTTTTCAGAACACCATGTTTTTATACCTACAACTAATGTAAAAACTGGGTCATGTCACTTTATGTATTCTAAGGAGATACAGGCTGACCAAGGAGGACATTTTACTGTATTTATTAAAAGTGGGCTGGGTTCGTAAAGTGGGTACTTCACAGTGGGCTTGACCCCTATTGCAAGACTCTTTTCTAATTTTCTTAAAGCATTCCTCCTGTCTGCTAGATAAAATATTTCTGACTCTAGGTTGGGAATGTACTTGGGCAAATCTTGTGTATGTAAATAATTGCTTTGCTTTACACTTCGGTGAAGGTCATTGATGATTTTATCAAAATGTGGTGTACCCGCAGCCAGTGATGTCAGAGAGTTGGAAGCTGCCTGGCTTTGCGTGAAGCCCATCAAGTCAGGCCCAGGGACTTCTCCCAGGCTGCCATATGCAGCTCTGAATTCCACGAGCGACTGGCCCTAGGATCTGCTGGGGGCACGTTGGCTGAGAGGCAGTTCAGAGTGCTCTGAATGAAAAGCTTGCTACCAACCCTTGACCAAAATCAGCCCTTCTGTCTCCGTTGGCACTGACCAGGGCTTCCCCAGCCCTGGGATTTGGCTGGTGTTTCAGACGTATGGGGAAAGAGGTCCAAAAGAATGCAAAGCAAATTGTCTTGATTTGGCGTCTTCCAAAAGCCGACCCAGCGATAAGGACTTAAACGCGAGTGGGTAACATGAGGCTGGTCCCAGGAAGCCCTGTCGGGAAGTAGGGAAGTGACACAGGGAGAGGAAGAAAGCCAGAGAGAGGCGTGCAGCAGACCTGTCACCACTGTGGGGAACGGGGGCACAGTCCTGCTGGGGGCTATGGGGGACAGTATAGAGCACACCTCGGTCATCCAAACTTGGGAGGGGTGGCAAGGAAGCTGGGATGTTGGTCCACCACTCCCCACTCTTTGGTTGGCTGAAGGCAGCTTCCATGAGCATTAACTCACCAGTCCTCCTGGCTTCCTGGTGCACAGGCCCCTGCAACACGGGAAAGAAAGTGCTTCTCAGGCAGTGGCGGTATTGGCAGTCAGGCAGCCTTCGGTGTGCAGAGACGACGCTGGGCGTGTGGACAAAGACTACCGCTGTATCATGGGCCACCCAACGATTGGGAGCCAGGTCCCCGAGTGGAGAGACAGGACCCTGTCTTAGTCTGTTCAGGCTGTTATAATTAAATTACCATAGACTGGGTGGCTTATAAACAACCAATATTTATTTCTCACAGCTCTGGAGGCTGGGAGTCCAAAATCATGGTGCTGGCAGGGTGGGGTTCCCGTGAAGGCTCTCCGCTAGGTTGCAGACTGCCAGCTCCTTGCTGTGTCTTCACAGGGTCGAACAGGCTAGGAAGCTCTGTGGAGTCTCTTTTATAAAGCACTGGTCCCTCTTAATACCACCTCCTAATACAGTGGGCATTAGAATTTCAACATATGAATTGAGGGGAGACACAAACATTGAGACCGTAGCAGACCCCAAAACTGCCTCAACTGGAAAAAGCTAAGGAAAGAGCCTCCTCCTCCTTTTCTTCTTTTTATTCGCCTCTCTCTCTCTCCCTCTCCCTCCTCACCCCCACACACAGCTGTTGGTGAGCTCCATATGCCACAGTACAAAGGAAGAAAGAATCTTTAAATACACAAAATTTGACCAGAGAAATATAAAGTAATTATTGAGCACTTACTGTATGCAGGGCACTTTGTGGTGGTTATAGTAATGAATAAGGTAGCCTCGTCCTCCTTCTCTTAAGAAGTTTGCCATTGAACAGGTGGGACAAAACATTTAAAAAAATACAAAACTTCACAAGGTTCCCAAGAGGTCAAAGATATCACAGGTCTTCTATTGGAGGTGGCAGTGGGTGGTAAGAAACGATCCGTGCTTTCTAAAGATCGCAGAGGGCAGCGAGAGTGCTGGCCAGTGAACGAGCGTCTTTTGGGATGAGCTGGGGAATAGAGGGAGGTCAAGGTGGGCTTCCCGGGAAAATTAGATTTTAATTTGTCCTGATGTGACAGCGGGATTTAGATGAGTGAGAAGGGGGCGTCACTGGGGGAGAAGTACCTCAGGCAGATGTAAGAAGCATGTTGAGTTTTTTAGAGGGAAACACTCAACGAGACATGCAAGAAAACCCGTGAAACAGTGGGATCTTAGTCTCCAGACAACTTTCAATGTTATACTGACATGATGATGATTCTTTGCTTTTCGAGATTTATTTATTCATTTGTTTGTTTTTAGAGAGAGGGGAGGGGAGGGAGAAAGAGAGGGAGAGCCACAGTGCTGTGAGAGAGAAACATCGATCAGTTGTCCCTCACACGCACCCCAACCAGGGACAAACCCGAAACTCAGATGTGTGCCCTGGCCAGGAATCAAACCCAGGACCCTTTGCTTTGCAGAAGGACACTCCACCAACTGAGCCACATCGATCAGGACACGTGCACAAGAGCATTATGTTAAGTGAAAGATGTCAGATACTAAATGCTGTACATTGTAGGATTCTATTTATATGATATTCTGAAAGAGGCATATTTATAGGAACAGAATAGGACAGAGTTTGTCAGGCGCTGGAGTGAAGGTCGAGTTGACCATCAGGGGCAGAAGGTCACTCATGGGGCAATGGGAATGTTCTGTTAAATGTTCTACATCCTGACTATTGTGATGCTTGCTCATCTGTATACATTGCTCAAAAGTTATCAATCTGTACCACGAAAAGGAGTGATTTTTGCTGCGTGTAAATTATACTTCAATAAACTTGCCTTAATTGGAGATGTGAGGAGGGGGTGGGGGTTAGTAGCTCACCAGAAAGCGGCAGGTCTGGGCCTGAGAAGGAAGCTGCTGGGCCAGGTACTTCCTCCACCGGGAAGCAGAGAGAAGAAGATGAGGGAAGGCCTCCTTTCTAGACTTGTAGAGCACTGACGGGGTCCTCAAAAGCGTTCCCCTCTCACCTTTCCAGACAATGTCCCATTTTACCAGAGAGACATGAGGAGTGTGCCAACTGCCCTCAAGAGTCCTCAGGCTGCGGTATATCCAGGAAACCACTGAGGGTCCAACTGCGCTGGCCCGGTGGGGTGGGGGAGGGGCGCAGGGAACTTGCAGCCTGGGTTCTGAGTCCAGTGCTGTCCCGGGCATCGCCAGCCCCTGTACCCCGGAGTCCCTGTGTCCTCACAGCAACCTGCTTATCTCTTGTACCAGACGGCGTTAGGCGAAGTTCTTTCAAGGCTGGCAGTGAACAAAGTGAGGATCAGCCTGTTTCAGTTTCTTTGTAGTGATTTCTACCTACTCAAGGTCATTTCTGTCGTGGGCTGAAAAACCCGAGAAAACTAAAAATAAGTGAAAATGGTGTTCTCTGGTCAAGTGTAGGGTCACAGGTATTCTCGGGTTGCCATCAGCCACCTAATTCACTCAGAAATTTGTCTTGAATGAATGTTTATTTCCCTCCTGCCTCTGACCGGGACTTAAATTGAGGGAGGAAAATGTAACAGGCAGTGACAGTGATTGCCAACAGGGAAATGTCAAGAGGAGAAAGGAGCCCATGTAAACAGCAACACAATTTTCTCCAGAAGGCAATTTGGGAGAATTTAGTGGAATTCTAAAAGGACGATTGGAGTAAAGACATAGTTTGCCGCCCTGGGCAATGCATTTCTTATCCGTACCTTTGTGTTATCTTCCCTCAACGAGCGGAACCAGAGCTGTGATCTCCTAATGAATACATGTTTTTCATATATTGTAACTCTTCAGTTAGATGCCGTATCTTATCCGTTTAGCCTGTTTCAGTTTTGCTGGTTACATTTGTAGGTGGCTTTTCCAAATATATAACCCTATACAACTGCTTTCTTTTGCTGCTTGAGTTAATGGAAACCTATTTGCTTTCTTTGGGATTTGGGGTATGTTTTGCTTTCTCTTTCTATCTTTTTTTCTTTTTTTGTCTTTCATGAAGACAAGGAAGCTGAGATATTTAAAATAGTGCACACTGACGATCCAAGATCACTCTTTGCTCTGCCCAGTTTGCTGTGTTTACACGTTTGACAATTACCTTTTTTTATGGATTAGAAAGGGGAGTGCTTCCTTGTCAGCAAGTGATTCTGTGAAACTTTCATTAGTGGAGGAGGTATATTGATACAGGAGATTGGCAAAAGTGTTCTTGCCACAGAGGAACGGCAAAGTGATTACGACATAGCTCCGCTTTTAAAAAAGAGGAAGAAGAAAGGGAGGGAGAGAGAAAAGGAAAAACAAACTTTAAGGGAGATGAAACCCAAACATCTCAGATAGGTCCACAAGTACATTTTATTTGCGGTTACAGCTTTCGGAAGTGGCATTCTTCCTTTATAGTCTTTTACGTTTGAGTACAAATCCATAAAATTCTCCCTCTGAATATGTGTGTGTCTGTGTGTGTTGATAAAAAGGAAAAACATCTCCCAATCTCTTATTTCCTCGTGGAACATAGTAGAGGCGATATATGTTAAGACCCACTGTGGTGCTAGGTCTTGAAGAGCAGAAAAGTGCTGACTTCAGAGTTGGAGAATAAAAATATCTTAAATTAAGAGGCTTAAAATGTAGCAATGGTTGAGCAGTATGACAACTAAAGAATTTGTGAAGACTAACGATTTGTTGGAAATAGAAGGATACATAAAAAGAAAAAGTTGTTTGCTTGGATTTTTCACTTTTCGTATTGATAATCAATGGAGTTACTGACAAGATGACAAGTAACTTCAAAGGAACAGATAATCTATGTGTGCAGTGCAAGCACCTAAGGCTGCAAAAAACCCTCAAAGGGGATAAGGCAGTGCTGTGTGCTTCGCAGAAGGAGGCATCCAGTTCTAGGGCCCCGAGGACAATGCACTTCACAAAAATGTTGCAACTCGTGTAAATGCTACACAGAACAGGCTGGTCTCATACAAGTGTTTCATTGTATTTTTTTTTTAAGTTTTTTTGTTTGTTCATTCGTTTTCATTTAAATTTGATTGGTAGGGCCAATTCCTTCCCTGGAGGAAAAGCTGGTCATCACATAAATTTCCTGGTCACTCTCATACCATAAAAGTCCTCCAGTTATTCTAAATTTCAGCATATTCTAAATTTATTTAGAAATGATAAGCTCAATCCCTGTAATAATCAAAACTATAAACTTTATTTAAAATGAGGCATCTCCCCCCACTGAGCGTGGGCTGGTTCCAAAGAGAAGGCTGAAGGGGTTCATTGTTGGCTTCTCTCTTTCCTCAGAGCCGTCCTGTCCCTCTCCCCTCACAGATAAGGAAAGTTCTTACCTGCGTGGCACTGTTTTGAGTATCACCTTCTCCTACAAAATCTGCATATGTTATTGCTGACCATCTCTCAAGGGGCTAGAGACCCTCCCTCCCCAGCCCCTTTGCTGGGGACTGTCCCTGGAAGTCCACATGTAGGTGATTCACTCTCAGGATGTGTCTTGAACTTTTGTGGTTCACCTGGAGCTTCCGCACACCCAGGAGCTGAACCTCATGCCTCCAGGAGGTCCCCTTAAACAGGACCTAGGCGGCCTCTGCTCCCGACGCAGTCATCTGTGCCATTTAAATTGTATAGACCAGGGTCAGATGCCAGTTCACTGTGGCCCTCTCAAGCTGTAGGGGCACCGAAGAAAGCTCACCGCCCTTGCTTTCAGGGGAACAGGGAAGGAGGTGGCATCCACCACGCCTGCCCTGGTCATGAACTGGGACGGCTCCAAAGAGAACACAGGGTCAGGTCTTGGCTGGTGTTCTTCCTCCTCCCTCCGAGAGATCCTCGCCGCCTCCCACCACAGTGAGGGCTGTTCTGACCTGTGCTGCACTAGTAGGAGTGTCGCCCTCATAAAAGGCTTGTTTGCAAGTCCAGCCACCAACAAAATACTTCACATCTTCACCCTTTCATATGGTCAGAGGGTGCGTGGGCTTTAATGATCACCTAAGCTCTTATCCTCCCCCTACTTTGAATTTTTTTTGGAAATATCTACAAGGGGAAAGCAATGAGCGTAACTCAGGGAATGAGAGCTGGCTAAATTCACCTCATTTTCACTTCCTTAATGCAGCCTAAATTAATTTTTTTGTGTGTTTGACCTTATTTCTTGAAAATATTAACTGGGCATGATTCCTTGTTTTCAACAAAAGTTGTAAAATTTAATTATCTATTTAAGAAGCTACATATTTTATTATTTATGTTTGTGTGTTATCTCAGTTTAACAAATGATGGACATGGGCAAAAGAAATATAAGGAAATCCTAATTCATAATTATGTGAATTTCCTTTCCAGGTACAGATAATAGTTCTATATTTGATTTTTAGATTTGTTATCTATATTTGGTCACAGTACCAAATTTGTAATAATCACAAGCTTTATGATTGGTAGAACTGTTCTTATTTTAAAATAAATTGAATGAAAGACAGCCCAGCGATATTTCTGCTAGTAATTGTTTATAGAAATCACAAATACGAACTCACCAGCAGGTGAAGACAAAGTAGCTAATGTTTATATTAGGAAAAAATTAACAAAACAACTCCAAATCATTGGCAATTGACTGTTGCTAATGTATAACTAATAAACTCATTTTTTTGTGGGAAGAAATATAATTACTGGATTAGGAACAAAAAAATATGATTATGCTGACTTCGTGGCCCGGAGAGGCGGCAGTGGGAAAGACTCAGCTGGTGGAGTTGGGATGCCTGGCTTTAAATCCAACTCTGTTATTTAGCTGGGAGACTTGGACAAATTAATCTCTCTACTCCCTCAGTTTTCCTGTCCGTAAAATGGACATGTTAACCATAGTCAGGGTTCAAGAGAACCAATAGGATATATACTTATTACATGGAATTGGTTTACACAATTGTGCGGGCTGGCTAAGTGATTCCAAAATCCATAGGCCATAGTTCAAAGCTGTGGAATTTCGCCCCCACACCCTACACACACACGCGTGCACACACACACACACACACACACACACACACACAGAAGCATTTGCTTTTAAACCCATTTAGATTATTCAGGGTGCCAGATTATAAACTTTAATCAAATCTATAAAATATCTTCCTAGCAAAACCTAGATTAGCATTTGGTTGTATAACAGGTGACTGTAGCCAAGTCAAGTTGACACATTACAAGTACCTATGTCACAGGTCATAGTAAGGATAAAGTAATATCTGCAGTGAACAGACTGTTCCAAGTGTTACTGAGTAGACTAACCTGGGTTCGTGGCTACCCCTGGCTCCTTGGTGCCCTGGTCTGACACTGAGGGATTCTTGTCAGGAGTGTCAATAAAACCCCAACTCTTCTGACTAGTGGGATTATTGAGCAATAATCTTTGAGCACCTGCTGAGAGCCAGCCCAGGCACCCACTGCATGCCATGACAAACCCAGGAAAAGCTGGCTCCAATTCCTCATTAACAAGAAGCAATTCAATAATCACCTTTGTTCTTTCTATCATCTCTACAAATAGTTTCTTCCACTTAAGGCTCCCAGGTTATATGCCAACGTGGGGGTCTGGGGACATGTTAGGCAAGCACTCAATGCTTCTACTGCCAGCTAGAAAGATAGTGCCAGCTAGTATTTCAAAACAGAGACAGTTTCTGACATTTCCTAAGAAGAAAGGATGAGAGCTATTGGTTCCTTCTGAAAGCAATAGCTAAAGCTGGACAAGTTCATTGGTCCTCTGTTGCAAATATAATGTAACTCATTCATAAATAATTTATATTTTCATCACATGTCACTTACACATTATAAAATATTAGATATTTTGCTTTTCTACTTATAATTTCAGAAATGTTACTGCAAATGAATTAATTGCATTTTCTCCTTTTGCAAGGCTGAGGTGAAAACTAATGACATAGATAAGAGATTCCCCCCCCCTTATTAATTAGAAAGGCTTTAGCATTATTATTTAATTCCCAAGGGCAGGGTAGGTGATTATTCTCTGTGAGTTACAGTGTATGCTTCCATTTTAATTAAAAATTTTTTTCACAATATGAGAGACTTGTTAAGTAAATTTTAACAACTTATGTGCTTGAGGACATAGGAATTGTTTTAAGGTTTCTGTAAGATAGTTACTGTATCACACTGTGATTTTCAGGAAATTATTTTTCATTAAATCGATTTACAAAAGAAACATTGTATTTTCCCCTTGCTATATTTTGGTGACATATATATTCTGATCCCTTTTGGTTCTGCAACCAACGAATTATCAGATGTGCTAAGAAACTGCTTCTCTGGCTCAGGAATTCCACTTCTAGAAATTTGCCACAAGGAGGTAAGGAACAGGAATTCATTGTTTCTGGGACATGCCTGTCCCATTGTGCATTGGGAAATTTCCAAGGACTGGTGGGTGGACATACACCTTTAACCTCCCTCATGCTACGCCCTGCTGCATGTTGTGCTGTGATAATTCCTGAAAGCTCTGTAAAAAGTGATAAAATACATCTGGCACCGGTTTCAGTGAAGGATTTTAATCAAATGCAGGCCAGATTAAATCTGCTCTGCAAGAAACTGGGTGGCAATTTAGCTGTTACCTGATTAATGAAACAAGCCAGATTTTTAAAGGATGTGGAAGCTGCGATTAGGAAGCAGGTAATTGGGTAGCTGTCTATTAGCAGGACAAACCAGGCCTTTATTGATCATGAAGGGGAAAAGTCTGGCTTGATTAACAAACCTTATCAGCATCAATAAACTAATGGTTGGTTTTTAAATGTAATTTTGCTTCCGTTCTTCAGTAAGGGGCCCAAAAACGGCCTGGGGAGGGGCTGTGGAGAAAGTGAAAGACTTTATAAATCAGGAGCTTTTGCAGTCGTTTGGGGAAACCTGGTAATGAGAAAGCAGCAGAATTTCTGGCTCAAGCAAAAGTATCTCTGCTCCTCGAACACCATGCAGTGAAATTCAACACAGTTTGACACTGAAGCTACAGCGTTAGACTTGTGGCTCCACATTCGGCGTTGAAATGATTTCTGCTGGAGGCAAATGTGTCAAGAAAGAGAAACCTTCCCCATGAAGGAACCTCTTACTCAACTATGTCTTATCCCAGGGGGGCGCCCTGAACAGTCCCTCCACGTGGGACCCCAAGACACTGCCTCTGGGAAGCAAACAGGATCAGTATATTGGGAATTCTATCTTCTTGAAATGAAATACACCCATGTGCCCTCTTCTCTGATGAGAGGGTGCCTCACCACAGAATGTTAGAGCGCCAGTAACCTCTGCAAATTCCCTTCTGGTGCCCCTGGGTTAGAAATCATGAATACAGTTGACCTTTGAACAAAATGGGTTTGAACTTGTGGGTCCACTCATATGAGAAATTTTTTAATAACTATGTACAGTACTGTAAATTTATTTTCCATTTGACTTTCTTAATAACATTTTCTTTTCTTTAGCTTACTTTATTGTAAGAGTGCAGTATGAAATACGTATAACATATAAAATATGTGTTAATTGACTGTTTATTGTTATCAACAAGGTTTCTGGTCAACAGTAAGCTATTAGTAGTTCAGTTTTGGGGCAGTCAAAAGTTATACATGGGTTTTCAACTGTGTGTGGGGTTGACACCCCTAACCCCTGCATTGTTCAAGGGTCACATGTACTTATTTTTTTATGTTGCTATTAAAGAACAGGGGAAAACCTGCCTTTATTTGTCCCAAGAAGGTTAGAGAGTTGAGCTGGCATACTGACCCACAATTTGTGACTGAGAAAACCAAGAAATGGTGTCTGGGTTCCTCCATTTCTTGCCTTACAACAGAGCCCCTCAGACCTACAGTGAGCCAGCTAAAGATGTCGGCAACCCCTCTGGGCCTGTTGGTCCCACCGCGGAAGCAGCAGCTGCAGCCCTGGACCTGGCGCTGAGTAGATGGGGGGCGAGTCCCACTCCGGGCGGAGGATGGGAGCAGTGTGGATACACTATGAGACATTCCATGGCTTTTGACAAGGAATAAAGAGTGTGCAAAGCTCTTTGTATCTGTCTCTCAGTGTCCTGTGACTTCTAGCTCATCACAGTTACACTAGAATCAGCCTGGATAAACCCAGGGGAGAGAGGCAGCTCCAAGGTCAAAAAACATAAAACGATAAGATTTTATTCTAATAAATTTGGGATGGAGATGGAAAAAACAATATATACATAAAGAAATAAATAGGTAAATCTGGAGGAACTTAACTACTGGGTTATATGAATAACTGGGTTATTTCTTGGTGAGCTTAATGCTAACGACAACAAAACATACTGCAAGTATAACACTTGATTCCATAAAGGACCTCTTTAGTTGAATGCATCTGGGAGAGAGGGAAGGAGACGAGAGAAGACCTATGAAAATCTGGGACCAGAAAGTTCTGAGTCTTCATGCGAACTAAGCGCACAGCTACCATTTCCCTTCCCCACACCACTGTTCGTCCGAAGTCTTTACGGGCTTGAGGTGCGTGGTGATTGGGCAGCACTTGGGGCGTCATCCTCAGGCACCTACCGGATTTGCAGCTCTCTCTAGAGAGCGTGGTTTGCATGGCTGTGCTCGTGGACACATTTCTCTATGTGCACAGGGGACGGCAGCCATGTCCCTGCCTCTGCTTGTCCCAGGCTCAGCCGCTGCCAGATTCACCACCAAAGTTCCAGAGAGGAATGTAGTCATGGAAGGACAAAGCGGTCACATCACAAACAGGGCTGTCTTCTCGACACCCTCCAACTTCCTTTGTCTTCAACAATAAGGTACCGCCCTCCAGAGCACTTCCATTGACCTTGAGGAGCTGGGACATTAGCTGTCGGCCTCGTCTAAGTGGCTGACACTTAGTGGCCGACACTAAGTGGCCGAAACTTTCTTGTTTCACGAAGGAACCTCTGCTCTCTGTGGGTTTAGCCTTCACAGCACACAGCAACGGACATGTTTAAGGAGCATGTCCCATCCGCGGGTATTTGGTGCGGCCAATACCTTTTTCTTGTTTGACTTTTTGCTGTTCTGCTGTTGGCACATTCAGGATTCTCACAGTATGAGACATAGAATTTCACAGGAAGAAGTAGGTAGAGGCAGGAAGGTACCCATGTTAAGACACAAAGTGCTTTCATTGAAATATCCCACAGAGATGTACATTCCTCCCCGAGGTTAAAATTTGGGGCTTCCCTATTTGTATAAACACTTCCCTGCCTCGTAACAAGAGACTCCTGTATTTCTGCTAGCTGTTGTTGGAAGGCAATCAAGTGCATTAATGCCTCCGGGGTGGGCTAGTCAAGATTAATTAACTCTGTCACTCAGGAGATGCTGCATAAAGGGAAATGGACATGGCTAATAGTGTCACTGGGAAGCCACAGACAGACCCCGGCTCGTCAGCCACCAGGCTCAGTGCGAAAGAGGCAGAAAGAGCCTTGAAGAAAGACTAATACTTCCTGGAGGAGTGAGGAAGCCCACCGGGCCCAGGGCTAAAGTGCGAAGGGGTGCCCAGCAGGCCTCCAGGTCAGGGCTCAGGACCCAGTGCTGGCCTGAGAGGGCCCTTGGGAAGCTGGTTCCGGCTGCTGGATACACAGAACTTTGTCAGAGAGAGCCTAAGAGGAAGGGAGGCGGCAGTGAGGGGCCCAGTGAAGATGCTGGGAGGCAGGGTTGGGCTGCTGTTGAGACAAGGCCAGGTTCGGGGGAACAGGAGCTGAAGCAAACCCCCTGTAGGAAGGAAGGGGCCTGGGAGCCTCATGTCAGTGTGAACCTGGCTTAAGTGTTTTTACTATTCAAATGATCCACCTGGTTCCACGCTGCACTCCTACCCCAGCAGAACATAGGGCAGAGTCCAGGCCACCTTGGTCCAGGCTGCGGAGCAGGGTGCCCTGCCTGGCATCAACCCCTTCGGCCGTGCTAGTGGCTAGCCAGAAGGGCACGTTTTAGAAACACAAGGGATGATGGTTAGCACCCGTGACTTCGTGTATCACCTACAACCTGGGATACTCAGCGAACCTGCATTTTCCAGGGCACATTTGTTCACAGGTGGCTGAGGAGAGCCTACAGGAGTGCCTGAATGGTGGCTCCCAGGGCAGGGCCCTTCCTCTGCCCCCTGCTATTCCCTTGGCAAGTGATGGCAGCAGCTTTGAAGGCAATGTCCTTGAAGACGCCCCCTGGGGAGTTTTCATTTGGAGCAGAGGATGCTTTATTCTGCTTACAAGGAGGAGATGGTCCATAGAGGAGGCTGGTCACATTATATTGGGGTGGTAAGCTCTAGGTACTTTCTTATAATTTTAATAATGCAGATAGAAGAGCCTTCCGAACTGTGCAGAACTATGTAATTGAGGTGAAAGAGCATTAGGTTTGGAGTCGGGAGATGCTTGGTGGCCTGTGCGTTAGTCACGTAACATCTTTAAGCCTTTGAGGCTCAGTTCCTCCATCTATAAAGTGGGCATAATAATGCTTAATCTTCCTCTCTCACAGGGTTGATCAGATACTGATGAACATAATGATGCCATTATTAATGATGATGATAATAAATACTAGGAGTCACTCACATAGCATTTACCGTGTCCCGGGCACTGCTCTAAGCACGGGCCGTCTATTGGTTCATTTAGTCCTGAGATCACTCCTCTGAGGGAGGTACCCACATGATCCCCGTTTCACAGGAGAAATAACAGGCCGAGTGACTCACTCGCCCAGCTGTGCGTAGCAGAGCAGAACTGAATCCTGGGCAGCCTGGACCCAGAGGCACCTGGCCTAACCCTATACTGTATCCTCTCCAAGATAATCCATGCGAAACTGGCTTGAACGTCAGCGCGTGTTTCATAAAGGAATGACTGAAAGATTTCATGGATACATGAAGTGCTAAACACATATAAGCAGATACTGTCTTTATTATAACTAGAGGTTGGATGGTTCTCTCCTCTACAATCAAGGGACCAAATCAGGTTTTGGCTCAGGCTCGAACCCTGTGAGGTGGGAGATGGGTGCTCAGCCCCAGCTGGCCCCAGGCAGCACTGGTGTGTGTGGGTGTATGTGTTTGGAGGGTGGAGGTGAAGGGCTGGCAGCCCAGAGCTCAGCGTGGGAGTCTGTTGATGGCTGCCCAGAGCAAAGAGGGAACACTCAGGACTGAAACCCTTTTCCGCAGCTGGCTGGGAAGAGGAATTTTTCATTCCAACAGCCCATTGGCTCTGATTGATGAAGAGAGTAGCTTTCCCTAGGAGAAACTGACAAAGGCAATTTACAAAGGGCTGAGAGAAGGAGGGATTGAGCCATGTGTGGCCACCCAGATGGATCCCAGCGCTGTCCCCGGGCCTCAGCAGTGCCTTGCAGATGCGTGTCAGCACCCGTGTAAATGTTGCGGGCACCGCTGTTTTAGTCTTCGGCCAGGCCCCGGATCAATGGCAGGCAGCACAGAAGCCATCCATCACCCAGGAACAGGCTTTGAATTATGAGGCCCAAATCTGACACTGACTCGCCAACAGCCTCCCTTGCAGCGTCATTAATGGGCATGTGGGCCAGTCAGCACTGGACCAGGGTCAAGTTCTAGGTCTGAGACCTTGCTTGAAGGAGCTAGGAGTTGCTGAAACCTTTTCTCAAGGGCAGCAAATGCCGCAGAGGAGCCATCTCACTCCTGCCAAGGTGTCTCTTGGGATCCCAAGGACACTGTGGATCCCAAGGACCCTCCATCCCCATGCAGGTATCTAACCTCCACCTGAACTGATTGAAAAACAAAACATCATTTATCCCATGTCCTCATCCAGTAGTGTCCATTTCCACCTCAGGGACTTGGACCCCCCCAGTTGGAGTGACCTAAAAACTGGGAGTCACTTCCCTCCCTTAGTCCCCACATCTCATCAGTCACCAAATTCAGTAGGTCTTACTGCTTCATTGTCAGTTTCAAGTCCTCCTTGTGAACCACAAGAAGGACATTTTATACGGCAGCTCAGTATCCCATAAAACATGTGCCTGTACACACACGCACCGAAACAACCACCTCAGGAAGCAGTGCTTACCCTCCCTAAAGGCAAAGTCCTCTGGTGGTTTTTTTTATTTAGTTCTATTTCATTAAAACAATTCTAGTTATGGCTCACTAATTAAATTTATATCCATTAATCAGTCAAGACCCTTGAATTTGAAAGTGTAATTTGATCCAGCGCATGTCTCTTTGCCTCCAAGCGGTGCTGCCTCTATGGTACAAGTCATGCTTCAGCAAACCCTGGGACCAGCTGAGACTAGCACCCAGCCAAGACCTCCTTGCTTAGCTTTCTTCCCCTGCTCTAGCCTGCATCTCTCTTTTCTCTTGGGAGGAGAAGGCCAAATAGCAGCACTCATCTGCCAGGAATGAGGTTGGCATGGTTTCTGTCATGGGCAGATGGCCAGATAGCATATCAGAATAGTTCAAACTTCAGGGACCTGTGTTGGTGGCTGATTGGTCACGATGTCCCCAGAACTAAAATGGACAGACAGTCCACTAAAGCTCTCCTTACATCATGCCGCCGGGAAAATCTCTGTACCTCACAGACAGAAGGCTGGCTGGAAGGGTCGTGATAGAGGGTCAAGGCATTCACCTAATTCCCCAGGCTAAGATGCTTCACCAGTTGGGGCACTGAGTGAAGGGGTGTGACATAATCTGAGGAAGGACCTAATGATCAAATCGCAAAACGCTCTCTAAATCTCCTTCTTTGCCTTCTCTAAGGCACCTGTAGACACTCACCAGGGCAATTGAGAATTGGACGATGGAAATACCCAGCTGTGTAGTGATTACTGGTCTTGGCCCTTAGACACTGTGGTCTACCAGTCAGAATGTGACACCAGTGAAAAATGGTGTTTTGGTACAAGCCATGTTTTGTTCTATTTCCATCTCACAGTCTGTCTGATGGGTTCTCCCAGGCTCTTGAGGATATAGTTAGAAAAGATGAAATTAGCAATGGCAGAATCTCTGTTTTGGGTCTCCGTCCTGTGGAGCAAGGTTTATTTTTTCTGCAGAGAGAGCAGAAGCCCTTGGAATAGTCCCCATTATGCCAAAAATAGAAAACCCAAAGCACTGAATTATCATGTATGTCATGTACCATCTAATGTGCATGACCACCCTGTGACAATGCAATCGTTAGCCTCATTTTACGGATGAAAGACCTGAGATGCGGAGAGGCTAAAGAATGTGTTCCTGGAGAAACCTGCAGCTCTCAGTTCCAGGTCTTTCCCAGCCTGCAGGTGTTACCTGGTCCGATGTTGCCCCATTTTCACCCCCCTCCCCCATATTATAAACATTGAAGCTCTGGATCTGGATTTGGGGAGGGGGTGGTGGGGGGCTTCAGGGGAAATTATGGCCACTTCTGCTCTTTCTGTCCCTGATGCTGGACAAGGAATACCAAGGGAGCCTTGCAATAGGGTGGACAAGCCTATAATATCCTGTTAGTCTTAGCCACTCTGGCTGTCACCTTCCAGTCAAGCTGAAGTAATTTCAGAAATTCTATAAACCAAGTAGCCCCCAATGAAAACTACTTGCATGAGGCAGGCTTCCTGTTATAGACTGAATCGTGTCTCTCCTCCCACCCCCAATTTCATGTGTAGGAGCTCTAACCCTCAACGTGACTATACTTGGAGATAGGGCCAATAAGGAGATAATAAAGGTGAAGTGAGGTCAGGGGGTGGGGCTCTAGTTCAACAGAACTTTGGAAGAGGAAAAGACACCAGAACTTGCTCTCTTCCTCCCCAGGCACACCAGCGAAAGGCCATGTGAAGACATGGCGAGAACGTGGTCATTTACACCCAGGAAGAGAGCTCTCGCCAGAAACCAAATGGACCAGAACCTGGATCTTTGACTTCTAGCCTGTGAGTAAATACATTTCTGTTGTTCAAACCACCCAGCCCTGGCACACTCAGACGCTCCCTGAGCGCAGCCTGGAGCTGGCCTCCCCGCAGGCGCAGTGGCTGGCCACAGGGGCGGGCTGCTTGTCAACTGCTTCACTCCTGATTAGATTCCTAGCAAGAGTGGTGCTGAGGGCTCTTTTTCTTTAATGGCTATTATTATTATCGCGGAAAACTATATTCCACCCTTGCGTTATGCTCGAAGACGGGTTGTGAGGACCGCAACAAATTGCAGCGTGGCCTTCACTAATGCATAATTAATGCACACTGATTCAATTAGTCAGAGCTCTCCCCTCTTCTCTTGCTAAAGAATTTACATTTATATGAGAAAAGCAAGGAATGTGAGAAAGGGAATAGAAATCCCCAGCTCTCCTGAGGTCCTTTGCACTTCTTTGTTTTCTCGGATGTGTTTTCTCTCAGCTCCTGGTGTTTCAGCTCCAGAGCGCGGCAGGCAGCAAAGTAAGGACGGTCGGAGTGCAGTGGCTTGGCGAGGGGATACCCAACCCCCTCCCAAATCAAAACCAGCCCATCGACCTAGACGCTCCCCTCTTCATGCGCACGCTCAAGCTGCCCTCACCTTGTGCTTATTCTTCTCCCTACACATCTCTTCAGCGGGACGGTTCTGCTCTAGTCCCACAGCCCTCATCAGTTCATTCCTGGGCTGTACGGGACTTTTCAACCCATTTTTCTAGCTGCCGTCCCTCCCGCCCATCCACTTTCTACACTGTTGCCAATGACCCTGGCTCTAAAATCCTTTGGTAGTTCCCTGTGGAGGAAATAGCTGACTGGCTTTTTGCCTGTCAGCATCTCTGACTCACTTCCCAGCTCAAGGGGTGGGCACGTGACGCGGGCCTGCCACAGGCTAGCGCATCCCTGCTGACTGGGACTTTTGCTGGAGCTGTGAGAAAAGTGGCATCCCCTTCTCTCTGGAATCAAAAATCTCTAATAAGCCATCACTCGAGGATCAACAACCTGAGAATGGCTGAGATCAAGGAAATCCATCGATAGAGGGCTGGAAGGGAGAAAGGAGAAGAGAGAGCGATGAGTTTGCTGTCATCTGCCACCGAACAGTGCTGATGGCCGTTGTCTTATTCTGGAGTACAGCACCCCCCTCTATGGCTGGACCTCTCTTCGTTTCCCACCTCATCTCATCGCCTTCTCTCCATCAGGTGCCCCCTACACTGCTCTACCTGAAGTCTCCTGGGTATAATGTTGGCTATCAGGCCTCCATGTTCGTGCGCCCAGGAACCTGGTCTCTGAGTCTCCTCCTGACCAACTCTCCTTCTTTCAGACCCAGCTCAGAGGTCACCGCACAGCATCCTGCCTCCCTGCTGCCGCCCTGATCAAACCCTCGTCTGTGCTCTAACGCTACCTGGCTGGTTCTCTTGTTACAGTTATTAAATTATAATTGCACCTGTGCGTTGAGGGCAGGAGTGCTGTTAAACATTCCACGATGTACAGAACAGACCGCACAACTAACACCAGCCCCCAATGTCCTGAGGGCCGAGGTCGAAAAGCCCTGCTGTGAAGTGGCTCTGCTGGGTCCCAAGGAAAAAGAATCAGGTTGGGGTTGCACCAGAGTTTTCAGTACCAGTGTTAGACTCGTCTTTACAAGGCTGTCTTCAGGGTCCTGAGCGAAAAGGAATTTATTTCTAGAGGTTCATGCCCAGCCCCATGGGCAATCAAGTGTGTGTGAATGAGTGGGGGCATATTTTTTGAACCTGAAAGCACTCGTAAAGTTTACCACCACCGTACATTCATTCCAAAAACTTATTTGAAGTGGTATTCCAGAAAACCACAAGTAAGGAGTCCAGAAGATTAATAGCATCGGAAACAGGAGACGGAGTTGAGTATGAGCCAGGGGATGTGAAAAAAGCAAGGAAAAGTAAATAAGAATGACTCTATTAGACTTCGGTGCACATAGAATCCTTACTCAAGAGGACAATATAAATTCAGGGGTCACCGGATCATAGATGTAAATATTTAAAGCCACATAAATATTGTTTAAAGTTATGATGGAAAATCACCAGAGAAATAAAAACAGATACATAACACTGGGGACTGGGGCTAGTACCAGGCACAGAGAGTGATTGTTTTATGTCTCACTCTCTGGATAGCTTTAAAAAAAAAAAAAATGAAAAAAAATAAAACAAAAAGCACATGAATGTGTTATCTGTGTCATAAAAACAAACTAGTTTTAAAATATCTATTAAAAAAGTAAAATTCTGAAGCCCTGTGTTTCTGAATATGCAATGAATCTTTATAAGAGGCTCTGTTGTTTTTCTCAGGGACAGGAAAAGAATCGGGTGCAACCTGCACGCCAAAAACAGGGAGCTATTGCATAAATTATGATATATCTACTCCGTTATGCAGTTAATAAAATAATGGGCTTATTGAAAACTAATGCAGAAATATAAAAAATGTCAGGAAATAATATCAAAAAAAGATGTATGTATATATTTTATAAAATTATGCGCATTTGGAAAAAGGCTGGAAGGCAATTGCGACGATGAATGCAAGGCCTGTGTGAGACTAATGAGGTTATAGATAATACGCAATACATGTTTTTTTCTTTGACCCATTTCCCTGTGTTCTATCTATAATGTTACTTTTTGAAGTTAAAAAACATTCTCCCTTAAAACGACTAAGAAGGTGCTGTTTTGGCCCGAAGATGTCAGGGCACGCAACTCTGGTCATTCTTGCTTGGGAGGGCTCGCTCTCGTTAAACAGAGATTGGAAAATTACTACCTTCTGGTTGCAAAAGAAAGCCACAGGGGTTCTATCAACAAACAACACCTGTGGTTATAATTTCTTCCTGGATGAATAGAAAAATAGGAATTCAGGAACTGGGGTGTGTGTGTGTGTGTGTGTCTTTCTGCCACATGAGTCGAGGAGTTAGGAACTAAGATGCTAGTACTGTTGCATCATGGAGAAAGGCCAGTGGTTTTCAGTGGAAAATGCAAACCTAGCCCCTTAGGGAAGTTTCAACAGATTTTGATCCAAATTATTCTGAAATTTTAGAGTCTGGCGGCAACCTCTGGAATGGATTTGAGCACAGAATAATTTAATGTGGTAATATAAAAATACGTGTGTTGAGGGGATTGGAACAGAGGCTGTGTGGCAGACACTCAAAAGTATCCATTCCTCCTCCTTCTATTGTAATCGAAACCCCCATTTTGTAGTCAGGCATAGGATCCCCAGAATAAAAGATTGTATTTTCCACCCTCTTGAGCTGGCGTGGCCTCGTGACAAAGTTCTAGCCTGAGGTGTAAGCAGAAATGGCGTATGCCGTCTCTGGGAGCACCTTTAAAGGAAGAAGGCCTGCCCTTATCCTCACTTTTCTTCCTTCTTCCTGACTGGAGTGTGAACGTGGCGGCTAGAGCTGGGGCAGCCATCCGAGACCACGAGGTGGCCTGAGGAATGGGAGCTGCACAGAGCTGAGCAACAGCATAGAGTGAGCCCGGCCCTACCTCGCTGGGGCCTCAGGCCAGCTCTGGCCCGCCTTTAAATCCCAAACTTACAAACTTCTGTCTTGTTTAAGCCACTGCATTTGGGGGTGTGTGAGACCACATTTTAATCCTGCAAGAGAGATGGCGATGTCGGGTTGTTTAATAGTACTGCTTCAGGGGGCCCAAGATCTACCTGATGGCAGCTACCTTTTATACCTGACGCATCAGGAGGTGGCTTTCAAAACAAAACCAAAAGACAAAACAAAAAACCTCATAAAAACGAAAACTGAAAGGCAACGTCGACTCTCATGACCACAGAGAGGAGAACCAACACTGAGACTGTGGGCCTGGCCTCAGTCCCCGGCAGGCTCTGAAGAACATATGCGGGGATGCAAAGCCTCCTTTAAAGTTAGCCCCCCAATGCACGTTGAGTCCGAAGGCGTTTTGCATTCTTGGAGGCCTGATGCAGAAACACACCATCCCAGGGCATTCGGGTTGGGACCAAAGCAGCAGGGAGACACATAGAGGCCAAGAGCTTGGAGAGTGGAAGGAGAGAAGCCCAGAGTGAGCCTCACAGAAACTCTCCTCTGCCCAGGGCTAAGATTCTTACCTTTTCTGTAAAAATGTTTGTGTTTATATCAGCATGTCACTGTGTGTCATCACAAGTTGTGTGTGTGTGTACACATATGTTTGTGTATACATCTCTATATACACACACACATGTACAACGCTTAGTCCCAAGTCCAGGTTGAAGCCATCTCCACCAACGCTTTTCTTCCATGAAGTGCTGGGTTTGCGTGTCTGACTCTTGCAGGTGCTCAGAGTCAAAAGGAAATGCTACCTTTACAAGGCATGCTGCCGATTATAAAGGCTCCATAAAGTCTTCTACTAAATCAAGGTGATCAGACATTTTTCAGTCCTACAGGGAAAAACAAGTAGTGCTAGAATTAGGAATGATTGTCACATTGTCCTTAGATAAAGGCATCAAATTTCACATTTGTTTGTTTCTTGATAACCTGAATACTCCAAAGAGTTAGCTTGACCCAGGCCAGCAGGGGTAAGGGATGGAAAGCAATTGAAAGAGATCAAATTCCGGTATTGCCTGTGTGGCCAATTCAGTCTGTACAAATGCAAATAGTTTGTGGAAACCTAAGGACTCTGAGTAAAATTTAGCGGCCCTACACCCCGAGCCCCGCTATTCTCCCCGAGCCGCCAGTGCGGGCCGAGGGGCCAGAGTCTTCAAAGCTAATGAGAGAAAACAGCTGGTGGGGAAGAGGAAGAGGCTGCAAATAATGTTCCGGGCTCCTTTGCAGGTTTCTAGGTGAGTACAGGTGTATTCAAAGAACCCAGGAAGTCTGGGACAAGATGTCAGTACTTAGTAAGTGATTAGCAGTACTTGGTAAGGTTGTGTTCAGTTGTTTTAGTAATTTTTATTTTTATTCCAGGGGTGGAAAACCACCATTCTACCACAAAATTACCCGTGTGTCTATCTGCCACTTGCTTAGTGGCTGTGAGACTTTCACAGAGCCACGGAGGTAGCGCGTAGGTGAGACAGGCCACAGGTTGCATTGGGTTGGCCAAAAAGCCCATTATATTTTTTCCATAAAATAAAAGACACATTTTTCATTTTCACCAATAACTTCATTGACTTGGATATTTTGAGTATGTCAGCTATGTCCTGCTATTGGCTTCTAGTGCGTAGAGGCCAGGGGTGCTGCTAAACATCTTCCAATGCACACGGCAGCCCCACAGCAAACAATTATTTGGCCAAAATGCCAATAGTACCAACAAACTTCTTAAACCACTTTTGACATGTTTGATTAGTCAGCACCTTCTCCATACACTGCATAAATCTTTTTTAGCATTTCATTTGTGTTTTTACCTTTCTTGAAATAATAAAGCATAATATGCTGAAAATGTTGCATATTTTCTTCCATTTTCAATATTAAAATGACTGCACGAAAATTCACCAATTTTGGTAAATTTTTTTAAATGCATGCCGATATGACAAATGTCACAATATAATCTACCAAAATTCTTTCAAATGAAGTTAACGACAATTAAGCACTACCAGAGCCATTGTACAGGAAAAAATGTGATGGACTTTTTGGCCAACCCAATATATATTTCTTCAGGGCTGGGTTTGCAAATTGACCATACCAGCTGAGTATTGTACCATCAACAGCAACACTGCAAGGAAAAGAGAGGTGGAGAGGGGAGGAAAAGTCAAAACAAGAGAAAACTAAACCATGAGCGAGACCATTAATCCCAGCAAAATGCAAGAGGTCCCGGCCGGCTGCCATGTTTTTACCTTCATAGTGGGCCTGAAGGATCATCTCTTTCCATCAGGCTGTCGATGGGGACTTTGGGTCAGAACTGAATCAGGAGAGTGTCCTGCGGTTCAGCGCTGGCAAGTGTTCGTGGAGGCAAGGTGTTCTGTGGGCCCACAGTTTCATACTCTTCACTCTCTGAGGTGTTCGCACACCATCTCATCAGTTATCTGGCTGGGGCCTTTATGAAGCATTGTGAGAACCAATTCTCTAAGCCCTAGTCTCCCCCAGATTAACTACAAGACCTAATATTCTCAGTACTCCCTCCTCTCGTGGTTTTCATCCTTCTCTCTTCTATAATATTTGTACAACCCAAGGTAGGGGAAGCCCTTGAAATCATTGGTTCGAGCAAGAGGCTTGGCTTATTTGTGCATTTGCTGAACCATGTTTGTGTCTTGGGAAGTGAAATCCTGTCCCCATTTGCTGCTTGTTTCTTCCCTGCTGGACAGCTCACGGTCCCAAGGCATGTGTCCTTGGCATCTGTGGAGAAGACATTCAGAATCCATGTCTTAGCATGGATGAGGCTTCCCAAGGTCTCAGGACAACTTTAGCTTCCATGCTTCCTCTTGGATCTAAGGCTTTAACGTCCAGCTCTGCCCACCAGCCATCTCTCCTTCCTGGCTCTTCTCATCGTTTTCACAGCCCTGTAAAGGAATGCAAGTGAGCCTCCCTGTGACTTTGGAAAAGAAAGGCGATACATTGCTGGATGCTTGCGGGAGGTGACCTTCTACATACACACAAGTCTCCTGATGCCTGTCTGAGCTGAGATCTCACTACCATTTCCCGAAGAATCAGGAGGAGAACAATTTTTCATGAATGTTCTCGAGGTTACCCTGGGTAAGAAAACCAGGGGAAGCAACTCAACAATTCCAAAGAGGCCTCGAAGTGCACCCTCACAGTGGGTATGGGCAGAAACACGTTTGAAGGCAGAGTAAGTGTGGGGTGCTCCACGTCCGAGGAGAAATTACCCCGAAAGCTAGATAGGAGTGCATTCTTCTAGGGTAGGTAAAGCACCTTAGCACAGTATCATTGTGCAGAGAAATCAGTCTTTGAAAAGGTTAATGTCTGCAGGGGGCAGTAAGAAAAGCTGGACTCAGCCCTTGTTGTGCCCCGGAGGCTTCTGACAGGAAGGTAAATGGTTTGAAAATGTAAGAAATAGAATGGCCAGGTTGAGCTGAGCTGTTTGTTTTCTCTGGGTTGAACAGACTCCTCTTCAGGCGTTGGCTCACACGGGGTAACCCACAGGGCCCCCTGAGCTCTGACCTTTCGGAGTCCTGGGTGCCGGTACCTGAGACAGTGCAATGCGCAGAGGACTGGGTCTACTTGGTCATGGGTACAAAGTGCCTTCGAGCTGCTGGCATTTTCACACTGTCTTCCCAAATCTGCATTTGTGGGTTGGTATGGGAGGGTATGGTTGCTCCCCGCCAAATTCTGGCAGGATCAATTTATACCCATGGTTTGGGGCTCAGGGCTCCAGCCGCCATTCTTGAAAGCTGCCCTGGAAAAGGTGTCCCTTGAGGAGACTCTGTGGTAGCTTCTGGACTCTCGGGCATGTGTTGCTGAAGGGGCAGAAGTCGCAGTCACGAGAGCAGCCAGTCTGACAGGCCATGTGTCTCTCTCTGGGCTCCGGAGCCACTGAGCCCATGCATGTCAGGCCCGCTTGGATTCCTGGAGTGTGTCAGTTGGCTTACAGGGTGGGACTTTCCAAAGGTGGAGCGTGCGGGCCAGATCTCAATGCACTGCTGTTGGGTGAACCTTCCTGCAGCTGTTGGAGAGAATCCTGCTCCCTTCCCTTGCTCTTTGACCGTTTACTTACAGTAGGAAGCCAGGGCAGATGGTATGGTGAGTGACGGGGGACACCATCAGATGGCCCTGACGGCAGGAAGGTAGGGGAGTGCACTCGGCTCAGGCTTCTGACCCTCACCCTTGGGCTTTGGGAAAGGCCCAACCTGTTGGATGACTGGTCTCCTCTGAGGAATAAAGAGGACCTGAAAGAAATCATCTGAGAAGATTCTGAGGCCACCAAGGGGGGCACAACCCAGCTGCCAAAAGCTTCTCCCCCATGGGACTTCTCAGGAGGGGGACAGCGCATCATCACCGGTGGGGTTGGGATCAGGACCCAGGCTCTCTGCTCTTGTTAGTGACTAATTAACAAAACCCTGGCTCTGGCCCCAGCCCAACTCTTTCTCAAACACAAAAACTCTGCACTAATGCCAGAGTAAACCCACAAAACAAATGCCATGACATAGGGGACAGCCCTTTATAAACTGTAAATCTCTATATAATCTTAGGCTCTTTGACTGCTAGCTTGCCACATCAGCGTCTCGTGGTAGCATCGTGTGCTTTCTCATATGGTGGTAAATGTGCAGACTCTTGCTGCCCTCCGACTACCATTTCTTTCTGGCCAAACGCCGCTTCTTGGGCCCGGGGTTATTTCATCAGCTGGGGGACTACGCTAAGCGTAAAGGCTGAGTCGGAAGATTTGCTGATACAGGGCAATCCTTGAATAACAATCTTCAAGGAAATTAATTTAGTCTCAAATTTTGAACCTGTGCTATATAAAAAAATTGTACGTCTCAGCATTTCATAACTGGTAGAGAATCCTAAAGAGGAAATATTGGATTCCCAAATGAAATCTTCAAGAAGTAGTTGTCTAGCCAATGCAGCCAATGGCTTCCCACTGGGCAGGACTACGGGGGCTGAACAGGGTTTTGTTCTCCAGCTCGCAATTGGATTGTGACTGGGACCATTCATTCCGAAAGGAGCCAAATGACATTAACAAGCTGATGCACTCAGCAAAGGCAATGGAGCCTGATTCATCTTGAGATCTGTAGTTTTCCTCAGGGCTTTGTTCAGATTTATTTGGGGGACCCGCGCAGGACCTTGAGCCCAGAAGGTAGTGGTAATTACACAAGATTGATGGTCAAGTCAGAAAACCTGGTGGCGGTACTAGGACCTAATAGAGAGAAGTATTTCCCAGCTGCTGTGCATTCCCCTGTAAGTGTGCCGTGCAGAGCAGCCGGGAGCCCCAGGCAGGAGAGGAAGGGAAAGGAGGAGGAGGCAGGGAAGCCACTAGCCGTAAGAGCCGCCCAAGGGGGCGGAGCGCAGTTGTGGAGAAACAGATTATGTTGCACCTGGAAAGAAATTCCAATGGGAGGGACCTGGCAAGAAAGGCCCTAGAGTTACAATGGCCACTAAATGCCAGACACTGGGCTGTGTGGTTGGGTATTCTAGTGGAATAAAAAAAAAAAAAATAAAAATAAAATAAAATAAATATTGCTAGATGCTTCTTTCCCTCCTTCTGTATTTCCTGTTACACCTGACCCTTCCTTCCATCCCGAAAGCTGCTGAACCACTTGGGAGCCTTCTCCTCGGAGAAACGTCATTACAGCAGAAACGCAGAAAAGAAACTTTTAAGTTTCAAAACCCTGGGCCCTGAAGGTAATCAAGGAATTTTTAAAAATATGTGAAAAACAAGGACAAAGCTTCCCACCTCTGAGCCTGTGTGGGAACAGGAGCCAGAAAGGAAAGTGATTGGTGGGCAGATGCTGGAGGGCGCAGGTGGGGGCCCTGCAGCTTTATCCCTGCCCCTCCCCGGTCCCACCCTTCCCCGAGGTCCTCGCGGGCAGAAACCGGAAGCCAGCATCACCCAGAGGCATGGGCGAGTGCAGGACCTCTCCTGCCTGGAGCAGCCCTGGGGCCTGTGTGGCCTGGCGAGGTGGCTGGCATGTGCAGGGACCAGACCGAGAGGCTCGCAGGAGCAGAGCACAGAGCGTCGCTAGGCCTGCAGGCGCCTTTTCGGACCGAGAGAGAGGAACGTCATGGAATATCTCGGTGAGAAATTCTACTCGAGTGGACAGATATTCTGTGTTTATAGTTCAGAAGACTCAGTATTGTTAAGATATTGGTTCTCTTGACCATTGCCTTCCGGCTCTCTCTCTCGCTCGCCACTAATTCAGACATGTCAGCTTGCTGTTGACCTTGGGTGTCTAACTTCCCTCTGGCTTTATTTTCTTCTCTTGATTTGAGCCTCCTTCTGACATGTCCTGAAGGGCAACAAGTATGTAGCAATACCAGTCCCTTCAGTCCCCTGGGGCTGGAGCTCCCAGGTCAGTCGCTTCCAATTGCAAGCAGCCTGCGCTTCCCCTCGCGCCGCCCCCACCCCCACCCCCATCATGAGCCACCACGTGCAAAAGCCTAGATCTCACGGCCCTTTGCTTCTCTTAACTTTTGCCCTAAGCTCCCTCGGCTTCCCTTGCGCTTGCCCTGGCATCTCCCAGCCCTTTGCCGGTCTTCTAGCCTGAGGTCTCTGCTACTGCCCCACACTGAGCCCTGCTCAGTGCACCACATTCATGGTTGCCAACCTTGCTGGAACCGCCTTCTCTGGGTCTTGGCCGGCTACCTCTGACATTATCCTCAGGCACTTTCCCACTCTCAGTTGTCTACGGAAACCCCATCCTCAAGCACAGCACCCTTTCCTCTCAGCAAAAACCTAAGGAAAACCGAGGCCATCCGAAAATAACTTTCTTAGCTACTTCCGCTGACAGTCACAAGTTTATGAGTGTTGGCATACATATTGGGAGACAATTCTCCACGAATCTTTGACGTTTCTAAACATCTAGCCATTAGGCCAATTTGGTTCGGACTACATTTTCAAGAATGTTTACGATAAGTAGCCTTGGAAAGATAGCAATGTCTCTTACATTACAGACTAATCAAGCAGAGACATTTCCCTCCCATCCCCAGAGCAGATGTGCCTACGTTCCCAGGTAACAAAGAAGAGGGTTCTCTCTGGAAAGCAGGATGGGCTGGTTTTCCAGAAACCCTTATTTGAGACGGGGACTTTGAATCTCAGGGCTCCTTTCCTGTAGTGCACCCCACCACGCGTGCAGGCAACACTTGGTCCTAGTCGCGTTGTTCTGTGGGAATTGGGGTTTGGGAACAGGTAGAAGATGTCACTCTGTCTACTATTGCTATGAGCAATAAACTTTTTTTAAATTAAGGTATAATTGACATGTAACATATTAGTTTCAGGTGTACAAATAATGATTCAATATTTGTATGTGTTTTGAAAAATGATCATCACAAGAAGTGTACTGAATATTGACACCATACAGAGTTACACATTTTTTTTCTAGGATGAAAACTTTTAAGGACTTTAAAATATTCAATACAGTATTATTAGCTCTACTTACTTATTTTATAACTGAAAGTTTGTACCTTTTCACCTGTTCACTCATTTCAACCAGCCCTCCTTACCCCGGCATCTGACAGTCACCAATCTGATTTTAGATTTCTGTCTAAATGAGATCACACAGTATTTGTCTTTCTCTGTCTTATTTCACTTAGCATAATGCACTCAAGGTCCATCCATGCTTCCGCAAATGGAAAGATTTTTTTTCTTTTTATGGCTGAACGACATTCTATTGTATGTGTATCACTTTTTATTTATCCATTCACTAATGGACATGTAGGTTGTTTTCATATCTTGATTGTTGTAAGTAATGCTGCAACAAACATGCGGGTACATATGTCTTTTTGAGCTAGTGCTTTTCTTTTTCTTTGAATAAATACCAAGAAGTGGAAATGTTGGATCATATGGTAGTTCTTTTAATATTTTAAGGAGCCTCCTTACTTTTTTCCATAGCGGCTGCACCAGTGTACACTCCCAACAGCAGTGCAGGAAAGTTCTCTTTCCTTTACATCCTCGGCAATATTTGTTCTGTCTTTTCTTTTTGATACGAGCCATTCTAATACAGGTGAGGTAATATCTAATTGTGGTTTTGATTTCATTTTCCTCATTATTAGTGATGTTCAGCATCTTTTCATGTGTCTTTTGGCCATCTGTATGTCTTCTTTGGAAAATGTTTTTTTGGATTCTCTGATCATTATTAAGTTGTATGTATTTATTTATTTGCTAATTGAGTTGTATGAGTTCTTTATATATTTTGGATATTAACCACTTATCAGGTATATAGTTTGCATGTATTTTCCCCCATTCTGTAGTTTGCCTGTTCATTTGGTTGATTTCTTTTGCTGTGCAGAAGTTTTTTAGTTTAAGGCAGTCCCACTTGTTTATTTTTGTTTTTATTGCCTTTAATTTTGGTGTCAAATACAAAAAGGAAATCACTGCCAAGACTGTTGTCAAGGAGATTAATGCCCTTGTTTTCTTCTGGGAGTTTTATTGTTTCAGGTCTTACATTCAAGTCTTTAATCCATTTCGAGTTATTTTTGTGTATGATGTAAGGTAGTTGTCCAGTTTCATTCTTTTACATGTGTCTGAATGGTTTTTATAATGCCATTTATTAAAGAGAGTCTGTTCTTTCCCCATTGTATGTTATTGACCCCTTTGTCATGAATTAATTGATAGCATATGTATGAGTTTACTTCTGGGCTTTCTGTTCTATTCCATTGAGCTATGTGTCTATTTTTTATGCCAATAAAAAATATGTGTGTCTATTTTTATGCCAATATTATACTATTTTGATTACCATAGCTGGTAAATATACTTTGAAATTGGGGGGCATGATGTGCATCACTTTGTTCTTCTTTCTCAAGATCACTTTGGTTATTCAGGGTCCTCTGGTTTCATAACAATTTGAAGATTTTTTTTTGTTCTATTTCTGTCAAAAATGCCAATGGACTTTTGATAAGGATTGCCTTGAATCTCTGTATCACTTTATATAGTACTGACACTTTAACAATATTAATTCTTTTAATCCATGTGCACAGAATATCTTTCTATTTATTTGTGACTTCAGTTTATCTCATCACTGACTTCTAGTTTCCAGAGTGCAGGTCTTTCACCTCAGTTAAATTTATCCCTTACCTCATCATCTGGGTATTTTATTGTTTTTGAGACCATTGTAACTGTGAGTGTTTTCTTAATTTTTATTTCTAGCATTTTGTTATTAGTGTATAGAAATGTAAGAAATTATATATATTTTATATATATATAGTATCCTGTAAATTTACTGAATTCATTGGTTATTTCAACAGCTTTTGTAGGCTCTTTAGGGTTTTGTATATATATCATATCATTTGCAAATAGTGACTTCTTCATTTCTGATTTAGATGCTCTTTTTTCTTTATCTTGCCTGATTACTGTGGCTAGGACGTCCAGTACTATGTTGAATAAAAGTGGCAGGAGTGGGCATCACTGCCTTATTCCTGATCTTAGAGGGGAAGATTTCAGCTTTTCACAATTGTGTGTGATACTAGCTGTGGACTTAACCATATATTACCTTTATGAAGTTGGGGTATGTTCCTTCTATGCCCAATTTGTTGAGTTTATCACAAAGGATGTTAAATTTTGCCAAGTGCTTTTTCTGCATCTATTGATATGATCACATGATTTCTATCCTTCAGTTTGTTAATCTGGTGTATTGCATGGATTGACTTGTGTACGTTAAACCGTACTTGAACAGTATGGTTCAATCCCAACTGATGATGGTTTGTAATTATTTTATTGTATTGTTGAATTTGGGTTTCTGATATTTTGTTGAGGATTTTCAAATCTGTTTTCATCAGAGATATTGGCCTATAGATTTCTTGTCTGGTTTTGTATCAGAGTAGTTCTGGCCTTGTGGTTGGTATTCTTAAAAAGAAATGTGTAGCCCTGGCTGCTGTGGCTCAGTGGGTTGAGCACCAGACTACGAACCAAAGGGTTGCCGGTTCGATTCCCCAGTCAGGGTGCATGCCTAGGTTGCGGGCCAGATCCCCAGTGCGGGGTGCTCGAGAGGCAACCACACACTGATGTTTCTCTCCCTCTTTCTCACTCCTTTCCCCTCTCTATAAAAATAAATAAATAAAATTGTAAAAAAAGAAAAGAAATATACATAGGTGTCTAAATTGACCCCTCTGGATGGGCTGTGTTTGTTGAGGATCATTTGACTGAGAAACTGTGTCCCTGAAATCACTCCATTTTCACATACTAATCATGACTCCTTGATCAATTATCTCACTAGAACCTCTAGCAGGGGTGTCCAACATTTTGGCAGGTCTGGCCCACGCTGGAAGAGTTGTCTTAGGCTACACATTAAATACATAAACACTAACGCAACCAAAATCATCTCATAATGTTTCGTGTAAATTTATGATTTTGTGTTGGGCTGTATTCATAGCCATCCTGGGCTGCATGTGGCCCATGGCCGTTGGACACCCCTGCTAGAGGCTTGCCCCACCAGTCCTGTAATGACCCGCAGGTAGGCCTTTTCCTCCAGGGACGCAGTTTAAACTGGAGCTGATGCCCCAATCCTCCAGGGGATGTAATTTAGTCTTAAGCTGTGACCTCTGCCACACATCCTAAATAAACATCGATTTGTACAAGTTCAACATTACAAAATTAACTTGTTACCTAAAAAGTGTTCTGAATGAGACGAGTGGGAAGGCGAAATCTCGCAGGGTCCCTGTGTGTTAGAGTTAGTGACTGTAGCTCCCAGCGTGCCTGGGATGGTCTGTGGTCCCAGAGTAGGCATCGGGAGCACCTCTTTTCACTGTAAATATTGTCCTGTAAATATGGCAGGTCTTGGAGAGTGTCCTGTGCTAAAATTGCTTTGGGGATGAATGTGACCATAGGTAGGATAGGGTTTTGAAATTTAACTCAGGTTATGACGATGTGAGACAGTCCAGCGGCTATTATTGTCATGACTGGCATAAGAGTTTAAATACATTCATAAGGTGAATATGTTTCCCAAGATTTCAACTTAAAGGACAGGCTCCTAAGGAAAAAAAAGATGTGTCAATCAATTTGTCTTCCAACACCTCTATTCTCCCTCTTCCCAGAAGATATAGAATGTTTCCACTGTGAGTTGTAGTGCTCCCTCCTTTCCCGGGCTTCTGAGCGCCCTGAGGGATGTAGAGGCCATAAGCAAAGAAGGAGTGGGGAGGCCAAGAGCTGAGTGACATTAGGAGACAGGCAGCTAACAGAGGCCAGGGCTGTTGCAGGGAGAAAGCAGGTCCTGGGGTGGCAGAGGTAAGAGAAAAAAGAGGATGGGGGAAGTTCTCAGCATGACATTTGCCACTGGAAGACATAAAATTGTTCAAAATCCTTCAGATGAGTAAACCAAATGGCTTCCTTGCTATCCGTTGTCTGTTTCTCAAACCAGGAGTATATTTTCCTCTGTAATAAATAAGCAGCTGTAATAAATAAATAACCACCATCCTGCAAACCATTATCAGCTCATTCACTTTTTTTTGCAAAGGAAATCTCCCTCAGCCCCTTACTCCTCACACCAAAGCTAAATTTGGGACTAGTAGACTTGAGCCTCCCTTTCTCCCCCACCCTTGCCTCATAGAGGGGTGCCTGCTGACAGCGGTGTAGCACGATCCTTCTGGACATGTGACATGGTGTTTTTGCGCTGCTGGCCTTGCTGAGAGGCACATTCATTCTTCCTCTGTCAGGAACTCCAAGGCTGAAAGAAAGATTTATTCCTTACCTCATCATCTGGGTTTCTAAAAAAATATTTCCAAACTATTACAGACAGGGAGAAAGTATCCCATCCATAAGAGATATAAAAATACCAATTTCCTCCCTTTAAAAAATGTGCTTCTGAGGAATATAGCGTGTGCAAATAAATCAAGGGAGAGGGGCGTGCTGCTCTGCCCACCGCGCCGAGCTGACACGGCGGGCCAGAGGATGTGTGAGAGACAGAGCTCCCATTTAGTCTCCTGGTAATTTCCAGTGTCAAGGCCCTAGGCTTATTTCTGCACATTATTTTTTATTGTCAACTTCTTGCCAGGAAAAATGCTGGGGAATAAAAAGAAAAGAAGGAAAAGATTTCCAAAGCAGGCGTCTTAATGTGTCACCCAGAGGACGGAGAGGAGTAGCACCACGGAGGTGCATTGGGGCGGCTCCCCGTGTGCTTCTGAGGGAAGAAGGAGCCTTGTGCTTGACACTAGTGAGAATGATGTCATTATTTTTAAAATCTCAAGAGAAAGCATCCCCGACCATTGGCATGTTTGATTTATAGTCTGATACCCGACAGCAAATTTACGGAGATGAGAAAGCTAGGGCTCCTAAAATAGCTAATCAGTAGTGCAAAACGTAGAACCCTGTGCTGGTTAGCGGGTTTGGCTGTTCTGAGCACCGTTTTCCCAGGGTGACCAGGAGCCCTATTCACTGCAGACGCCAGGAGGCATGGGGGACGTGGGTGCGTGCGGGTTGGCCTGAGAAAGGAAGTGCATTCGCACAGATCACAGAATGGGGGTGCAGGGTTCCCAAATGCCGGTCATTTGCCTAGGCCCCCACAGCGTTGCCATAGCCGCATACCACCTGGATTGGTGTTTATTTACTCGGTAAAAATTTTTTCATTTAGTTTATTTTAAATGGGTATTACCTCATTGGTTTGATAGGCTAGTTATAATTTTTTATTACTGTGTGTTAAAATAAATACATACCTATAAAAATGATGTACCACCTACATCATCTCCAGGATTACCTAGTAGCTCACATGCCACCTTGAGGAAATATTGGGTAGGCTGGCCCCTCTGTGCTCGGAAGGTCACAGCAGCAGTATTGGGTGCTCTGATCATTTTTCAGCTTCTAAAAGTATTGCACTCAGTTGTATATCCCTGGCTGTCTGGGCCTGCCAAAAGCGTTAATTCTCAGTGTTCAACTCAGGTATACCCCTGTTGATTTCATGAAAAAAAACCACATGACTTTTTTTTTTTAATATGTGCAGTTGATTTGGATAGACACAATTTTTCAAAGTGTGCATTTTACGATAATAAAAGTGGTTCTTTAGTCGTGGAAAGTTTAGTATTTGTTGGTTCAAACCATCCCTTCTTTATGAAGATGAGACTGGGCTCTGGGGACCTTGAGAAACACACAGTGCGACAGATGCCTGAAACTCCAGGGCCCTGAGCCAGTCACACTCTCCTTCCTCTGTCACCCACCTCTGCCACTTTCCTCTTTCTTCTCAGGGCCAGTGGCTCGCTACCACTCAGTGTGAAATGAAGGACTGCAGCTCTCCTCAGCATGTGGGAATTCCCTGACCTTGAAGGAGCCACAGGTTAGAAAATGTGCTAAAAGAACCATTTGAATGGATGCAAGGGGTAATCCAATCTGTGCCCAGTGAAGGTGGTTGGGATCCTGTGTGCAGGGACCATGAGGATTTTCCTTAATCCTTGTCCCCATTTAGGACCAGATCAGGGCGTGGGTCATAGAAATTATTTAATAATTTATTAAATGAGTGGAAGAATGAGTAGTTAAATGAAATTGAAAGTGCCCACATTGGATCACCCACCACTGCTCATGGGGCCCAGGTCTACACCACACAGCCAATGTTGCCCCCTGCCAGCCCATGAGGTTTCCTCCCAAGGTGTCACATAGAGGGTAGAGGCAGGTCACAGCCGGGCCACTTGAGCATATTTAACTTGGAGAATAGAAAGGGGACATGATGCTATTTTCAAGGCTGTGGCAAACATAACCTCAGGTGACCTCAGTGAGTCATGCCCTTTCATAATAACCTTCTCTTGAGTATGGGTGGAACCTGTGACTCTCTTCTATTCAAGAATATGGCAAAAGTGATGAGATGTCACTCCCCTGATTAGGTTGCTTTACATGGCAAATGCCACTGCTTGATTGTGTTCCATTATATAAGACTCCGTCTTCGAAGACTGAAAAGAGCAATGCACCCACTGGCCTTGAAGAAGCAATCTGTTGGCACAGGCAGCTTCACGCGACAAGGCGCTGTGGGTGGCCCAGATTGCCGAGAGCAGGCCCTGGCCGGCAGCCCGCAGGAAAACAGGACCTTCGTCTTAGCAGGTGCCAGGACAACCTGAGGGTGCTTGGAAGGGAATCTTTCCCCGTCTGAGTCTCTGGTGATGCTGCAGCCCCGGCCAGAGTCTGCACCCAACCTGGCTGGCCCTGGGGCACAGGGCCCAGCCAAGCCGTGTCTGCTGATGGAAGCTGTGACACATATGTGTGTTGTTTAAAACCTCTAAATTTATGGCGATTTGCTATGCAACAATAGAGAATTCCTACAAAACCTGTCTCTTTCGTCAGATCCTGTGGTAGGTATTTAGAAATGTCTAATATCATTTGATTCTCACAAGACCCAAATGAAGTGTGCACCATTCTTTTACCTGTTTTACAGAGGTAGAGACTGAAGAGATTTAAACCCAGGTAGACTTCCAGAAACTAAATAGTTATGACCAGGCCTATGGTTCCCAAGTTATGCACTGAGGCACCACAAAGCACCACAGAAGTTCATAGGCACCACACAAGATGTTTTAAAATTTTTGAGGGGAACATCTGAAGGGCATTATGTGAATTACTAACTCCATGTAGTTTCCACATTAGATTATGCTACATTCTACTTGATGGCATCTTATCTTTGTGAAGCTGGATTTTTCAGTCGTTTCTGAAATAAAAAGAAAATACCGAATAAAAATCAGTGTTGAATAGGGAATGAGGGTGGTTATATATCTGATCTGATTCCAAGGTTTGGTAATCTTGCAGCACCCAGCAGACACATATGCCATTAGCAAGTAATTGTGGTTATATAAGAACAAAATCAAAATATAATTTTTCTTTAAATATGTGCGTATTATTATTTCAAGCTACTAAGTTGTTAGAATAGAAATGCCTATTTAGTCGGTTGGCAGGAATTACGTATCGGATGGAACCACCCAGTATTTCTTGTGGCGTAGAGCTGCTGTGAATGAAGCGGCTGGGCCACTGAGAATACCGAGAACTGAAACATTTGAGTAACCTGTGCTTGGCAATCCAGTCTTCTAATGCTGGAAGGGCTGACTAACTCCATTTTACTCTAGGGGCTGGGACTAGAACTGCAGGGCAAATGGAAAGGAAGTGCAGGCAGCTTTCACTATAAAGGCCTGGCCTGGAAGCTACACATCACTTCCAGCCACGTCCCCGACGCTCAAACTTAGTCACGTGGCTCAACCTCACAAGGAAACGTAGTCACGTTCCTCACCACAAGGAAAGCTGGGAGGTATAGTCTCTTGAGTGGCCATATCCTTCATCGAAGCTAAAGGAAGTCTATTTCTAGAACAAAGAAGGGGAGAATGGATATTGTATTAGTCCGCTAGGGCTTGCATGACAATTTACCACAGCCTGGGTGACTTAAACAGCAAAAGTTTATTTTCTCACTGTTCCGAACTTTAGAAATCCAAGATCAAAGTGTTGGCAAGGTTGGTTTCTTCCGAGGCCTCTCTCCTTGGCTTGTAGGTGGCCTCTTCATGTTTTTGTCATTCTCTACACATGTCCATGTCCAAATGTCCTCTTCCTATATTATTGGACCAGGGTGTGCCCTAATTATTTCTTTTGAACTTAATTGCCTCTTTAAGGACCCTGTCTCCAAATATCATTACATTCTGAGGCACTGGACTTTGGTACTTTACATGCGAATTATGCGAATTTTGGGGCATTCAGTTCAGCCCATAACAGATATTGAAGGACAACTTTCAGCCTTCCACAAAGGCCAAGGCCTCACAGACACCCAGGCTGACGTGGTCCTGGAGCAAGATTTGAGATGAGGAGATGAGATTCAGGGAATGGCCACAGGCACCTTTGTTGGGTGCCCTCCGGTTAGAGTAGTCAGGTAAAGGGGCTTAATAAAGAGTGTTAGAGAGTATAGAGCCCACCTGCACTCATTCAAACTCAAAACTGTTAAGAGCCTAGTTGAAATACAATGCAATGGTGGGTAAGATTTTGTTTGAAAGTCACTATTATGTTTACACACATTTAGGGGGGAAATCTCAGGAGAAAGTTGAGGCTTGGGAATGAGCCCATTTATGCAGCACTTCTGGATGGTGAGTGCTACATGAGGCAGCTTCACATGCATTGCTCCTAATTAAAGTGCATATCCACAAGGTGGTGATTATCTTTATTTTGCGGACGGAGGACCCAAGGCTCACAGAGACTGCATTATTTGCTCAGTGCTTCATGGTTGTGGTGGAGCCAGGATTTAAACTCAGATGAGTTTGATGCTGAAGCTTATGTACTTTTTTCTGTCTCATTTAGGTTGAGGTGAAAATAACTGGTAGCAGAACTGCCCCTAACAGAAAGCATCACCAAGATGGAGAATGAACCTGAGTGATAGGTTTCTAGAGCTTGGGGGAAGGGTAAAGAGAGTGAAAGGCTGGGAAAAGCTACTGAGCTCTGCTCCCCACCCCCAACACCCCCAATTTTGCCCAGAGCAGCTCAGCTGGGGAGGTGGAGAGGGAGGCTCACTAGAGCAAGGCTGGTAGGGTTCTTCCAGACTCTTCTGTTCGGTTGGATTATTTTCTGGTTACATCAGGAAAGGTCCCTGTAGCCACCTCCAAGGATAGCCTGTGGCTGCGCGCAAGCCCAGGAAGTGGATAAATAACCACTCTCTGGGCTATAAGTTTGCTGAGCTGCACTAAGTAGTGTCTTCACTGGCAGAGGCAAGAACAGATGTGTCTTCTGTTCTGGTACGCAAGGGGACATTCCTAGTTCTCCATGTGCAGAGGGGAGGGAAGTCCAGGGAGATACGGTGGTGCTTTCTGGAGAGCCAGGACCTTTCCAGCCCCACCTAGGACAGGATGGTGCACCCTCTACAGGCAAATCCCAGGCTGCCAGCTAGAGAGGACCCAAACCCAGGCCCCGCCTTGTGCCTGGCACTCCGTGTGTAAGTTGCAGCCCGGGCACCGCAGGGAGCGGCTTGTGCCAGTGTACCTGGTGATGTGTGCAAAAGGATCTCCAGAGCAGCCCCAGTTATTTTTGTTTGCAATCCTTAATCCTTAATTTCTTCCTTTCCAGTGATTTCTCTCCCTCAGGTCTACCTGTCAGGGGCTCTGGCTCTGCCGGGCAGAGGCCCAGCTCCAGGAAGGGGAAGCCAAAGATCAGGGATAGGCCCCGCCAGGCTCACCTGATTAATCTGAAATATCTTCCCTCTCTCAAACCGGCCTCCTCTTGACAGTCTTTCTATTTTTGTATTATCCTCCCTGCTTTCCATGGAGATTTGGTTTTCATTAGTGATGTGAGCTGATAAAGACAGACAGCCCATCCATGATTTGAAATTTGCAGCTCAAATTTAATCTCTCCTTTGATGTTTCTCCTTTAGAGGCAGCATAATCAGTCAGGTTTTCTTGGCTGCTGTTCATAGTGCTAATTTTTAGCTGTCGGGTCAAGGTCTTTGCCCTTCCCTGGTCTTTCTCTAGAGTAATCAGTCTTAACAAGCGCTGCATCTACCTGAGAAAAATGCCTTCTTTCTCATCTCTCCAAATATTTTACAGTCTCATAAATTCCTCACCTATCTGCTTTACTGAGTTTCCTCGGCATCTGGGGGACCGGAGGACCCTGCAAGTAAAGCCACCCGCATAGAACATGGTCGCCCTGGAATTCAGTGACCTCCAGGGCTCATTTTTCTCTGGCAATTTGGGACCAGCCGCTGGACTAGGCCCTTGCTTTTGAGGGAGTGGGAAAATGTGACCCTTAGCTTGCCGAACCTTAAGAAAAGTCTGCTACAAACTGGTGATTCCCTTCCCCAGAGTCACACTATCACTTCAGACCAGTCACAGTCCTGAGTCGCAGCCCCTCGCAGGGAGGATTCTGGCCCGAGAACCTGGATGAGATAGCTTGGGGGCCGTTTTGTGAAGAGATGTGCTTCCCACCATTGCTGCCTTGGTACCCAATTGAAAAACTTTGCCCTGAGGAGAGGAGGCTAGCGGGGGCCTGGGGAGTGGGGAGAGGAACTGGGGAGTGTGTAGGCAAGGGGAGGGGATGTCAGGAGGAGGCCACAGGGACAATCAAGATGCCTCCTTGAGCTTATTCATACACAGTCTATATGGGCGAGTGTGTGTGTTTGGGTATGTGTGAGTGCGAGAGAGTGAGTGTGAGCGTGTGTAGGACAGGAGAAATGATAAAGGTGTAGCTAGCCACGGATCCCACCATTTCCGGGTTTCAAGGCAAACATCCAAGCAGCTCAACCATCCGCCTTTTCTTTTTCTTCCAAAGACCTTGGAATGAATGGATTTTAAACGTGGAAGGCTAGGAGAAATGAAGGTCAATTAGATTCCCTCAGCTGGATTCCTTCCATGGGCAAACTGTCTTCTTTTTAAAAATTTAATTGTTTTGAGTAGGTTATATATGTACATGATTCAAAGAGCAAAACAATATTAAAAAGTATGCACTGACATGCCCTGCCTCTCCCCCATTTATCTTTCCAGTGAATATATTCAGCAAATGATTAATATATATTCTTATTCCTTTTATTTCATCAATGAAAGACATCATACTATATACGCAGTTTTGCATCCTGCTTTTAAAAAAGCATTTATTATGATCAATTTCAAACAAAGAGCAAAGTTGGAAGATCTTTTACAGTTGAAAGGTCAACCATATGCCCATCATCTCTAGTTTACAATTAACATTTTTTTGGAATTGCTATATCACATACCTGTATTTTTTTCCATCCCTCTACCCTTCCATCAGTTTATCTTTCTTTGATGTATTTCAAAACAATTTAAAGACATCATTACATTATTATAAAATCGGCATGAATATCATGAATTAGAGTTCAATATTTACTTTTCTTTTTTGATGTAAAATTCACAAACAATGAAGTTCACAAATTGTAAACCCAAACCCCTACTGAGATATTGATATAAAATGTTATGATTTCCTTACAGTGTCCCCACATGACCTGGTCCACCCCTGTTTCTATCCCAGAGGCAGCCACAGAGCAGTTTTGCCTACTGCATATAAATGAAATCATATAATATATACTCCTTTGTATGAGGTCTTTTTTACTTAGCATAATGCTTTTGAGATTCATTCACGTTGCTGTGTTCATCAATAATTTATTCTTTTTTATTGCCGAATAGGGTCCCATTGTATAGGGAGATCTTAACTCACGTATCACATTTTATTCATTCTGTTGATGGGTACCAGTCTCTTTCTAGTTTTCTAGTTTATAAAAACTAGTCTCTTTCTAGTTTTCAGTTATTAACACTCTCTGAATATTCTTTTTCTTAATATATGCCATTTTTTATTTCTCTTGGTACATATATACCTAGGCGTGGAACTGGCAGGGTAGGTACATATTTACTTTTATCCAAAATGGATTTTTAAAAAGTGGTTGCAATGTGTGAGAGTTCCAGTTGCTTCGCATTCCTGGCAGCACTTGTACTTGGTATGACCAAGCCACAATTTTAGCCATTCTGGTGGACGTGTGGTGGTATTTAATTTTAGCTTTCCTTGATGATTAATTATGTTGCATGCCTTTGCAGTGCTTATGCATCATTCACATATCTTCTTTTGTGAATTATCTGTTTCTTTTGCTCATTTTTTATTGAGTTGGCCAAAAAGTCCATTATGCTTTTTCCATACAATGGCTCTAATAGCACTTAGTTGTCTTTAACTTCCTTTGAAACAATTGTGTTAGATTGTGTGGTGATAGCTGTCATATCAGCATGCATTTAAAACCACATCAAAACTGGTGAGTTTTTGTGCACCCATTTTAATACCGAAGGTGGAAGAAGATACAAATTTTTGGCATATTATGCTTTATTAATTCAAGAAAGGTAAAAATGCAATGGAAGTGCAAAAAAATATTTGTACAGTGTATGGAGAAGGTGTTGTGACTGATGGAACATATCAAAAGTGGTTTGCAACGTTTCTTGGTATTACTGACATTTTGGCCAAGTAATTCTTTGCTGTACGGCTGTCTTATGCATTGGAAGGTGTTTAGCAGCAGCCCTGGCCTCTACCCACCAGAAGCCAATAGCAGGTGATAGCCAACATATTCAAAATATCCAAATCAATAAAATTATTGGTGAAAATGAAAAACATGCCTTTTATTTCACAGAAAAAGCTAAAAGGACTTTTTTTTGCCAGCCCAATATATTCTCCTATGATTTGCTGTTGATATTTTGCAACTGCCAATTTGTGTTTCTTAATCTTTTCACCTTTTTTACCTGGCTTCTAACACCCCTCCCATCTGGCAACCATCAGTTTGTTCTCTGTGTTTATGAGTTTGTTTGCTTTGTTTGTCCGTATTTGTTTGTTCTTTTAGATTCCACATATAAATGAAATCATATGATATTTGTCTTTCTGACTCATTTCATTTAGCATAATACCCTCTAGGTCTATCCAGGTTGTCACAAATAGGAAGATTTCATTCTTTTTTATGGCTGAGTAATATTTCATTGCATATACAGTATGTACCCCATCTTTATTCAGTCATCTATCAATGGACACTTAGGTTGCTTTCATATCTTGGTTATTTCAAATAGTGTTAAAACGAACATGGTGAGGAGGTGCATATATCCTTTCAAGTTAGTGTTTTCATTTTCTCTGGATGAATATCCAAAAATGGGATTGCTAGGTCATAAGGTAGTTCTGTATTTAATTTTTTGAGGAAACTCCATACTGTTTGCCACAGTGGCTGCACCAATTTGCATCCCCATCAACAGTGCACCAGGGGTCCCTTTTCTCCACATCTTCACTGATGTTTGTTGATGAGAACCATTCTGACAGGTGTGAGGTGGTACCTCGTTGAGGTTTTAATTTGCATTTCTCTGATGATTAGTGATGTTGAGCATCTTTTCATATGTCTATTAGCTGAATTTTTATTACTATAAATGTTGAATTTAATCAAATGCTTTTTGCATCAATTGAGATAATGATTTTTTTTCTTTCATTTTATTAATGTGTTGTGTTACATTGACTGATTTGCATATGTTGAACCATCTTCGCATTCCAGGAATAAATCCCACGTGATCATAGGGAGTGATTGTTTTAACTGGCTGCTAAATGTAGTTGGCTGGTATTTTTGAGAATTTCAGAATTTACATTCATGAGGGATTTTGGCCTGCATTTTTCTTTTCTAGGGGTGTCCTTTTCTGGCTATGGTGTCATCAGGGCAATCCTGGTCTCATAAAATGAGATTAGGAATGTTTTCTTCAATTTTTTGGAAGAGTTTGAGAGGGATCAACATTAACCCTTTAAATGTTTGGTGAAATTCACCTGCAATGAACAGGACTATGAATCCAATTCCCCACCAGGACAGAGTGGGAGACCCAACTCCAAGGCCAGCAAAACTCTTGGTGGCCTTGACCCAAGCCAACCTGTTCCCCAAGTTCCCTGGCTCAACAGTGCCTCTCTTTTGCTCTGTGGATGATCGGCTATACCTACTGTATGCTCTGCTCAAGCATCGCTGAGCTGTGTCGCTTCCAGATATTCTAGCCAGCCTTCTGGTCGGGAGGAGTCAGGAGCTACATTCAGTAGTGGGTGGGGCTATGAATTAGGTCTCCTGGAAAGGTCAGAAGATCCAGCGCCAAGAAGATTTCCAGGTGTCACCAGTCAGGCTTTCTGGTTGAAAGAAGACTGGAGTTAAACTTAGCAGTGGTCCAGGCTATAGATTAACTCAGGAGGAGCCTGTGTGAATCAAGGGAACCCTCCAAGCCTGATCAGGCTTATTTTGGCCTTGACGCAAGCCTACCCACTCCCCAAGTCCCCTGGCTAAATGGCGCTGCTGGGTTTGCTCTGTGGATGGTCAGTTCTGCCTGCTGTGCCATCTGCAGGTTGCTGGGCTATGCAGCTTCCAGGTGTTCTGGCCAGGCTGGCTGGTAGGGAGGGGCCGGAAGCTATACCCAGCAATAAGCTGGGCTCATCGCTCAGTTCTCCTGCCATAGCAGGAGGGGACCAGTCTCCAGGGCCGGCAAGACTTGCTGTTTGAAAAACTGAATCCGGCAGACCTGCACCCCATGGAGCTCCCTGGTCATACCGTATCACTGTCTTGGCTCTGCAGATTAGCTGCTGGTTGGGACCATTGCTTGGATGCTGCAGGTCGGAGCCTGGTCTGCCCAGATCTGAGTTCTGGTATTTGCAAGCCCCTAACTCTTCCGTATCGCAGGTTCCTGGTGGTCAAGCCCTGCATATTCCCCTGCAATGCCCACGGGGCAAGACTGGAGTGGGGTCTCCCAAGAAGCAACCTACAGTGCTAGAGGAGCTAAATGTCCATACCCTAGACTCTGTTTTTCCCACTGGAGGAATCACTGGGTCGGGGGAGATCTCTTAGCACGGTGCTGCACTGGCCTGGGCGTGGGACAGCGCAGTTAGCGTGTAGCTGCTCCTCTTACTCTTCTAGTGCAGTCTGTCCGGTCTCTGTGGTGCAAGGGGTCCTTCCGACTCACGCCTGTGTTTTAGGATTCTCTCAGTGATGTCATGTCCATTAATAGTTGTTGTTTGTTGTTCTTGCGAGGGGGAGCAAAGTTGGGAATGACCTATGTCACCATCTTGGTGACATCACTTCTTCAATATAAAGTCTTTTGTATTTGAACTTTTTTTTCACTTAGCATACAGCTTTTGCAAGCAGGTTTTCATATGGTCTTTTGCTTTCATTTCTGTTGGATAAATATCGAGAAATGGGTTTTCTGGGTCATAGGATAGATGTATGTTTAACTTTACATGAAAAAAACCAAAAATGTTTTCTATGCCATTTTGCATTCCTTCCACCAATATATGAGTTTTCCAATTGTTCCACATTCCGGCAGTGGTGGCGATGTCCAACTTTATAAAGTTAGCCATTCTGTTGGCCTTGCAGTCGTGTCCCCTTGAGGCTTGAAGTTTTATTTACTTGATGACAACATTGAAAATCTTTTTATGTGCTTATTGGCTGTTTTTAATTCTTTTTGGTAAAATGTTGATTCAGATTTTTTATTTTCACCCAGTCTATCATTTGGCTTTCATTTTGTTAAGTATATCTTTCAAAGAACAATTTTTTTTAATTTTGAGAAAGTTCAAATCCTCATTTTTTTCTTTTATGGTTTGTAATTCTCTGTACTCGATTTTAACATTATTTGTCTGAAGAAGGTCACAAAGGTTTTTCTTCTGTTTTCTTTTAGAAGTTTTATAATTTCCCCTTTTATGATCCATTTAGAGTTCATTTTTTATGGTGCGGAGTAATTGCAAAGGTTAATTTTTTTGTATAGAGATATTTAATATTCTGGCACTCAGTCAAAAGTCAATTGATCATATATAACACATGTGGGTCTACTTTGGAGTCACAGTTTGGTTTTATTGATCTATATGTTTATGTTTATTCAAATAACATGCTGTTTTGATTACTATAGCTTTATATTAAGTTAGGTAGTGTAAGTCCTTTTCATTTTCAAAATTTTGGCTATTCTGGGTCTTTTGCCTTTACATGTAAATTATAGAATCAAGTCAACAATATCTAAAAATGGCCTGCTGGAATTTTTATTGGAATTACGTCAAATTTATATCAATCCATGAATATGGTATCTCTCTCCATTAATTTCTGTCAACTTGTATTTTTTAGTGTAAAGTTCTTACATACCTTTTATTAAATTTACCCCTAATATTTCCTATTTTTGATACTATTTTAAATGGATTTGTAAATTTCAGGTCTCGGTTGTTTGTTGCTGGTTATAGAATCAGATTGATTTTGTATTTTGGTCTTTTACTCAGCGACCTTGCTAAGCTCACTTATTTAGCTGTAGCTGCTTTTTTGTAATTCCTTATGGTATTTTACATGGAAGATCATGTGGCTACAAATAAAGATGTTTTCACATTGTTCTTCTCAGATTTTATTACTTTCTTTTTCTTACGTTATTCTCTGGCTATGACCTCCAGTGCAACGATGAATAAAAAAGGCAAGAGTGGCCCTGGCCAGCGTAGCTCAGTTGGTTGGATTATCATTTTGTAAACTAGAAGATTGCAGGTTCAATTCCTGGTCAGGGCACATGCCTGGGTTGCGGGTTTGGTTCCTGCTCAGGGTGTGTACAAGAGGCAATTGGTGTTTCTTGCATCAGTGTTTCTCTTCTCTTTCTCTCCCTCCCTTCTTCTCTCTCTAAAAATAAAATCAGTGAACATGTCCTTGGGTGAGGATTAAAAAAATATGGTGAGAGTGGGTATTCTTGCCTGGTTGACAATTGAAGAGGCAAAAACATTTATTTTAAAAAAATTATTAAATATGATAGTTGTAGATTTTTATTGGGTTGGCCAAAAAGTTCATTTTTTCCCCTGTAAGATGGCTCTAGTAGTGCTTAGTCATCCTTCATTAGAAACAATTTTGTTAGATTGTTTCGTGACAGCTGTCATATCAAAATGCATTTAAAAATTATCAAAATTCGTGAATTTTTGTGTAGCCATTTAATATTAAAGATGGAAGAAAATTTGCAACATTTTCAGCATATTATGCTTTATTATTTCAAGAAAGGTAAAAACACAACTGAAATGCAAAAAACAGATTCCCGCAGTGTATGGAGAAGGTCTGTGACTGATCGAATGTGTCAAAAGAGGTTTGTGAAGTTTTGTGCTGGCCATCTCTCGCTGGACAGTGCTCCATGGTTGGGTATAAGTTGATAGCAATCAAATTGAGACATTAATTGAGAACAATCAATGTTATACCATGGGGAAGATAGCCGTCATATCCAAAATATCCAAATCAATAAGTTATTGGTGAAAATGAAAAATATCTTTTCTTTTATGGGGAAAAAAAACCCCATACAGATTTTTTTTAGCCAACCCAGTAATAAATGCCCTTTATCAGTTGAGAAGATTCCCTTCTATTCCAGTGTGTGGAGAGATTTTGTTTTTGCTTTTTTAATCACCAGGAGATACTGAATTTTGTGAAACATTTTTCCGCATCCAATGGGATGGCGACATGGATTTCTTCTTCAGTCTATTGATACGGTTCATTATGTTTTTGTTGTTGAACCAGTCTCGCAGTCCTGAGAGAAAACCCATTTGTTCATGATTTATTATTCTTTTTTACATATTGGTGAATTCAGTTTACTAATATTATGTTAAGAGTTGTATCTATGTTCTTGAGTAATATCGATCTGACATTTTCTTAAAATATTCTCATGTGGTTTTGGTGTTAGGGTAATGCTGGTCTTATAAAGTGACTTGAAGTATTTCCCCCTTTTCACATTCTTGAAGAATGTGTAATTTGTTGTTATTTTGTCCCTCATTGTTTGGTAGAATTCAACGATGAAGCCACCTGGGCCTGCAGTTTTCTTTGTGGGAAGGTTTTTAACTACAGGTTCACTTCATTTAATAAATATATTGCTATTCAGCGTATCTTTCTTTTTGACTGAGCATTTGTAGTTTGTGTCTTTCAAGGAACTTGTTGATTTTAGTAAGTTGTTAAATTTATTGGTATAAAATTATTAATAATATTTTCTTATTTTCCTTTTAGTGTGAATAGTCAGTAGGTTGTCACCTGTATCTTCTCTCTTTTTCCCCTTTGATCACCCTAGCACCTTTGTTGTTTTTATTGATCTTTCCAAGAAGTTAGTATTTAATTTCATTAATTTTCCTATTTTTTCTGTCATCTATTTCATTGACTTCTCCTTTTTATTATTTTCTTCTAACTTCTTACTTTGGTTTTAATTTGCTTTTTTTTTTCTAACTTCTTTAGATCACTAATTTAAAACCTGTCTTGGTTCATGCAAGCACAGGACTCTCTCAGGCTTCCCCTCCTTGCGAGCAGGCGCGGACACCCGTGGGGACAGATGGCAGGTGGGTGTAGATGCCCCTTGGTGTTGTAAGACTGTTACATTATCTCATACTTTGTCTTTAATGACTTGTTATAACTTCAGTTGTTTTCTACTTAACTGTTTTTATGGTGTCTGTCTCTTCTTGTGCTCTACCTAAAGGCGAAAGAGTTTGTGTCCCATATCTCTCCAAGGACTTGGTTATGTTGTGATATCAGGTCTCTGATGGTCTAAAAAAACTATGATCTTGAAGATTATTCAGTTTTTTTCTCATTACTTATGGTGGGATGACATTTGTTTTGGTTTTCTACCAAATTTTATTTCTGAGATTCATTCATGTTGAAGCTAGTGAATATAGCTCATTAATTTTGGCTGCCATATAGTATTTCACTATAAGAATACATTACCGCTCATTTTCCACTCCCCTGTTGATAAACATTACAGGGTTTTTGTTTTTTTTATTATTAGCAGTACTATTATAAACTTTGTTTGAAATGCCTCCTGGTACACCTATGCAAGCATTTATCTCAGACATTTATGTAGGGAAGGAATTGCTGAGTCATTGGGTGTATCCCGTGAATGTGGACATATTGGGTTGGCCAAAAAGTCTGTTATTTTTTTCTGTAAAATGAAAGGCACATTTTTCATTTTCACCAATAACTTTATTGACTTGGGTATCTTGAGTATGTCAGCTATGTCCTGCTATTGGCTTCTAGTTGGCAGAGGCCAGGGCTGTTGCTAAACATCTTCCAATGCATAAGACAGCCCCACATCAAAAGATTATTTGGCCAAAATGTCAATAATACCAAGACACTTCGCAAACCACTTTTGAAACAGTTGATCTGCCGCAGCACCTTCTCCGTACACTGCACAAATCTTTTTTGTGTGTATATCAGTTGCATTTTTAACTTTCGTGAAATAATAAAGCATAATATGCCCAGAATAGTCGCGTGTCTTCTTCCATCTTCAATATTAAAATGGCTGCACAAAAATTCACCAATTTTGATAAGTGTTTTTTAAATGCATGGTGATATGACAGCTGTCACAATAAAATCTAACACAATTGTTTCGAATGAAGGATCACTAAGCGCTACTAGAGCCACTGTATGGAACATAACATAACAGACTTTTGGGCCACCCCGGTGTTATTCTTTACCCACATCTTCCCCTGTGCCGGTATTATCTGAGTTTTAAATGATACCAGTGTCGTAGGCATAAAGTTATATGTAATTGTAATTTGAGTTTGCATGTCTATTGAAGTTATTTTTTTTCATGTTTACTGGTCATTTGTTTTCCTCTTTGTGAAATAGGTACAATTTTTCTTTTGCATTGTCATTTCTGTTTCATCCGTAGGAGTCTTTTATATATTGTTTGTTATTAATTCATTGTCATTTATATGTATTGTAAATACTGTCTTACAGTTTATGATTGATCTTTTAATTTTTTTATGATATCCTTTGGTGAACTGAAATGCTTACTTTTAACATAGTTGAATTTAGAAATCTTTTTCTTTTATATCTTGTTTAAGAAGCATTTTTCAGCTCCCAAGTTGTAAAGATATTTCTGATATTTTTCTTTTAAAAGTTTTAATGCTTTTTACATTTAATTATTTATTCACTTGGCGAGGGTTTTTTTTTCTTCTGTACATTGAGTGTGAAGTAGGAATTTAATATAACTTCTCTGTGCCCCACCGAAATGGATAACCTAATTTCCCTGCAGCATCCAATGTGTAGTCCCACACTGCGCCACCACCCCCGGCCCCCGCCACCAGCGAATCTGCAGTACCACCTTTACAATTTATCCAGTGTTTCCGTTGAGTTTATTTCCAGTCTCCCTATCCTGGTCCATTTTCTACTTGTTTCTCTGTGCTAATACCATCCTATAGCTTTATAATAAGTCTCATCTGAAGGTCAGTTCTCCATCTTGTAAACTCTGGATTTTTCTTTAGGATTTTTCTTTGCTTTTTTTGACCCTTTGTTCTTCATGTGAATTTAGAATGATCTTTTTCATTTCTATATGGATCTCTACTGAACATCAAGTAAGAATTACATTGTAATGTAGTACATAATTTAGAAAGTACTGATATTTTTACAATAGTGAAAAAGATATAACTTTTCATTTATTTAATGGTGCTCTTTAATGTTTTGAAAACTTTCTCATAAAGGTCTTGCACACCTGTTGTAACTTACTCTTGGGTATTTTGTAGCTTTTGTTTTGGTTACAATAGCATTTTAAAAATATTATTCTTAACTTTGTTATTTTTTGGTGAAGAAACATGATTCTTCTTATGTTGATCTTTTATTGAAAAAAATTAGCTAAATTCTCTTACAATAATTTGTTTGGGTTTGAAATGTAAATAATTTTATCACCTGTGAATAACAATTTTATTTTTTTCAAATTAGGACAACATGTATTTCCTGTTCTGTACTTTCTGTACTAGTCGGAGCCCCCAGTACAAGGCTGAGTAGAAATGGGGACAGGTATTCCTTTGTTTGGTCCCTGATCTTAAAGAGAATGTTTCTAATGTTTTATCGTTTTAACGTTTACTGTACGGTTTTGGGTTGTTTTTTTTTAAGATTCCTTTATGATTTTAAAGAAGTGGCATTTTCTTCCCAGTTTACTAAAAGCTTTTAACTACTGGCAGAGTTTTTTGGACAGCAGTCAAATTTTAATAAATTTTAATTTATTTTTGGTAGCAGAATTTTATTTTATATTCATGACAAAGATTGACTTGTAATATTCTTATACTTTTCTTGCTCTTTGTTTTCAAAGTTTTATTTGGTCATTGAATAGAAGCAGAGTTTTCTTTTGTTTGTTGTCTTTTTCTTCTCTCTGAAAGATTTTGTAATAGTAATTACCTATTCCTTGAACGCTTGCTGGATCTCCTCTAAACGCTGTATCTCTAGGCCTGGTGTTGCCTTTGTGAGAAGATATTTATTTTGTTATATATTTATTTTTGATATTTTTTACTTTGAAATAATTAGAGATTTACAAAAGATCACAAAGAAATGTACAGGGAAATCCTGTGCATGTTTCCCCCAGCTTTTCCCAAGATTTCGACATTGGTAGCTACAATCCAGAGGGCTTTTCAGGTTTCACCAGTTATGTACACACTCATTCACATGTTTGTGTGGGCGAGCGTAGTTCTATGCCTCTTTATTCACATGTGCAGTCTGTGTAACCACCACCAAAATTATGGCAGTGAAATGTACCATCACCCAGCCTCTCTCTCCATCCCTAGTTCCTTGTTATCACTGACCTATTGTCCATCTCTGTTATGTTATTTAATGAATGTTACACAAGTGAAATCATGCAGTAGGTACCCTTTTGAGATTGGTATTTTTCCTTTCAGCATAATTTTCTTGAGGTTTATTCATTAAAGGTGTGTGTATCAATAGTTCACTCCTTTTTGTTGCCAAGTAGTATTTCATGGTATGGCTGTACCACACAGTTTTCTTAATGACTCATCTATCGAAAAACATTTGGATAGTTGCCATTTTTTCACTATCATGAAAAAATGCTATCAAATTAATTGCATTTGTTAAAAGTTATTTTGAATGCTTCTGTGGTCTTGTAAGATTTAAAGTAAATGGTTTTAAAAATATAATAGTATATCTTGCTAATTAATATACTTCTAACACCTCTCTCCAAAGCCTGGGAACTACATTTCTGATTTTCTAACAGTCCTGCAGTGGATTGGACCATATTAAAGGGTGTAATTGTTCAATTCCTCTGGTTTCATTTAAAACAGTAAAAAACAGAAAAAACTGCTACGAACATTTGTGTACAAGATTAAGCATGAAATAAGCCTTCAGGTCTCTGGGTTAAATGTATTTAAAACAACTGATATAAATTCTTTAATTGTTATAGAACTTAAGCATTTTTTATTTTTAATTACAGTTGACACTCAATATTATATTAATTGAAACTATACAGAATAGTGGTTAGACATTTGTAAAACTCATGAAGTGATTCCCTGGTAAGTCTAGTACCCCACCTGACACCATACATAGATATTGTAATATTAGTGACTATATTTCCTACACTGTACCTTATATCCCCATGGTTGTTTTGTTAACTGCTATTGTACTTCTTAATCCCTTCACCCTTTTTCCTCCTCTACTCAATACCGTTTCGATCTGGCAACATTCAGTTTGTTTGCTGTATTTATGGGTGTGTTTTGCTTGTTCATTTATTTTTAAATTATTTTATTGATTATGCTATTACAGTTTCCCGATTTTCCCCCCTTTGCCTCCCTCCACCTAGCACCCCACTCCCTGAACAATCCCACCACCGTTGTTCATGTCCATGAGTCATGCATGTAAGTTCTTTGGCTACTCCATTTCCTATACTGTGCTTTATGTCCACATGGCTATTCTGTGACTCCCTATTTGTACTTCTTAATACTCTCACCTCTTCAACCATTCCTCCACACCTCCTTCCTTCTGGCAAACATCAAAATGCTCTCTGCATCCTTGATTCTGTCTCTGTTCTTGTTTGCTCAGTTTGTTTTTTTAGATTCAATTGTTGACAGGTATGTATTTATTGCTATTTTATTGTTCATATAATAATGGTTTGGTGATGATAAACTCCTTTAGGTTTTCCTTGTCTGGGAAGCTCTTTATCTGCCTTCGAATCTAAATGATGGCTTTGCCAAGTAGAGCAATCTTAGCTGAATGTCCTCACTTTTCATGACTTTGAAAATTTCTTGACAACCTCTTCTAGCCTGCAAAATTTCTTTTGAGAAATCAGCTGACAGTCTTATGGGAACTCTCCCATAGGTAACTAACTGCTTGTTCTGTTGCTGCTTTTAAGATTCTCTTTATCTTTAACCTCTGGCATTTTAATTACCATGTGTCTTGGGGTGGGCCTCTTCGCACCCATCTTGTTTGGGACTCTCTGTGCTTCCTGGGCTTGCATGCCTATTTCCTTCACCAAATTAGGGAAGTTTTCTTTCATTATTTTTTCAAAGAGATTTCCAATTTCTTGCTTTCTCTTCTTCTGGCACCCCTATGATGCCAGTGTTGGAATGCTTGAAGTTTTCCCAGAGACTATTTACATTGTTCTTCTTCTTCTTATTTTTTGTATTCTTTTTTCTTTTTGTTGTTCTGATTGGTTGTTTTTTTTGCTTCCTTATGTTCCAAATCATTGATTTGATTTGTGGCTTTATCCTGTCTATAGTTGTTTCTATGTAAATTGTTCTTTATTTCAATTAGTGTAGCCTTTGTTTCTGACTGGATCTTTTTTATGCTGTTGGGGTCCTCACTAAGTTCCCTGAACATCTTTATAACCAGTGTTTGAACTCTGCATCTGAAAGATTGCTTCTCTCTATTTTATTTAGCTCTTTTTCGAGAGTTCTGACCTGTTTTTTCATTTGGGCCTTGTTTTTTTGTCTCCTCATTTTGGCAGCCTCCCCGTGTTTGTTTCTCTGTATTGGGTAGAGCTGCTTTGACTCCATGTTGGTAGCATGCCCTAATGTAGTAGGTGTTCTGTAGGGTCCAGTGACACAGCCTCCCCATCACCCAAGCTGGGTGCTTGAGCTGTGCCCTTTGTGTGGGCTAGGTACACCCTCCTCTTGTTGTTGAGACTTGATTGCTATTGACAAGTCAATGGGAGTGATTTACCCAGGCCAGTCAGGAGCAAGGACTGGCTGTGACCACAGACCACTGCCCTCTGCCCTCTGTGGAGGTTTAGCTGTGCAGGGGCAGGGTGGTAGTGCTCCAACTTGGTCTGTAGCTGTCCACTGGGTGCATAGGCTCTGGTGTTTCCCAGGTGGTGCAGGCCAAGGTCAGCCCCAACCTATGTTTTGCCTGGAGCCACCCTGCATGAGCTATAAAGCAATCTGAGATGGCTGCTACTTGTGCTGGGCTTGGAGACTCCCAGGTGAAGCCAAACAGTGAATCTAGGCTGGCTGCTGCTTGTGCTGTGCCTCGAGCCACTTAGTAAGAGGTATGGGGAGCTGGGAGCTCACTGAGGCCAGCTGTTGTTCATTTGAGGAGAATTAGGAAGTTGTTAAGTATGAGCCAAGACCAGCCATTCATATGGAAATGTCATAGTTAATAGCTTGGGTGGCCCATTATGTTGGGTAAGACAGAGTCTCAGGGGATCTCCAGGGTGGGGCAAACAGTGTTCACCAGGTTGATGCAGTCTCAGATATGGCACTCATCTGCCAGCTCTGCGGCTCTGTGCGGTGAGGGTTCAGAAAAGGGACAGTGGCCTCTAAATAATGCTATGCTGTAATCAACATAAGAGTATGTGTCTTTTTGAATTAGTGTTTTGGACTTCCCTGGGTGAATACCCAAAAGTGGGATTTCTGGGTCATACGGTAATTCTATTTTTAATTTTTTCAGAAATTTCCATACAATTTTCCACTGTGGCCGCACTAATTTGCAATCTCATCAGCAATGCACAAGGGTTTTCTTTTCTGCATATCCTTGCCAGCATTTGGCTGATAATTAATGATGTTGAGCGTCTTTTATTATGCCTATTGGCCAGCTGTATGTCCTCATTGATGTGTCTATTCATGTCCCCTGCCCATTTTTTAATCAAACTTTTTTTTTTTTTGGTGTTAAGTTGTATGAGTTTCATTTATATTTCAGTATTTCAGACAATAACCCTTATCAGATGTATCTTTGGCAAATGTCCTTTTCCATTTTGTAGGTTATCTTTTCATTTTGTTAATGGTTTCCCATTCTGTACAAACTTTAGTTTAATAGATTCCCATTTGCTTATCTTTTTTGTTTGTTTGTTTGCCTTGCTGGAGGAGACATATCCAAAAAATGTTAGTAAGAGCAGTGTCAAAGAGTTTACTGTCTATGTTTTCTTTTACTTTATGTTTTGGGCTCTTATGTTTAAGTCTTCAATCCATTTTAAGTTCATTCTTGTATGTAGTATAAGAAAGTGGCCTAGTTTCATTCTTTTGTGTGTGTCTGTCCAGTTTTCCCAGCACTATTTATTGAAGTGGCTGTCTTTACCCAATTTGATATTCTTGCCTCCTCTGTCATAGATTAATTGACCATATAGACATGGGCTTATTCTGTGCACTCCATTCTGTTCCATTGATCTATGTGTCTGTTTTTATGGCAATTCATGCTATTTTGATTGCCAGAGCCTTGTAATATAGTTTGAAATTAGGGAATGTGATGCCTCCAACTTTGTCCTTTGTCAGTATTGGTTTGGCTATTGGGGTCTTTTGTAGTTTCATAGTAATTTTTGGATTATTTGATCTAGTTCTGTGAAAATTTGACAGTAATTCTATTGAATCTGTAGATTATTTTGGGTAGCATGGACATTTTATCAATGTTAATTCTTCCTATCCATTAGCACGATATATGTTTCATTTATATATATCTTCTTCAATTTCTTTTTTCAGTGTCTTATAATGTTCTGAGTACAAGTCTTAAATTCTTAGGCATTTTATATTTTAATACAATTATAAATGAAATTTTCCCTTAATTTCTCTTTCTGATAGTTCATTATTGGTGTTAAAATACAATCAATATCTGAATATTTATTTTGTATCCTGCTACTTTACTGAGTTCATTATCATTTCTAATAGTTTTTTTTAGTGGAATCTAAAGTTCTTTATATATAGTATCATGTCATCTGTAAATAATGACAGTTTTACTTCTCCCTTGACAAGTTTATGCCTTTTATTTCTTCTTGTCTGATAGCTGTGGCTAGGACTTCCAATACTATGTTGAATGAAAGTGGTGAAAGTGGGCATCCCTGTCTTGTTCCTGATATTAAGGAAAACATTTGTAGCTTTTCCCGGTTGAATATGATGTTACCCATGGGTTTGTTATATTTGACATTTATTATGTTGAGGTATATTCCCCCTGTTCCCATTTGGCTGAGAGTTTTTATCATAAATAAATGCTGCTTTTGTCATGCTTTTTCTGAACCTATTGATATGATCATATGATTTTTATCTTCCATTTTGTTTGTTTTTTGTTGTCCATAGATTTGGGGTCATTTTGTTTTCATTTTTATTGGTCTCAAGGTATCTTTTGATTTCTTCTATGATCTCATCGTTAACCCATTTATTGTTTAACAGCGTGTTATTTAGCCTCCATATATTTGTGTATGTTTTTCAGTTTTTCTCTTATAGTTGATTTGTAGTTTCAGACCATTGTGATCAGAGAAGATGCTTGATATGATTTCAGTCTTTCTAAATTTATTGAAGCTTGTCTTGTGGCCTAACATGTGATCTTTCCTGAGAAATATTCCACGTACTCTTTAAAAGAATGCATATCCTAGTGCTTTGTGGTGAAATGTTTTAAAAATATCAATTAAATCCATCTGACCTAATGTGTCATTTAAGGCTACTGTTTTCTTGTTGATTTTTCTGTCTGAAAGATCTATCCATTGATGTCCATGGGGTGTTAAGTTCCCCTATTATTACTTTATCATTGTTAGTCTCTCCCTTTATGTCCTTTAATATTTTCTTTATGTATTTAGGTGCTCCTATGTTGGATGTGTAGATGTTTACAGGGTATACCCTCTTGTTGTATTGATCCCTTTATCATTTTGAAAAGTCCTTCTTTGTCTCTTTGTTTTAAAGCTTATTTTATCTGATGTAAGTATTGCTACACCAGCTTTTTTTTTTTTTAACATTTGCATGAAATACCTCTTTCCATCCTTTTATTTTCAGCCTGTCTTTCAATTTGAAGCGAGCTCTTGCAGGCAGCATATGTATGGCTCTTGTTTTCTTATCCATTCAGCCACCCTACATCTTTTAATTATAGTATTTAGTTTGTTTATATTTAATTTTTGATAGGTATGTAGTTATTGCCATTTTATTAATAGTTTTCTGATTGTAGTTGTAGTTCTCTGTTCCTTTCTTTTCTCTCGCTCTTATCTCTTATATGTATATGACTTGTGGTATTGTATTTGGATTCCTTTCTCTTTATTTCTTCTGTATCTCTTGTGTATTATCGTTTTGTTGTTACCATGTGCATCATACATACCAAGCTATGTTTATAGCAGTCTATTTTTAGTTGATGGTCACTTAAATTTGAATGTGTTCTAAAATCACTACCATTTTTACTCTTCTCCTCCATTTGTTTTTGTCATTAGTTTTTACATCATTTGTGTATTTGTGTGTATCCCTTAATTTACTGTTGTAATTACACATGATCTTCTTACTTTTGCCTTTTAATATTTGTATTAGCTTTAGAGTTGGTTGATCCACTACATTTATTATGTGTTTGCCTTTGTCAGTGACAGTTTTTTTCTTTGCAATATTTTCTTATTCATATACTTTTTTTCTTAAAGAAGTTTAACATTTCTTGTAATTTTGGTTTGGTGATGGTAAACTTTAGCTTGTTTTTTGCCTGGGAAGCTCTTTTTCTCTCCTTTCATTGTAAATGATAGCCTTGCTGGGTGGAGTACCCTTGGTTGGGGACTGTTGCTTTACATCACTTTGAATATTTTGTGCCAATCCCTCCTGGTCTGAAAAGTTTCTATTGAGAAATCAGCTGAGAGTCTTACGGGAGCCACCTTATATGTAACGAACTGCTTTTAAGATTCTCTCTGTGTCATTAACCTTTGGCATTTAAGTTGGTATGCACCTCTTTTGGTTCATGTTGTTTGGGGCTCTCTGCCCTTCCTAGACTTGTATATCAATTTCCTTCACCAGGTTAATGGCATTTCAGTCATTATTTCTTGAAATAGGTTTTCAGTTTCTTGGTCTCTCTCTTCTCCATCTGCTGCCCCTATGATGCAATTTTTAGTTCCCTGGGTGTTGTCCCAGAGATCCCTTAAACTATGCTCATTTAAAAAAATTCTTTTTTTCTTTGTGCTGCTCTCATTGGGTGGTTTTTGCTGACTTGTCTTCCAGATTTGATTCAATTACCTGCTTTATTTTACCTGCTGTTGATTCCATCTTATGTATTCTTCATTCCAGTTATAGTAGTCTTCATTTATGATAAACACTTTTTTCATGGTTTCTATCTCTAAGTTCTCACTGACTTTACCTATTTTCTTTCTAAGTTTATTGAGAATCTCTAAAACCAGTATTTTGAACTTTGTATCTGGTAGATTGCTTTTGCCTCCATTTTGCTTAGTTCTTTTCCTGGAGTTTTGTCCTGTTTTTTCATTCAGACCATATTTCTTTGCCTCCTTGTTTTGACTGCTTCCCTGTGGCTTTTTGGGGGGTTGGGGAGGGTATTACGTAGATCTGCTGTGTCTCCCAGGCTTGGCAAGGTAGGCTTCCTTATGTAGTAGGTGTACTGTGGGGCCCTTTGGCATAGTGTTGCTGGGCACCTGAGCTGGGTGTCCAGGGGTGTCCCTTGTGTGCATTGGGTGTGTTCTCCCATTGTAGTTGAGCCATCATTGCTGTTGGCTGGTCAGTGAGTAGTACTGACCCTCAGACTGTCTGTGAAGACTGTGACTACAGCAGACAAGCTGCTATGTGGGAGCGGACCCCATGGAGCAGGGTTCTGGTGCTTGCCAAGTTCACCCTCTGGGTACGCTGTTTGTGGAGCTAATTGGGTGGTGCTCTGGTGTGGTCTGAAGCTGGCCACCAGGTATGTTGGTTATAGGGCTTCTTGGGAGGGGCCCCAGTATAGGCCCAGGTAAGCTGTTGTCTGTGCTCAGTTCCGGACCACATGGTAGGGGCTATAAGGTGATTTGCAGTTGGCAGTTGCCTGTGCTGGGCTTAGAGTTGCCTGGGAGAGGCTATGTTGCAAACCAAGGTCAGCTGGCACTAGTGCCAGACTTGGGACCTGTTTGGGGTTCGTGGACCTTTGAGAGATTTTAGGAAATTCTATCGCATGGGCAAGCCCTGCTGCTTGTAAGAACTGAGCTGAGCTTGTGAGTTGGGTGGGATGGGTTCTCAGGGAATCAACAGGGTAGGGTGGGGGTGTTAGCCAGGTTAATGGAGACTCAGATTTAGCTCCCACCTGAGCCTGCCAGCTGTGTGCAAAGAGGGCTGAACAAAGAACAATAGTCTGCCATCACTTCTGCCCTGAAGAGACCTGCCTCTTCAGCCCTCACTCTGGGGACAGACAATTCAGTTCCTTCCCTGTTTCGCTGGCACTTCTTAAGCTCTTGTCCCTACACTGGAGCTTAGGGCAAGTGTTTGTGAATGAGTGAGTCTGTGTGCGGGCCCTGTAAGAGGGCACCTGGATCTGTAGCAGGTCTCTGTCTCATCCAGAGGGAATCCACATTGATTTTCACAGCCAGATGTCGTGGGGACTCCTCGGCACTGGTGCCCTGGGCGGAGGAGCCTGGTGCGGGGCTGGGATCCCTTGCTGTCAGCGGGCCCTAGCGGCCTAGATATCCCGCCGTACTCGGAACTGCCACACATGGGTGTTGGACCAGCCTGTCTTGCTTCTCAGCCCTTGCTCATAGTCTCAACGTGGCTTCTTTATTTCCTTAGTTATAGACCCGTGCAGTTAGTCTGCACGTGGTTCTCCAGGGCAGTGGTTCTAGAATTTTGTTGTAGTTTTGATGTGGTTGTGGGAAGGGGCGAGCATCACATTTACCTACTCTGCCATCTTGATCTGAGTCTCTCTTTCTTCTCAGTCTGCTTTGGCAAGTTATATTTTCTTTAGGAGTTTGTCAGTTTTGTTTGTTTTAATTCTGTTTGTTTTCAGATTTATTACCATAAAGTTCACAGTATTCACTTATTACTTTTTCATTCCCTGATGTTTCTGTAGTTGTGGATACCTACTTTTTTATTCCTAAGATGGGTTTTTTCTTTTTCTTTTTGTAAATCTCATCAGAGGATGGTTTAAAAAAAAACAAAACAACTCTTGGCTTTGTTGATCCTCTAGATTGTTTTTCTGTGTAAGCAGTATATCAAACATGTCAACCTAGGGAAATATATTAAAAAATGTTTTTATTTTTTGTCTTTCATTGTCCCTTGAAAGTTTGTCTAGTTGAAGAAAGCCTTCCACTTTTCCTGGATGGAAATTGAGACAGGCCACATAACCGAGCTGGCATTATGGGCCTTCGGGCCAGACGACTCCTCAGTGCGGACGTGTGTCCGTGCGCTGCAGGACATTTAGCAGTGCCCTGGCCTCTACTACAGGTGCCAGTAATGCTTCCCAGTCATGACAACCAAAAGTGTCTACAAACATTGTTAAAAGTCCTTTGGGGGACAAAAGTCCTCCTGAGTGAGAGCCACGGCCATGACTTTTATGTTTAATCTTTGAAAACATAAAGTTCTAGAATCACTTATTTTCTAACCTTTTAAGTTGCTTGCCTAGCTCATGAATTTTCAGCCTGTTAAAATGTTGTAAGTACTTTATTTTTCCTTTTTTTTAATTGTCAGGAAATTCCATGAAATTTTTTGCTTAATTGCTATAATTAATGAGTTTCAGATTTTCTTTCCCTTTTCTTTACAATTGCATTTTATTTTACTTATAATTTTCCTGTTTTACTTTATGTTTAATCTTTTAGATGACTTCTGGTCTTCCCAAAATAACATCTGATGAATATACATTTAAAATACACCAATGACTGATTGTATTTGTGGAACATCTGCTTTGGGGTAAAAAACTATAGCGAGTTACTGACACTGGACTCATTTCAAACCCTGAGAAAGGGTTTACATGAGGGAGGCAAGAAGGAGGAGTGGGAGAGAAGGATGAAGTGCAGAAAGGCGGGATGGTATACATCTGCTGGTTTCTTCTAAGTTTCTAATTGCAGCAGACCTCCATGGGGAGAGGCTGGATTTAGTTTGATACAAAAGGATTTTTGGTATTAAACCTGGCTGGGGCAGATGGCTGCCTGTCCCCCTACTTGACTGAGCTTAAAAGTAACAGTTCAGCCATAGCAGATAAGATGGCCCTATCTCTGATCGGTATTCCCTGGTAGACTGATAAAGGGTGCAGCTCTGGAAGAGAGAAGGCCCAGTTTCTGGGTGCTTGGCTGGCTTTGACAGGGCTTCAGTGTTCTAAGTCCTCAAGACTGTGAGCCGGATGGGGCACCAGGGAGCAAAAACTCCCATATCCCCATTCATGCCATTTGAAGAGGCACATGCATCATAAGTGTGCTCCTTGGAGTAGTCCCACTGTGGTATACTGCCACATCATAATTATGCCTTGACATTTGGCAGGGGGACAAGGGGAAGACTGCAGGCAGAGGGAAGGCTTCTAGGGGCTGCTTACGCATTAGCTTGAGATGAAAACCCAACAGGTTTAAATATTATCTTTTACCCAGGTCTAAAAGGAAACATTTGGAGTGAGTGTGTATGTGTGTTCAGAAAAGGGAGACTCTCCTTAACATCAAGCTCTCCCAAATGGTGGGAGTGGGAAGCCAAAAGAGAATGATTTCTAAGGTCAATACCCCAGCTTTCTGTGACATTTATTTTCCTATTAATTCTTGGCATTTATATTGCTGTGATAGATCAATTAGCCTCTCACAATGTTCTAGTCCATTGACCTTATCATTTAACTACCCTATGGTGCCATTGTTACCACAGGGAGACTGCAAAAGAAACATTTATAATTTTGAATTACCTAGATCCAGAGCTGAGAAATATTAAAAGGCTTAGTTTGGATAATCAGCAGAACATTAGATGACTGAACCTTCAGGGAGTTTTTCTTTTTGCTCAGTGTTCACAGCAACATTTAAAAAGCAAAGGAATAGAACTCACTCGGAATAGTTCTGCTGTTCAGGGATTCCTAAACGGCTCGGAGAACACTGGGAGATCACAGAATCGCAGAGTCAGAAGGGTCTTTCCTGAGAGATCACACTGCCAGTCATTACCCTTGACTGCAGGCAACAGAGCTAGACTAGGCAGGGATCAGTCAGGTAGAAGGGAATTAACTTACTACAAGGCTAGCAGGGGGCTCCGAGGTCAATGGGAGGACAGACAATGAGGTTTGGGGATGGAAAGAAACCAAAGGTGCTCGGAAGGGCTCGGAAGCAAGAGTTACTGCAACATTCCCCGAGGAGGAATGCCCTCTGGCTGTTCCTTCTGTCCTTGGAGACTCAGTCTTGGAAGAAAGAAGCCATTCAATTAATAAAGAACAATATGGACTGGATTGTTTAGCTTCTGCAGTGGGAGCAAACGTGAAATTACCTTTCCATCAGGACAACACTAAATAGAGAAAAGGAAATTCCCCTGGAGGAAATTAGGATGATTTTAGGACAGAGAAGTGACTGGAAGGAAAGGAAAAAAGCAGGGTAGGGTAAGAGAGAAAAAGGAAAATTTTAACACTAGGTAATTATTTAGTCAGGCCTCATTTTGCAGGTGAGGAAACCAGTCTAGATAGTAATATAGTTTGTTCAAGTTTACAAACCAGTGACAGTCCTCCCAGGAGTGAGAACCCGGGTCTCCCAGCTCCAGGCTTGGTGCTTGTTTCATCAGCCCACACTTTTGGAAGCAGCACCAGTGGCCTTAGGCATAATCACAAGGGTTTGTTCTAAGTGTATTGGTCTATCCATATGCTTCATATTTGAGGAGTTTGAAAAAGCACTGCATTCAGACTCAGCTTCTAACTGAAGGAGCTACCGTTGGATGCTTTTAATAAAAACTAGTTCCCCCTCCCCGCCCCCCAGTTTTTTTGCAAGCAACATACATCAGTACCATCTGCCTGAAGAAATCACGAGCTAGAGCAGGATGTACAGTGAGGTGTACGACTTGAAATACCACGAGAACTCCACGGACTTTCAGAGATGCTGTTCATCCAGCCTGGAGAATGGGATTTCAGTTACATTGCCATGCTTCCTTAGTGAGGGATGCCTCCGGTCCTAAGTAATTGAAGTCAGTAAAAGCACGGGTTGTCTGGGATGCTGCTTCAGATACCAAACCTGCTGGAGGTGAGGGTGCAACCCCAAGCAGACAGTTAAGAGCTGCAGTGGAGAGGAATTCACCAAGGGCCCTGCAGCGCGCAGCTCTGGCCAGTCAGAACGCCGCAGAGGCAGGAAGGGCCAAGAGCTGGGCGTGGATTCCCCCGCCAGTTCTAAGAAGCTTGTGGGCAGCCCCTCTAATCCAACACCAGGGAGGAGGAGAGCACTTGGTTTAATGCAGAGAAATCTGGTGAAAAACAGCATGCTGTTTTAGAAAGGTTATTGATTTGCTGGCCGAAGGGTAAATAGAAGTCCCCTCTGGGCTCTGTGACCAGCTCAGCTCCCTACGACATGCAGACCGCTCACTGCGGCAGGGGGCAGCTTTCGGCTTCTTTCCCAACATCCCTCTCAGCCACCTTCCTCCCCTACATCCGTTGGTTACGTCTAAACAAATCCTGTTATGAAACAATAACAAAAAGACCCTGGCAAAAAGCCAATCCACTCTGAAATGAGACGAAATACATTTCAGTTTTGATTTCTAAACAGAGGAAGCAGTGATTGGACTGTAAGCAACACACACCCATGACCATCAGAACTCATAAGCTTAGTTACAGAGAAACTGAAAGCTAATAATTTTTTATGCCCTTACATCTCCAGGAGGCCAGTTACCATGGGAATCTTCCTCCTTTCCTTCTACTTAGAGCACATTTACATGGAAAAGGAAGAGAAATATAAATATAATGGAAAGATTCAACAAGACAAGGCACAGTTTGCTACAAATATTTTACATTTATTATAAGAATACAGTAAAAAAAAGTTTCCACAGAGCTATAAATGGTGATTGGTCCATTGGAAAAGAAAAAGAGGCTATTTAAAAAATGATCAAAGTTTACAAAAATGATGAAATCATGTTTTAAAAAAGTAGAAAACAATTTTAAAACATTCTACAATGTTAGCCAAAGTTCAAAGTGTATTTCTTCTGTATGTAAAAACTAACAAATAAATAAGTGTTAAATACAGATCTGAGTTAAAAATGGTAAAAGGCAGACAACTAACTGCTTCATATATTTAGCTCTCATTCATTTTCAGACTTGCGTACAAAGCCAGATAAACTCACCAAAGGCCTTGTTTGTATGTTTTACACTTTAACTTTTTATAAGAAGCACCCTATTTCCAGTGTTTCTTTCATCCACTTCACAAATATATTATTTAAAAACAGTAACAAAAATCACTAAAGGTGCTTTAACCTGACAACATTGGCACTAAAAGGAAATTGTGTAAACCACTGGAGTGCTTTGCTCAAAATGATACATGCAGACAAAACAGCTGTACCCACCCTATCATCCCAAACTCCTGCTCTAACAAAGGGCAGAGGAAGCAACCAGAGAGCGACAATTTCTGCAGCCACTCACTGTGGGCCTGTGCCAGGATAATGGCCTTAGGCCAGTGGGCTGCCCAGTAAATGGCCTGGGTATTATTTGTACATTTTATCTTTGCTTTCAATTTACTTAGCTTCCTACAGAAGTCAGTGCTGTTCTTGGGACCCAGATGATTTTATTTTATTTTCCTACGTTTACCTGGCTTTTCCTAACCGTATGTGGTTGTATGGCTATCACTTCAGAGTTCCAGTCTTTTACAGTACTCATCAGACCACACCAAGAAAAACACAAAGAGAACCATAAGATAAAGCCAACAGAATTCACGCCACCACCAGACCCCACTACACTCATGTTGCGTAATTATTATTTTTGTCTTTTAAAGATTTTAGTTCTTTATTTTTAGAGAGGGGAAGGGAAGGAGAAAGAGAGGGAGCGAAACGTCAGTGTGTGGTTGCCTCTTGTACCACCCCCAACTGGGGATCCGGCCTGTAACTCAGGCATGTGCCCTGACTGGGAATCGAACCAATGACCCTTTGGTTTGTAGGTTGGCACTCAGTCCACTGAGCCACACCAGCCAGGGTCATGTTGCTTAATAAGGCCATGTCATTTAAATATACATTAAACATAAGATTTCTAGATGTTTGATTCATAAAGTTGTTTCAGTGAGAAATCTCTATTTGTTATGAAGAAAAATGATGAACAGAAATAGCCCATGTATAGTCTGGGGTCCCTGCTTTGGTCCGTGGTGAGCGTCTGATTCCATCAATGGATGGTGTTGGGTAACTGACATTCCGCAGAGTGGGGTGAGATGCTCAGCTAGTGAAAGGAAGTTTTATGCCTTTGCCTACTTTGGTCATAAATTTAAAATAACCAAGACCCCTCTCTACCAATTCCTCTTTAGCTTTGATTTTGATTTGATGTACAGAATCTACACTTGGGATTGGATTTAGAACCATAGGATTATGCACATGTTATGGGGAATCTGGTGAACGTTGTAGAACCAATTTCTTTGATATTAATCCCAAAACAGTGAATTCCATTAAAACATATGTTTTCTGTACATGGACATTGTGGGAGGCCTAGCACCTGAGGAAGAGTTATGGCAAATAAGTTCACTTCTGCTGGAACTGAACTTTCAGCTGAAGCAAAGCAGTTTGGATGGCAGGCGACAGGCCTCGGCGCCACCCTACAGTCTGAGTGTAAGAACTGCTGTACTTGGGTGAGGAGAAAACATTCGGTCCTACGAAGCAAGCAAGGCTCTGGGCGCCAGGCCCCCTGCATTTGCTTAGAGCAGTCCGGTGTTTCTTAAGAGCAGGCAGGCAAGTTTATTTCTACCAAGTCAAATTATTTGCGAAAGAAAACTTCTACGGAATAGGGTATTTTTCTTTCCCTCTTCTGTGTTTGATACTTAACAAAGGCACTGGATGAGTGAGCCGGCAGGACTGGCAGGATGGCCCCCTTGCCTGGGAGTCAGTAGCGGTTCGGATCCCCTTTCAGCCCCAAAGAGTCTGAGTGCAGCTCACTTAGAAAGGTTAGCCCCCACGGTGGGGCGGGGGGGGACGGGACTTAGTTTACTGTTTCATAAAGATTGTTCATGCAACTCAAAGAAGACCCCAAGGCTGTATAATTTGACAAGAGCTACATGAAAAAATATTAATTATGAGAGTTTGGAGTCATACACAACCTCATTGTTCACTCTCAGAGTTTTACTGTTCCAATGTGGGAATTGGGATTTCTTTTTGTGGCCACCTTACAGTTAGCCTGTGTTGCTGAGAACGTTGACATTCCCTACTGACATCTTTCCTATGCTTTCAAAATACGGTCTTATCTCCCACGATCGGATGAGCTGCAGAGATGGTTAGCGTTTTCACGTTGGTGTTGGCCATGAGCACGCAGGAGTAAAGCAGTGTTGCTGTCGTCTGCTTTGGTGGTCGAACTCTGGTTTCTTACTGTGTCATTTTAGAATCCACTGTGGATAGGATCTAGAATGTGCTTATTTCGATACTAAAGGTGTTCTTGACAAATAGAAGCAGGGTGTGATGTTTGGCTTTTTAGGAAGGGTACTGCTTCGGGGAACTTGTAGAGTAGAGCTGATGTTTTAGCACAATGGTGCTTTGGGTCTGTTTATCCAGGTTGACTGGCTAATTTTGAACTTAAGGCTTCATATTTGCTACCCTCTTTTCTAAAGCTATGGGAAAACTCATTAACATGGCACAAGTTAAATACTGCTTTTAGATATTTGCCGATAAGAATGTGAAAGAAATAACAAAAAATAATGGCATAGAAGAGCAGAATGGAAAAATCAAATATGCCCAGGGGTTTAAGATACAGAACTCACTGCTAGTGTTTTGACATTTCTTTGGAGGTAGGCCACTTAATGAGCTTACTCAGCCAAGTCAACAGGCTGCTTCCTGGAACACACCTGCTCACAGAGACCTTGTCCTGGGAAGATCTCCCTCCTCTAACGATAGTGCCACTCTTCAAACACATCCACCACCTAATCCTCTGTCTCCACCACAAGGACTACAACCAAGCTTTTATTTGTATTCTAAGCTGCATCTGCCCTGGGGCCTCTCACATAGTGAGTGTGCAGTTGGCCAGCTAAAGGGATGCCTGGGAGTTAGTCCCCTCTAAGTCAGCGGCCTCCTGGCCACCTGAGGAGAAGCTCTTTGGTCTAAGCCAATTATGACACTGTCTGATACAAGCTGACCATAAAAGGCTTTCCTGTTTTGGTAAAGTAAGGATTAGGAAACCATATATGAGAATAGAAAATACTAACCAGAAGTGAAAAAACAAAAGGACAAAACAAAAGAAACTCCCAAACCCCCAAAAACCACCCCAGAAAAGCTAGCACCCAGCATGGCTCCTTGTACTTGACATGGCATAAGTTTAAGAAACACTTATGAATGGATAAAGCTGAGGAAAAACGTATTACAAAATTCTGTTACAGGGTCGTTACTATCACCTAGTGTATTCTATTACTTTGTACAGCACTCGTATCTGCTGGCCTCATGGTAATGTTCGGGAAGAAAGTTTAGAAATTCAAGGTTCGAATCTTTTTAGAGTGAGTCCTAAATATTTTTGTGTTGGGGTTCTTGCTAGTTTGCTGGCAAGGAGGAAAGCTAAATCTGTCTTCATGTTGCAAGCACAGACACCTGCAAGAGAATTTTTCTTTAATAAAGTAAAAAGTAGGAGCTTTTACAGCAAACGTGCTCCAAAGCTGGCTACCCCGGGCACACGTGCGCTGTTACTCAGCTCCCCATGGCGGAGGGGCTGGGCCGAGCCCCCGCGGTGTCTGCAGCCTTACAGGGACACCGAGTGAGGGTAATTCGCATTCAGCGGTGGCTCCCTCCTGAGATTATGGGGATCATAAAGAAAATCAAATCAATATCCAATTCAGTGCCCTTTAAGAAATGTAGACTCGAGAGGCATGTAATATTAAATAACATGCAGTAGGAAGCGCCTCAAAAACCCTCTTTCGAGGATTAGCTTTCCATTATCAATACTGCATTTATTTGCTGGGAGGTTAGCCTTTGAGTCACGTGGGGTTGGTACTTCGTCATTGCCCTTCATGTCCTTCAGTCTTCCTGTCTGGATGTCGCGTTCTCTGTCTCTGTGTCTGTCATCAGCAGTGCTGTACTATGACGGGCCTAGGGTGTTTCTAAGATTCCTTTCCCTCCAATGTTACCAGTATAAAGACATGGGTCAGTGCTATTTAATTGGTAGTTTCTTTCTTCCCTGCTTTATTATGTGTTTTCCGAGAGTACAGGTCATCACAGTTAAGGACCGTCTGGGGGTACCATATTTTGCAGTGTATAATGCACACCCATGTTTTTGGCCCAAACTTTTAAGAAAAAAAATTTTCATTTTAATTTTTTAATTCAATTTTTATTTATTTATATTTAGATTTTTTGTATTATAATGGAATTTTAGCATTTAGTTTGAACATACGGGTGTCATTATTGCTTCTGAGAGTTACATTTTTAATGTACACACATAAATAAAAGAATTAAAAATATTTATATAGATGCGGAATGAGTAGTACCCATGTGTAATGTGCATCTTCATTTTTCCCTCAAAAATTTGGGCAAAAAATGTGCACTACACATGGTGAAGTCCAGTAACTCTAGGAGCCAATTAGTTAACATTAGTCAAAAGGTGAACAAGGACTGAAATAAGCATGCTCCCTTTTAGGAGACTAGCTCAGGTAAAGTCCCATTGCAACCAAAGAAAGATTTCCAATAAGGTATGAATGAGCAGTGATCTTAGTTTAAGAAAAAATAAATATAGCTAATGCAAATGTAAAGAGACTTGCAGTAGTCTCTTTAAAATTTTGAAGACATGTGGCCCAGTCCTTCAGTGGGCAGGGCAGTGAGCTGGGGATATAAAACTGCTCCAGATGCAAGGGCGAGGGGTGTTTGGTTTGCTCACACTAAGGCCCGCCTACCGGCAGGTGACCTGTATTGTTTCATTTGGCTCCAATTTCTTTTTAATTTTCTATAGGAAAGGATCTGGCTCGGTGGCACTGTTTTCCTTTCTAGTGACATTGTCCAAGTCTTTGTTGCACTTTGATTATTCCACACTCTCCAGAGGGGCTGCATCATCCTGTCCTGGAATAACTGGTTCTTTCTTCTTTGCCTTTGCACAAGCTCTCCTCAGCTCCTTATTAGCAGACATACTGAAGCCTGTGCTCATTACATCTCTGCAGTTTGAAGTGACTAGGAATTTGGAACAGCAGATTTTTCTACTTCCTAAGAATCTCAGTCCTTATTAGGCAGCTAAGTCTTAGTGTCTATACTTAGCAATTCAGAATTTAATCTTTGAATTAAACGTGAAGCAGTAGGACGGTTCTCAAGGGGTAATAAATATTTTCTTAAATTGAATTATGACTAAGATATACAGTTTATATATCTTTTACATCATAGCATTATTTTTTAAAGGAGACCTTCATGGGACTGTAAGACTCTACCGATATCTCTTTCAAGTAGCTAATCTTGGTACATGAGTATTTTCTTTTGCAAAAATGAATATGCAGTTCTGGATTCTTCCAACTATTATAATATTCAGACTTGATATGAAACTCATCGAAACAGAGAAAAATAAATAAAATATTTAATAAAGTTTCTGGTATGTATAAGCAAATCAAAGTAATAAAAGAGGTAACACTTTATTTTAATGGTAAACTTTCATGCTACCTTAATAGTATGGAAAAGTAATATAAACTCATTTTCATATAAAATCTTTCTATTTAATTAACATATTAATACATAAAGAAAAGTCTTTCAACTGTCTGCCCCTTTGTTGCTCTTCTTATTTTGCAATATTCTGTTTTATGTGAGAGCTCTGACTTCCTAAATACAAAAGTCAGTCTGTACGTGACTCAGAACAGTGCTTATGGACGATCAATTTTGTTGATAAAAAACATTTTTAAATACCAATGGTGTGATCAAGACAGTAGGTGGGAAAAAAAAGAGGGCTGAGGCACACAACCTCTTTTCCAAAGATTTCAATTATTCTGACTTTACAAAAATGAATTACAAAGTGGAGGGACTGACAGAACTCTGAATGACAGTGACATACCATCTGAACAGGTGTCGTTGCATTCTAATTTTTATGTTTATCCCACTACAAGGTCCTTGTGTGACTTATAATTAAAACACTTTCTTCTTGAAATAATCTCACACTGGTATTGTGAAGCCATGGTTATTTTAGTGGCACCAGCCAAACTTTATATAAACTAAACTATACGGCAACACAGAAACATGAGTATAACATAGACAAGAAAACCATATTGTGATTTAAAAAAAATTAAAACTATTTCAGTAACTAAACAATTTTTTCTTTTTAAAATAACCCTCAAGTGAAAAAACAATTGTGAAATGTGTGCTGAACGACAGCTAATACAATTTGCCTCATGGTCTATGCTTGTCTACTTGTAAGATTTTAAAATAATATTATATTTGTGATAAGATGGTAAATTATGAATGAAAAACTTTATTGCTTATATTAAATTTGGGAGATAAAAGAAAAATGATTACATGAGGTCTTTTACTGGGAACCTAGTGGCAGGATGGGCTGAAATAAAGCTTCTCATTTTGAAAGTTTAGGCAAAACTTGTTAATCCTTTATTATTATTTTCTTGGAAGAGAAAGGATATGTTGGCTTTGGGAAGTAAACTCAGATTACTCAAATACAAAATTAATTTCAAGTTTCACATGTTGGTAATAAATGTTAATTTGACATATTAAAAGATTTCTTTCCTTGAAAAAATGAAGAACTAGCTAAATATTTTTCATAAAGCCTCTCTAGTGATTCAAAACAGAAAAATGTAGTGAGATTCAGACAGACTGCTTTGGTCCCTCCCACCCCTCCACACTCATAAATTAAGGAGCTATGACAGGAACTGTGTGGGAGTGATAAATGTAACTCTTAAAAAAAGCATTAACAACACAAAGATTTGTGACCTGGCTTAATTACATTCAGACCAGTGGCAATTTTGGTTACAACTTTTTTCTTACTAAACGAGTCATAGGATTTTGTGCAAATCTGAAGCCTTCTTTTCCTACATCAACTTGCAAATTTAGAACAGTATTTGTGTGCTTTTTGGGTATGGATTAACTTCCTAAAGTACATAATTCCAACAATTATCAGTGACAGGATGAATAAATTATGCTTTAAGTGCAAGAAAATTAACAGTAAAAAATGGTTTGCATAAGTTCTTCTTGATGCATATGCCTATATTAAATTTAATATTCTATACAACTGATGTGATCCCGAAAGACTCTCGGTAAGCTATTAATCCTGAACTATACCACTGCCAGCTTTGGGACAAAGAGTAAAACAGAATTTATATGCTGCAGATGTCATGATGTTTTGAAAAGTGTCTTTAACTTAAGCACAGAGTTATGATGCGAATTGTAAATTCTAACAGCTGGGATGAGTGAAATATCAATGCCATGTTCCTTCTTTAAACCAAAATGCAAAGATTAAGCCTCAGGTCTTGTTTACGAAATTAAAGGCAAAACCATCATTCTCCTTGCTGAGAGCTTAGGATTGATGCTGCTGAGTGATGGGAGGCTGGTTTCTATAAACAAAGGATATTATAGAAAGATTCATTTAGAAATGCTGTCAAAGAGTGGGAATACCCCATCTTATTCTTACATTTGAAGGCTGGCAAGGGCCTGAAGACCACAGCACTTAATTTTAATTCACGAGACTGTGCTCTGATTTACCACAGTATATGCCATCAAAAGAAAGTTCCATTTATTTACAATATTTGACAGAAATGAAAACAGTGCTGATTAAAAAATTGTTTGGAATATTGCAGTATGTTTTTGAGGGCACGTTTATCATGCTTTCATTCTAGTCTGAGTGTAGTAATCATTAAATGTGTACAAAACTTTCAAGGAGATTGACATGATAGACACAAGCCATTTTTCTCTTCAGTATTCTCCTTCCCACTCTCAGAGAACTGAGTGTGAGCTCCGTGCAATGATACTCACAGGCAGCAAGCTGCTGGAGAGGGCAGGAGGGATTTTCTATCCCATAAGCTCTTCCGATAAACAAAGACCAAATAGTTACTAAGGTGCTATTTATCTGGACACAGGCCTGAGCACTTATTAAAAGCTCCCAAGGCACATTTACCCCTGAGCGTGACCATCTCTTCCACACATTTATCCTGAGAGGCAACTATATACAGAACATGTGGTAAGCTCCCTGGACGCAGCTAAGATTTAGCTCAACAGAATCCTCGATCTGACAGTGGTGTATTCATATGAAGCATCTCCAGAATGGTATTTGCACACCTGTCAGCCAAGGATGGGAATTTCCTGGTAGAAGGAGAAGGGTAACAAAGGGGAAAGTAGAACTAGGAGAGCTGTCCTATAGCTTTTTCCTCAGTAGTGTCCGTTTATCTTCTTAACCATTTACTCCATTCCCACCTGCCTTGCTTTGCGGTAGGGTGTGTATGTGCACACGTGCCCGTGTTTCTGAGCTAGGATTATGGATTTTGACAGCTCAGGAGACTGGTACCAGAGAAGGGCATTAATTCTGGATGGCCCCCTTGAGGTGAAGGTACTTCACCAAAGGTATGCTGTTGCTTCTGTGAACTTGTGCTTTGTAGTTTCTCTAAAAAAATTTTTTGTTGTCATTAAGGAAGCTTTTTTAATGAACTTACGAAAAACATTTCTTAGAACCTGTTTCATGAATCCAAACGACAAAATAAAAAGGGTGTGTGTGTATGTTTGTAAAGGCATAACTGGGATACAAAGACATTTCCCGTTTTCCTTTTCTTCTCTTTTCTGATCTCCTTTTCTCCAGCTCCCTCCCGCCGTAGCTCTCGAAAACACCCTTTAAAAGCTTCTGCTTCGGCGCTAGCGTCTGCAGTCTGAGGCATCTCATGCACACGGCACTTGGGTTTTCTGACGCCCAAAGAGAGGAGGGAAATGACCACCTCACTTATGATATAGGAGTGCGATGACTCTCACACTGCACTTATTTCTGGCAATAAAGAAAAGAAAAACCCTAAGAGAGCCAAATAATTCCCCATATAAAATGGTGTTTACAAATATAAACTTGCCTTGGCAGAGTGGAGAGCCAGTTTTGGTTGGAAGGTGTCCTGCAAATGTGGCATTACCAAGGCAGTTACAGCACCGAGTGAGTGGGGTCTGAGGCACAGGGCAGCAGCTGTGACTGGTGCTGCTGATGCAGAGAAGCTTCGAGAAACATCATGGTCTTGGTGGGAAAAAGACAGATCTGTTCTCCCTCACTAGAGCCTGTGCTTTTTCTATTTACAGCGGCCAGAAATGGCAGGGTTGCTGCAGTGAGCTAATAAAGCCCTTAGTAGGGCTGCCTCTTTCTTGAATGCATTTGCCTTTGCCTTTTTTTAAAAAGTGGCACTTATTAAAAAGAACAGTTAATAAAAAAAATAATAACCTTAGCGGACTGATGCAGGTAATGTGGTATAAACTCATTGTTAACGTGAAGAACAATATTATTCTGCTGGAGGGCTGAGTCCCGAAGGCTGTGTTTGGCACTGTCCCATCACTATGTGATCTTCTTCTTGATGACAGTGAGCTCTTTCTGAAGGTCACTAAATTTGGGGCGGTTTTCAGGTTTATAATCCCAACACTTCATCATAATTTTAAAGATATCCTCTGGACAGTGCTGAGGGGCTGACATCCGGTATCCTGAAGACCCAAGGAAGAACAACAGTGAATTTAGAGTGGAGACAAGATATAAATGCTCTTTCAGGGCACTATGCAGTTTGTAAACTTAGTACCTTATGTTGTAGGTATAACTGAAACAAAAACTCTTTATAAGGCAAACTTTTTTTTCTTGCAAGTGAGGCAGAATTCAATATTACGAAGCCAAAGGACTGCCTTCCAGTTCAGAACTCATTTTTGTTCGTTTATTGCAAAGTCTGATGTGAGATACATCACATACAAATGCATATTTTATTTGCTGTAAGTATTCATTTGTTTTTAGATGCTGTGGGCAGAGTTTTTAAAAAGAATCATCTGTACTACCAGGTTTTTGGAAATGAAGAGAGAACGAGGGTTTAATAAATACAGGTTCAAAAGTGAAATAAAAATGAATGATTTATATCCCGTAACAGTCTGAGAAGAATCTTCTCTTTACTTCCAAATTGCGGGGTGGCGCCCCTACAGTGTGCTGCCAGTGTGTGTTTGCCCCAGGAAGTAAAATGTCTGCTTGAGGCAGGACAAGGCAGGAATGAGTCATCCTGCTCCACGCAGTTCTACGACCTGCCCCTCTTGAGAGGCCGTAGGCTACGGCCCCGCCCCTTTGTCAATAGCACTCTGAGTTGGAAGCTATGGACCACACGAATGCACACTTGGTGTCACCTTCACCTACTCATTCCTGTCTCTGATCTGGGAACACCACAGGGTTTCTTCAGATGTTATACAAAATTCTCAAAAACTTCCTGGAGTCTAACTACATTTCAATTTGCAGTAATATTAATGGTGTTTATTTGTCATGGTATAAAAAAACAAAAGCTTGAGGAACAGTCCTGTTTCCCTTGAAGAGACTGAATGACATCCTTTGCAGGAGTCATGCCAGGCAGGGGGAGTGAAGAACAGCTAGAGCTTTCTATTTTTAAAGCTAAAAAGTTTGTTGCTGTGTAAGAGCCACACTACCCATGGGGTTCAGAAACCGATTTATCAACACCTCTGCTCTCTCTACAGTACTCAAATAGTATGCCCCTCCTCCCCCTAGGAAGGCCAGACACACCGTAGCATGGCCCCCGGGGGCTGGATGTGACCATTTTGCCACCCCATGTCTTTGGCGTACCTCTTTCCACCTGCTCGCGTGCTTGCTGATTTGTCATTCCAGGGTACGGGCAGACCCCAAGACTGAAGGTCTCCCAGAGGAGGATGCCAAAGCTCCACACGTCACTCTCCGAGCTGTATCTCCCTGGGGGGCACATGAACCATAACCAGGTGAGAGGAGAGCAATGGCTGTGTATTTCTATATCAGTCACATAGTTACATATTAAACTTACCAAAGGATCTTTAAAACTAGTGATCCTACTCCCTTCATGGGTTTTACTTTCCAGGACTAGTAATACTTCTGAACAAGTGCAAAGTCTTCAGGCTGCTAGTTTAAACAGAACAGCTTTCAAGTAACATTTCCCCACCAAGAACAATACTCAGCCGGCATGTAAGCCTACTGTCCCTGTGGTAGCTAAATGAGATGAGTGGTTTATATTAAAAAAGACATGAATTTGTACACATCAGTGCCTAGGAGAATAAGTTAGATTTCTGCAATTTTGTCTTCTGCCTGCATCATTATCATTCCACTAAAATTAAAAAGAAACTTAAAGCAATAAGGATAGTTTCTTAAATTTTTTACACAATAAGGACAGTTTTTTTCGTATATTTTATTAATTATGCTATTACAGTTGTCATATTGTTTTCTCCCTTTATCCCCTCCACCCAGCACCCCATCCCATCATCCCCACACTAAGTTCACGTTTATGGATTTTACATATCAGCTCTTTGGCTTCTCAATTTCCTATACTATTCTTAGCCTCCCCCATCTATTTCTTTTTTTTTTTTTGTAAACATTTTCCCGCCACCACGTTCCCCAGCCCCACCACTCCCCACCTCCCACTTCAATCCTTCCCCCATTTGGCTTTGTCCATGGGTCTTTTATGCATGTTCCTTGATGACCCTTCCCCTTCTTTCCCCTGTTTTCACCCTCCCTCCCCCTGTTTTCACCCTCCCTCCCCCTGTTTTCACCCTCCCTCCTCCCCTCTGGTTACTATCAATTTGTTTTTTTATTTCAATGTTGCTGGTTACGTTTTGTTTGCTTATTTTGTTGATTAGGTTCCACTTATAGGTGAGATCATACGGTATCTGTCTTTCACCA